>MCFH01000009.1:802500-1205781 GCA_002104945.1 Piromyces finnis | reverse complement strand
TACTTTTACTATCATTTTCTTCTAATTTATAAATGTCGTTGCTAATATTTCCATTATTAATTGATGATCTATTACTAGTATTGAAAATATCTTCCATATATGGTAAATGTTGATTTAGTCCTGTCATTTTAGTGATGGTATTATATTGTCGTTTGGTATTATCTTTTTTATTATATTGTGCTGAGAATCTTCTAATAGTATATATAATGCTCTTTAATGAATCATCTATTTCATTCTTGGTATATTCATCTATAATAAAGTTACTTAGTTCTTTTTTAATAGACCCATTATTACTACACATTTTAGCTTCTCCATTACTTTCTTCTTCATTAATTAAATCGTAAAGCGATGTTTCAGAATTATTTAATATTTTTCTAATTGATTTATCGTCCGAAGATATTTGATAATTCAATAGATCTTCTCTGTATTTAATATGTATATTGGATATATTTTGAATGATGTCTAATAATTTTTTGTCATCTGGATCTTTTGAATTGAAACAGGATCTACTATTACTTCTACAGAATCGATAGAATTTTTCACATTGCGTTCGTAAGTCAAAGTCAACATCTGAATTTTCTTCTTGTTTTCCCGGGGAAATAGATATGGCGTCAATGAAGCATTTCATTTCATTGATATGATTTTTAATAAAATTATTGGATTCACTCATATGTGGTTCTTTACTAGCAAATTCGGTTAAATTTGCTAAGTTTTGCAGAATTTTTGCAATTAAGGTTAAAGTTCTTGCGGTGGTTGGATCTGGATGTTGTTCAGCTAAACCGAATAATTTTGGTGATAGAATAGCGGGGCAAAAGAAACGTAAAAATATAAAACCACTGATCGATGAATATTGAACTGTATTCTCATTTTCAAAAGTTTTTGCTACTTCCATTTTTGTGAAATTGAAGATTTCCTTTAGTTTTGATGGGCATTTATTTACACTTTGTCGAATAGCATCCCAAAAGTTGTTCACATATCCTAATAATTTTTTCCAATGTTTTTTGATATCCTCTGATTTATCTATTTTAGATGGATCTACCTCACATGATTCTTTTGTGGCATATACATTTTGTACTTGCCTTTTCAAGGTGTTATTCAAATAACGATTACCAATTAATTTCATATATTGATCAATAATTTTAGTTGTTAAAGAATTACCTCTAAAAATAATATTAGGATCATCTGTATTTTTGATTTCTAATGACACTAATGTTTTTATTCCATCAACTTCTTTTTGTCTATCCATTAATATATATAGAATTGTTTTGGAGAATTCATCTCTTTGCTGAACAACATTTCCTAGTCGAATGACAGGTTCTAGTGAAGGTTGGAAAACATAATCAATAAATTCATTGTAATCTTCTATTGGTAATATATGTTCATCTATTAGAGTAATACCTATTCTAATAGAAGCATTAAAATTTTCATTATTTGAATTTAATTGCATTATTGGTATCCATTCCTCAATTTTTTTGTTACTATGTAGTTTATTAATAGGAATTATGATATGTCCTATTTCAGAATCATTACTAACGCGATGTTGTTGACATATAATAATGTGAATATTATCTAAACATGGTAAAACATGCTCAAAGTTAAATTCTTCACCCCAGAATGGATTTGATCCTAATTGTTTAGATGTTTTTGCTTGAACAATATCATCAAAAAATATATAAGCATATGACTCTATATTCTTTTTCTTTTCATTTGGATAGAGATTTCTGGCTTCCAATATGCATAATTTAATATTACGATTAATTCTATATTTATTTTTATCATTTAGGTAATTAAACATATTATTCAAATTATCTTCAGATGTATTAGTGTTAACATGAGTAGACATTGAGTATTGTGACATTTTAGAAGGTGAGACATTACTTATAATTGAGAAACGACAATTTTGCTTAGATAGTGAACATGAAAGATTATCAATACTTCCTTCAGAAACTGAACTAACTATATTATTTATATTTGTATTTTTAGTATTAGATTTAATCATTTTAAAGAAGGATGAATCTTTTTTTAAATTACTACCATTATTTCCATTAATGTCTATACTAATTTCTCTTTTTAAATTATTATTTATACTTGATTTTGGTGATTCAAGAAAACTAGTACTATATCTGTTTAATTTTTTATCTTTGACAGTATTTTCGTAGAATCGTTGTGCAAATGATGAACTTTTCATATTATTATTTTGTTGCTCTTCGTGCGAATTTTGTAATATAATTTGAGAATTACGTGGTGATTTTATCGAGGTTTTATTAAGTGAATATTGGGAACAGTTATTTGAAGCTGGTGATGACCTCTTTGCAGCTTCAGATACTGATTCTATATTATCTTCATCATTTAAAAATACTAATTGACAATCCAATGCTTCTGCAAATGTAATCAATGATTTGTCTTTTTTTTCTTCAGATAGTTCAGGTTCAAATGTTTTTTTAAATTGTTCTGTTAATATTGTATTATTTTCATTGTTTTCATTATTATTATTAAGGGATAAAGGGATATTACTACCATTACTTATAATACTGGTGCTTAAGTTTTTATTTGTACAATTACAGTCTAAATTATGACTATTACCTCTTGAATAACTTACATCAGATACTCCACTTGATTTTTTTTTAAGAGCTTGTGCTTGATTATTATTATTATATCCTTTGATATTTTTATTATATTCATATAAAATCATTTTAGTGATATTACATCTTTGACAACAATAAGCGATATCACGAATACGTGTAAACCATTCCTCTCTATCAGTAGCAGTTTCTGCTACAAGATAATAAGCAAATGCTTTTCTTCTTGTTTTATCCATAATATTATTATATACTACAATTTGAAATGAATTAGGCATGTTAAAATAGCTATCATCCAATAAATGAATTGATACATCATTTAAATCAATAATTTCTTTTGGTTTTACAGACTAGTTTTTTTGCGATAATAAAATGAATAAATAAATATATTTGAGAATATATTTTATTATTACCCAGTTATAAAATATATTAAAAAATAAAAATATATTTCATTATAATTAATATTATAATTAATATTATATAATTTTAGTAATTATTTTTTAGTATATTTAATTATCATTTATATCTATATAATTATATATTTTATTTTTATTATGTACATCTTCACTTTCAAAACAATATAATCGAAAATGTTTAGACATTAATACAAAGTATCTTGTTTTCCATTCCATTGATCCTGAATCTTTATGTACATTCATTCTTCCAGCCTTTTCGGGATTAATTAAACTACGAACAGATATATCTGAATCATGATTAAATGAATACATCTAATTTATATTTATGTTATTTATTAGATTAATAATGAAATTAATATCAAAAATATAAACTAAATATTGTAGTTACATATTGTTGAGTGAAATTATCAATATCTCCTGGAACATCGATATCTTTTAATCCTTCGGCAACTGAATTAGTAATATTAATAATATATTGAATAGACAACTTCTCGATTTTATTTGCTTCAGTGAATAATTTTTTTAAATTATAATTTCTTTCTTCTTCTTTTGACTTTAAATTCTATTGCCATTTTATTATTATTATAATATAAATAATATTAATAGTAATAATAATAATTTTAAATTAAACAAATTTATATGAAAAGTGAACAGTATAAATTAGTATAGTTATAAAATTAACAATAAGTTAATTTATTAACATAATGTAATCAATTACTTCAAGGATTACTGGTAGATCACTTAAATAATATTGTTCTTGGTGTTTTTTACATATTTTTTCACAAATACTGACGCCATCTTTTGCATAATTTACTTTTTCTAAACATAATTGATATTTAGCGGTCAACTGTTAAAATTATTATTAAATATTATATAATTATACAATTTAAAACTCTATTTTGTAAGTGGATTTAAAAATGTTTGGTTTATTTATTCTAAATATTTACTTTTTCCATTTCTTTATCTTTTATATTATATGTATTTAATCCTTTATTATGTGCTTCAGCAGCTTCTTTTGCAGCATCTTGGGCTTCCTTATACATTTCTTTTTTCTAATTTTTGGTTTTGGTGTGACAAAAAAATTATATTTGTAATAATAATAAAATAAATTAAATTTGTTTGATATATTATATAAAATAAAAGAAAATCATATATTAATATTTATTAATACCATCTCACAAAAATTTAAATTTATAATATTATTATTTTATTTTTACTCTTTTCAGTTCTGTATAAGCATTTTGTAAAGTTTTAACTTTTTCTAATCCATTATCTACGATCTTTATTTTATTTTAAAATAAATACAAAGTTCGTTTTATAAATATTATAATTTCCAAAAAAAAATAACTACCTTTTTTTGACTTGTCTCCATATCTTCGATATCATTATATAAAGGATTAATAATTGAATCTTCATAAGATACTGCCAATGTTCTCTATTTTATTTTGGTGTTTATTATTATATATATATATATATTTTTTACTATATTTTCTTTTTAATAATAGTTAACTTAATAGTAAAAAAAAAAAATACATGATATCTAGCAATTTGGTCAAACTCCTCAATTTGATTTATGAATGTTTTCCATAATGTGCTAAATAATAATTATTATGTATATGCATTCAAGTATTAAATATATTAAATCCATATAAAAATGTTTATTAAGAAATGTTATTTTTTATCTTTACTTTTGTAATAAATGAGATTTTATTTGTAATTCTGGGGTATTCTGTTGTTGATTTATTATATTATAATATTGACTTTTATATGTTTGACATAGATTTGCTAGTTTTAATATTTATTATGGTTTAATATATATTTAAAAAATTACTTTATTATATAAAATATAAATTTGTACTATATAAATTTAAACATTTTTATATATTAAAATATGATATTTTTTTTAAGCTTACATAATGATTGGGAAAATTGAAATTCTATATCTTTTTTCTTTTGATAAAAGTTCAATACATCATTACATAAATTAATACTTTCTGTAGTATATCGATAGACGTTTTCAAAAGACATTTTCTTTATTTATTATTAATATTAAAAAAAAATAAGTAAATAAATAAATAATAATAGTAATAAAGATAATAGATATTATTAATATTTTTCCTTTTATATATTTATGAAAATAGGTATTTGTAATATGTTAAATTAAATAAATTTTGAATTAATTTATAAGTTAACAAAATTTATCTATTATAAATATTATTTTTAAATTAATTTTTGTTTTTATAAATTTCAAAATTTCATTTGATTAATTATTATTGTTATTATTTATTTATTTTCATTATTCTTCCTTTTTATATAAGTAATTTATCATATATTTTATTTTTAATATCAATAACTATTATTTCAAATTCAACATATATATACTATTGTTCATTTTCTTGTTTTTCCTTTTTTATTTTTTTTGAAATATTTACAATTATTTAGCAGAAGCTGTTTTTTTAAGCATAAAACTATTTCCATATATAATATATATAATAAAAATTAAAATAATATATATATTATTATAATCCAAAAGAATATCAATAAAATGTGAATTATTTAACTTCTTTAGGAGTAATGGAATTAGGATATATATAGTGAAAAACAAAAATTTCCTATTAATATAATAATAAATAAAATGTTTGAAAGTATACAGTATATTTTTATTTATTTAAAATAAATTTTTAATAGCATAAAATTTTTAAAGATAAAAATTTCAAGAATAATAAAATATAAATAAATAACTTAAAAACGTGAAGAAACTGAAAAAGAGAAAAGATAAGAAACTTGATATTCCATTATATTGAATATTAAAAAATAATTAGTATAAAATAAAGTTATTTTTATGATATAATCCCATTATATACTTTTTTTTTTCTTTTATAACTAAAAAATTATAACAAATAATAATAAAAAAAATGTTTAAAAACTTTAATTTTAAAAAAAAAACTTTAATTAATATTTTAAATAATCAAATGAAATAAATAATGAATTAAACCAAATATAATAATGTAGAAATTATATATAAAATATATAAAAAACATAATGCTATATTAATATTATTTTATGGAATAAAAATAGTTTTTTCATTATTTTTTGTCTTGAAAAAAAAAAGGTACTTAGTAATAATAATATTATTATCTAATATTAATGATATTAATATTATAATTCTTACTCCATTGTATAAATTAAAATAAAATTATTATTATTAATATATATATGGAAAATTGATGACCAACAAATAGTTAATTTAATATAGTTTTTTTTATTACTTATTTATTATAAATTATTTATAAATTAATGTTAAAATATATCATATATAGGTATTATTTAAGTTTCAATGTAACATCTAAAATATTAAAACAATTATTTCCTGAAAAAAAAAATATATAATTAAAGTTATTGTATTATTGAATTTTTTTTTTGAAACATTTTATTTTATAAAATTTTTATGTGATAATTATTTAGTATTAAAATATAAAAAGTATTTTGACCTAGTTTTTTAACGGAAAATTACAAATTTCTTAAATTTTTCTTTTTTATTTTATAAAAACTTATTATTAAAATTATATATTTCATGTTACACGGCTACTAAAATTTTAGCTAAATTTAATATTTTTTAAATGCTAATTTAAAAAAAAAAAAAAAAAAAAAAAAAACAAAGGGACATATAAATAATTAAAAGACATATAGTTTAAACTACATGCTATATTTTAATTTCTAATTTCTATTTATTTTTATTTCCTTAAAAAATACATTAAAAAACAAAAATTTTGAAATGATAAGATATAATTTTAAATTATCATAATTATATATAAAAATCAAATGAATTAAATTAAATCGTTAAGAAGTATATATACTCCCTATGTTAATCATTAATGACTATTGTTATTAATAACAATAATGTATCATCAAATAGATATTTTAAGTTTTAAATGTAATTTATAGTTTTTTACTGAATATATAAAACTACCATTTTTACTATGAATGAAAAGTTTATTCTGTGATATAACATTTAGTAATAGTTATACTGAAATAAAAAAAGATATTACAATATTAAAAGTTGATTTTAATATATATTTTTGTGAATTAATAAAATATATATTTATAATTTAAAAATTAGTTTATAAGCTTTTAATTACATTACTCTTTGATATGTACATTATTAATGTAATCGTTTTTATTAATGTAATTGATCTCTTTTGACTTTTTTCTTTTTTATTCTATATAAATTTATATATTAATTATTTACAATATATAATGAAAAAAAACAATTAATGTTAAATACATTTTTAATAATTAAAATAAATTAAAATAAATTAAATAAATATATAAAGATTAATTATTACATATATTACTTTAAATTATAGTTCGATTTATTATTAGTTGGATAATACTGTACAATAAAAAAAAAAAAGAATAGTTTTTTTTTAATTAGATTAATATTCATTATTAATAGTGCAAATTATTAATAAAAATTATAAAAAAAATTATAGTTTTTTTTATTTTTTCTTTTAAAGATATTTTGGTTAAAAAAGTTTGAATTATTTAATTTCAAATTTTTTTTATTATTTATAGACTTTAATTAAATATAAGCAAATATTGATAGAAAACTATGAGTGGAAACGCTGTCTATGGTCAGTTCAGCATTAATTTTTTTTATTTTTATTTTTTTATTTTTTAATTGGTGTTATATAATTGTATGTTGTTACCATTTTAATGTTTCATTGATTCATTTCATTCTTAGGAAAGCTTTTAATATCAATATTATTATCAGCATTTTCTGTATATCAATAACAGAAACAATATTATATTTTATTCCAAAAACAAAACAATACACATACTAAATAAAATACTGTAAAAATCCATGATTAAATAATTAAAATTAACTATACATCTATAATTAAAGAGAATTAAAAAATATAATAAGTTCATCATTGAGAAAAAAAAATATTATTTTCTCTCTTGTAATTAACATTTGAATAAATGAAATAAAGTAAAATTAAAAAAAAAAAAAAAAAAAAAAGAAAAAAACTTAAGATAAAATGCGAAATTTAGATTCAATCAAAAATAAGACAAAAATAATTAATATTATAATATAATAATCTGTAAATTTTAAAGAGATCACATATAAAAATTCAAATTTAATTTTTAATCTTGCTGAAGTTTTTAATTAAATATAAAATATTATACTGTTTATTTATGCCTATAAAAATACTAAAATATATTGGAATGTTAACATTATTTACATATAGCTACTGATGAATATGGAAGACCATTCATCATTATTAGAGAACAAGGTAAAAAGACTAGACTTACTGGACTTGATGCTATGAAGGTATATACAGAAATTGCAAAAGATTGAATAATAAGAAAATGGAAAAGTAATTATTCATTTTTTTTTAAAATATTCTATTTACATATATATTTCAATTTACAGTCTCATATCTTAGCTGCTAAAACTGTCGCTAATATTGTAAAAAGTTCACTTGGTCCAAAAGGTATAGAATTTAATATATATTTTGTTATTTATATATATATGAAATTAAATTAGTAAATTTTAAACTATTTTTTTAAATATATTAAAAGGTCTTGATAAGATTCTTATTTCTCCAGATGGTGATATTACTGTAACTAATGATGGTGCTACTATTCTTGATCAAATGGAAGTTGAACATCAAATTGCTAAATTATTAGTTCAATTATCAAAGAGTCAAGATGATGAAATCGGTGATGGTACAACTGGTGTTGTTGGTAAGTATAATTAGTTATTTCCTAAACATTTGTAATATATGTATTTAAATACTATTTTCAGTTACAGCTATTAATAATATTTGCACTAATATTATGAAATATTTATTGTTTGGAATATTATAATAGTTTTAGCTGGGGCTCTTTTAGAACAAGCTGAAGCTTTATTAGATCGTGGTATTCACCCAATCCGTATTGCCGATGGTTACGAAAGAGCTTGTAACATTGCAGTTCAACATTTAGAAAAGGTTTCTGATGTTATTGAATTTGATAAGGATCATACCGAAAACTTATTCAAAACTGCTAAGACCTCTTTAGGTTCTAAGATGTAAGTAGTATTATTATATTAAAAATTACTAGTAAAATCTAAATTTCATAAAAAATAATAAATATTACAGCAAAAAAATTAAATAATAATAACAACTGAAAATTAAAGTTTAATATAAATTATTATAAATATCATTATATGAACTTCATTATTTTAACAAAATATTATATCATATTAAAATATTTTAAAAATATCCTAATATAATATTACTATTTCGTAAAATCATTATGGATAAAGTGTTTCTAAGTGCCACGATCAATTTGCTAAAATGGCTGTTGATGCTGTTTTATCTGTTGCTGATTTAGAAAGAAAAGATGTTGATTTCGAATTAATTAAAATCGATGGTAAACTTGGTGGTTCTTTAGTTGATTCAAGATTAGTATATGGTGTTATTATTGACAAAGATATGTCTCACCCACAAATGCCAAAGGAAATTAAGGATGCTAAAATTGCTATTCTTACTTGTCCTTTCGAACCACCAAAGCCAAAGACTAAACATAAGTTAGATATTACAAGTGTTGAAGAATACAAAAAACTTCAAAGTTATGAAATGGAAAAGTTTGAAGAAATGGTTAAACAAGTTAAGGACTGTGGTGCAAATCTTGCTATTTGTCAATGGGGTTTCGATGATGAAGCTAATCACTTATTATATCAAAACAATTTACCAGCATGTAGATGGGTTGGTGGACCAGAAATTGAAGTATGTATCATTATATATTTATAAAAATAACAATATTTTATTATATTATTTTTTTTTCCATACAATTAATAAATATTAATAATGAATTTAATTTATTTATTTATTTTTTTTTAAATTGATATGCTTTTAAATAATTAAGTTAATCGCTATTGCTACTAACGGTCGTATCGTTCCAAGATTTGAAGAATTATCACCAGAAAAATTAGGTCACGCTGGTATTGTTCGTGAAATTAGTTTTGGTACTACTAAAGATAGAATGCTTGTTATTGAAGAATGTGCTAATACCAGAGCAGTTACCATTTTCGTTAGAGGTGGTAATAAAATGGTAATTTTCAAATAATTAAAATATTGCAAATAGAAATATAAATGATTTGTTTATTAAAACATGTTTATAATTAATTTAATAGATTATTGATGAAGCCAAACGTAGTTTGAATGATGCAATTTGTGCTGTTAGAAACCTTGTTCGTGATAATCGTATTGTTTACGGTGGTGGTGCTGCTGAAATTTCTTGTGCCCTTGAAATTCAAAAGCATGCTGATGAAGTAAATATTAATTTTTATACACAATGATTTTATTTTATTATTTTTATTTATATGTTTCTAAATTTAATAATGAATATTAACATTTTAAAAAAAAATTGAATTTTTTAAATAATAGATATCATCTATTGAACAATACGCTATGAGATCATTTGCTTCTGCTTTAGAAAGTGTTCCATTAGCATTAGCTGAAAACAGTGGTCTTTCTCCAATTGAAACTTTAGCCGAAGTCCAATCAAGACAAGTTAAGGAAAATAACCCACGTCTTGGTGTTGACTGTAACTTAACTGGAAACAATGGTATGCTCTATTAATTACTTTTTATTAATAAATTAATATTAATAAAATTTTGTTAAAATTATTTTATAGATATGCGTGATCAATTTGTCTACGATCCATTGATTTCAAAACGTCAACAATATTTATTAGCTACTCAACTTGTTAAAATGATTTTAAAGATTGATGATGGTAAGTATATTAATTAAACATATATAATATTTTTCAGTATTAATAATTTTTATTATTATATATATTATTATTATATTAAAATTAGTCATCATGTCTGGTGAAATTGACGCTTAAACAGAATATCGTATTTAATTTCAATTAGTTATAAAGGAAATAGTTTATTGATTATTAATAATTTAAAGCAAAACATATAAAAAAAAAGTTAATTTCAGAAAAATTAAATAAATATTTATTTATTTACTTCATTAAATTAATATAAAATAATATCACCAAAAATAGTAATATTTAATAGAAAAATGAAATATATTTAATTGATAAAAAGTAATTACAACAAAATACAGCTAATTAAAAAGTAAAAATATATATATAAAAAGCAGAAAAAAAAAAAAAAGAAAAAAAATTATATAATTATATAATTATATATATAAAGCAATTAATAATTTTAACCTTTTTTTATAATGCAAATAATATTAAAAAAAAAAATAAAAAATAATAAAAAAAAAATAATAATAATTATAATAAATTAATTTAAAATATAATTATGTATTTATATCTTATAATAATTTCTTAATAATTTATAAAATATATTATTAAATATATTAAACTTTATTTACATTTTCTATATATATAGAAAGTATTTGTATAATATTTAAGTTAGCTCATTTAAAAGTTTGTTTAAATAGTTGTCATTATTAATTCTATGAATTGAAACAAATTTATGTATAAGATTATTTGATAGAGATTGTATTGTTTTTTCTTTTAATAGGATTAACTATAAAAAAATAAAAATATTTTAAATACATTTATTATTAGATATATATTCTAAATTAATAAAATATTATTTTTTAAGTTATAAACTTACTTTAAATTCAGATTCTTTTAACCATTGAATAATTAATTTGATCAAATAGTCCCATTCCTTTTCATAGAATAATAGCAATGGTGGTATTGTATTTGTTTGTATTGTATCATTATTATTGATATACTGTAATAATAGTTCACTCATAAAAGATTCAAATACTTCAAAATCATCACGTTCAAAGATGTTTTCATTTTCATTAGTTCCTTTTTTATAATTCTTATTATAGATTTCTGTATTAATAGTGGAAGATGTTTCTTCAGGGAACCTTTTTTTCTCTTGAATCCAGGAATTAAATTTATTCCATAAATCTTCATCTTTTATAATTTTCCCAAATCTTATTGTCCATACAATAAATTCATCTTTTGACATTTTATTTCTTATTTGATAAGAATCCCAAAGTTTTATTCTAAAACTCTCAAAAGCATTTAAAACACCTTCATTCCACCAAAGAGGTCTATTATTGTTTTCTATTTTTATATTTGTTTGATTCGATTCCTTTGGCTCGTTTTTATTTAAAATTCCATCTTTATTTTCTTTATATGAAATGAGTGAAGAAGTATCCTGATTCATTGGGATAGTGTTATATTCAAAGTCTTTATCTTCTTCATATACTTCAGCATTCTCAATATCTAATATACCATAATAATATAGTTGATCAATGATATCATTAAAAAAACTTACTGTAATTATTTGATTTTTAGGTGAGATATCATTTTCCTTTAATAATTCATTAATTATAGAATTTAATTTCTTCTTGTGGGTATCATTTTTGAATGGATCAAATGAAATATTTAATGATTGTTTCTTGAACAATTTATTTAAATATATGAGAACATCTTTATAGAAATTATCATCAATACTATGATAACATCCCGATTTCTCTCCGTTTTTCATTGAAATAAAGGATAAGAATTGTTCTTCGCTTAATTCTATATTCCAAGTATTTTCTCCATTGTCAAAAATTAATGTAAATTGTGGTTTGTTTGGAGAATTATGAATACTTGATGAGGTAAGAGAACTCTTAAAATTTATATATTTTTCTGGGTTATTATAATTTATATTAAGATCTATTAGATGTGCATATATAGAGAAGGTTCCACAATTTATACTTTTCCGAATCCATTCTTTTAAATGAATATCTCTTTCTAAATATTCATTATTATCTTGAATTGGAATTTTGGATGGATATGAATGCAAATAATTTTTAATAGCATTATTATTAATACAATTATTGTTATTATAGTTATGCTTTAATGGATTATTAATAGGACAATTATATAAACGATTATCAATTTTATTTATCAAATCAAGTTGTTCATTAGTATTAGATGCTAGTTTTGCAATATCGAGTAATTCTGGTATTTTATTTAAAATCCTTTTATTATTTTCATTATTGTTAAAGGAATGTAATAACATATTTCTTTTTGGAACTGGTGGTGATATTGAATTAATATTATATATATTATTATTGATTATTGGCTTTGAGGCATAAGGGTTAATAATATAATTTAAAATTTCTTCAGATTTTAGCTTTTGATCATTAAAATCTTTTTGATTACTTAATTATTAATATTAATTATTAATAAAGTATATTAATAGAGCACATTTTTTTATATAAATATATATTTAAAAAATAAAACATGAGAACTCAATATTTAAAATTATTTTTCTTTATAAATTAAAAATTATAATTTATATACTACATACGTTTTTGACCAATTTTTCAATATCTCGTATTTTTCTTTTTCGTAATTTAAAGAAGAATGTGATTTAACCTCAGTGTACATATTAATACAACTTATAAATAAATTGCATGATTCGTTAAACCCTTTGATTTTTAAATTTCTGATAAAAATAGGTTCTTGAAACTATAATATATTAAAAACAATAAATATTAATATACATATATAACATGCATTTTGAGTCATAATTTTTAATAATATATTGTTCTTTAAATGCTTACATTTTGACGTTTTCTTAGTAATTTCACATTTGATGTAACTTCAACAATTAAAAAGTTTTGAGTATTGTCAGATAAAATACATATGTATTTTAATGGCATTTTGTTATTATCTGAATCAAGATCATGTATTGCTAATATAATAATGAAAATATTTTTTAAAAACATTTAATGATTGAATAATGATAATATATATATATTATTTATATACCTAAACAATAAGCTACTACATCAATTTCTGATCCTATCGTTAAAGATGCAAAGCTGTTAAATGGCATTAACTCTCTTGGTTTATAAAGTGTATTTTTAACAATTTCATCTTCAATTGGTTTTTCAAAAATATTATTTAAATTGTTTAAAGATAATGAATATTTCATTTCATTATTTTCTGGTTTAGCTTTTGGATAAAATATTTGATATCTTTTCCCTTCATTTATATTATTAATAATTTTTATATTTGGATTCCAAATTGTTAAGTAAACGTATTTTTTTTCATAGTTTTTTTTATTTTTAGTGAAATAATCACATATCTTTAATCGAAGAAATGAGGAAACATTTCTTTTATGATTAATTTTATTTGTTTTCTTCAAAAAGTCATTTTTGATATTTTCGAATTCTATTGTTTTCTTTTCATTAATAAATTCATTCAATATTCTTCTTTGATATTCTGACAATATATTTAGAAAATAATAAGTATCTGCATATTTTTCCATTTCTTCATATAAATCTTCTCCATTTGACAAATTTTCAAGTTCTTTCATTGTTAATTTTCTTGAGTTCTTTATTTTTTTACTTTTATTTTCACTTAATTTATTATAATTATCGATTTCATTTTGAAACTGTTTCATTTTCATATTATTTAAAATTTCCTCCTCTATTTCTTCTTCAAACTGATTTCTAAGTATATAAGAACCATTGTTCATCTTTTCAGAATAACATATAGAATATTTTTTTATGATTATAACATCTATCATAGACACTTGACCTCCAAATGGTTGAATGTAGTTTAAGGAAATTTTAAAAGATTTATAATTTTGATAGCCTAATTTAGTATCCCATTTAGCAATTCTTGTACTATTAGCAACTAAATTTAATCTTACAGCATCATTAACCTCAAGAACAGGTAATGGGTCATTTGAACCAATTAATTTAGCACCAGAAATACAAAGTTTTTGACCAATGAAAATTTTCTTATCTTTAACAGCATCTTGTAAAATATTATCAATTTGAGCATTAATTGAATACCATCCATCAGTTAGCTCTAAATATATTTCATGTTCTTTTGTAGTTTCATTTTCATTATCTATAATAAATATTTAATTTTATTATTATATTCATTTATTTAGAGTTAATAATTTCTTATAAATTAAAATATACCATTTTCATTCTTCTTATTCATTATAATATTTGATACACATAAAATCATATATTTTGTGGATATATTATCCCTTTCAATTATTAATTTTAATGCAGAGTGTTTTCTTAAGTTATTTTCTTTATTATATCTAGTATATATAATATATAATGTTATTAAATGTATTACTATTAATATATTAATTATAATAAATATATTTACTATACCTATAAAGAAGTTGTTCTATTATTTTTTCTTTATTCCAATATTCTTCATACAAAGAATTTTCTGTACGAACCATTGAAGCTATTTTCCAAATAATCCATTTATAATGATTATCAACCCAATCTTTTGTTGCAATATTTGTATTAACATTATATTTCTTTAATTCTTCGTATGCTTCTTTACTTCCCCAACTTTCAGTATTATTGAGTTTAAAACGATAATCCAAAGCTATTTGTGGATTCATTATTGCAATATCTTTACATCTAAATTATAATGTTATTTTTAATTAGTATTGATACAACTTTATTATAATTTTTATTATTAATAATTCCGTACAATATTTTTTCGATATGCTTTTGTGAGAAGTTTTGAGGTAAAAATCTAAATATTTCTGCTAATGATCTTTTATTTTCTTAAAATAAAATAAAAAAAAAAAAAAAAAAAAAAAAAAATAAATAAATATTCACTTCATTTTTAATTATTATTTTTATTTTTAGTTGCCAATAATTACCATATTTTTTTATATCAATCCAATTTTTATCCTTTATTAATTTATTTTGTTGATTATTAGTATTAATATTAATATTATCTTGAAGTGATGAATTCTCTATAGGTTTAACTATTAACGGCGATTTAAATGGTCTATTACTTAATAATTTCTTTTTGTTCAATAGTCGAGATATTTTATTATTTACGCTCACTCCAATAATCTGTTTTAGAATTTCTTTATTATTATCATTATTATTATTATTATTGTTGTTGTTGTTGATTTTATATGTTTTCCTTTTTATATTAAAGATAATAATTAATATGTATATATTAATAAAATATAATTATTAATTTAATAATATATTAATAATTTTTCTTATCTATATAAATTATATATATATAATTCATACGGTAATACAGAATTTGGTTTCAATATATTACTATTATTTTTGTTAATAGTATGTAATGGTTTTATGATATCGTCATTATTATCATTAAAATTTTTATTAAGTGAGCTTTTTTTGTTGCTGATATATCTTTTTGAAAAATTATTAATATTATTTTCTTTCAATTTATTCCTCTTCAAATTACTTTTATCCTTTTGATTTTTTTCATTTTCGTTATATACATTTTCTTTATTATTATTACAAACTCTCTTAAATATTTTATTATTAATAATTTTTATAGATTGATTTATTACTGGTTTTGGGGTATTATTTTCTATATATAAAATATTGTAATTAAACAAATTTTAATATTAATTTAAATTATTAAATTTTCATCTATTATTTATTATATTATAATTACCTATAATGATTTTCTTAGATCTTTGTTTAATGGCTTCCTTCTGATTATTAATATTATTTATATATCGCATTGATCCAAGTTTCGATTCCCTATTTTCAGTTTTCATTTCTATATCATCAAATAAATCATCTCCTAGTATATTTTTAGCATTATTAATTGCTTCTTTTGATAATTTTGGTAATTGTTTTCCATTTCCTGTCTTAAATCCTACAAATTCAGTTGATTCTGATTTCAATTCATTATTTTCAGTTTTCATTTCTATATCATCAAATAAATCATCTCCTAGTATCTTTCTGGCATCATTAATTGCTTCTTTTGATAATTTTGGTAATTGTTTTCCATTTCCTGTCTTAAATCCTACAAATTCAGTTGATTCTGATTTCAATTCATTATTTTCAGTTTTCATTTCTATATCATCAAATAAATCATCTCCTAGTATCTTTTTAGCATTACTAATTGCTTCTTTTGATAATTTTGGTAATTGTTTTCCATTTCCTGTCTTAAATCCTACAAATTCAGTTGATTCTGATTTCAATTCATTATTTTCAGTTTTCATTTCTATATCATCAAATAAATCATCTCCTAGTATCTTTCTGGCATCATTAATTGCTTCTTTTGATAATTTTGGTAATTGTTTTCCATTTCCTGTCTTAAATCCTACAAATTCAGTTGATTCTGATTTCAATTCATTATTTTCAGTTTTCATTTCTATATCATCAAATAAATCATCTCCTAGTATCTTTCTGGCATCATTAATTGCTTCTTTTGATAATTTTGGTAATTGTTTTCCATTTCCTGTCTTAAATCCTACAAATTCAATTGATTCCGATTTCAATTCATTATTTCCAGTTTTCATTTCTATATCATCAAATAAATCATCTCCTAGTATCTTTTTAGCATTACTAATTGCTTCTTTTGATAATTTTGGTAATTGTTTTCCATTTCCTGTCTTAAATCCTACAAATTCAGTTGATTCTGATTTCAATTCATTATTTTCAGTTTTCATTTCTATATCATCAAATAAATCATCTCCTAGTATCTTTTTAGCATTATTAATTGCTTCTTTTGATAATTTTGGTAATTGTTTTCCATTTCCTGTCTTAAATCCTACAAATTCAGTTGATTCTGATTTCAATTCATTATTTTCAGTTTTCATTTCTATATCATCAAATAAATCATCTCCTAGTATCTTTCTGGCATCATTAATTGCTTCTTTTGATAATTTTGGTAATTGTTTTCCATTTCCTGTCTTAAATCCTACAAATTCAATTGATTCCGATTTCAATTCATTATTTCCAGTTTTCATTTCTATATCATCAAATAAATCATCTCCTAGTATCTTTTTAGCATTACTAATTGCTTCTTTTGATAATTTTGGTAATTGTTTTCCATTTCCTGTCTTAAATCCTACAAATTCAGTTGATTCTGATTTCAATTCATTATTTTCAGTTTTCATTTCTATATCATCAAATAAATCATCTCCTAGTATTTTTTTAGCATTACTAATTGCTTCTTTTGATAATTTTGGTAATTGTTTTCCATGTCCTGTCTTAAATCCTACAAATTCAATTGATTCCGATTTCAATTCATTATTTCCAGTTTTCATTTCTATATCATCAAATAAATCATCTCCTAGTATCTTTTTAGCATTACTAATTGCTTCTTTTGATAATTTTGGTAATTGTTTTCCATTTCCTGTCTTAAATCCTACAAATTCAATTGTATAATTAGACTTTAGTTTTTCATTGGTATCAAATAAATTAGCATCAAAAATCTTGTTAGTTCTCTCAATTTTCTTTTCAGATATTGTTTTCATTTTTGATTTTGATATGTACTGTTTAATGACATCTTCATTATTCAGATTTTTACTAACTTTTTTTAAATTAGGTTTACTCATATCATTAGATAATTTATTATTATGATTTTCTAGTTCAATTAATGATTCTCTAACATTAAGACTTTCTGAATTATTTTCAGATATTTTTGTTAATGTATTTTTATCCCCATTAAAAGTTATTTTTTCTAGTTTACTTTTTATGTAATTATTTTCATCTAAGATTATAGGTGGCATTGGTAATGAATCTTCATAAATTAAGGAATTATCTAAAACATTATTATTTCCTTCATTTGTTTGATCTAATGTTATTTCTTTATAAGGATAACCACTTCCTTTAATATAATCATTTTCATCCTTATAAATAATCACTGGCTTTTTGTTACTATTTTTTTCACTCTTCAAAAGCTCTTTATCTATCTCCTTTACTTCATCTTTTTTAATTATTTCTTGAATCAAATTACTATTATCTTCATCAAATAATGAATAATCTTGATTAGCTATTTCATTTAATACCAATTCAAAATCACTTTCTAATTCCGATTTTTGTTTTTTTATATTATTAATAGAATTAACTAAATTTTTATTTTTATTTGATGAGAGAACTGTTTCATTAAATTCATTATAAAAATTTGTTAGTTCATTAATATGATTATCAATATTTATATTTTCTTTTTGAGTAAGCATGTTATTGTCATTAAAATCTGAATTATTTAAATGACTGTTAATTGATCTTTCCTTAATATTATTATTTTGATCCAAAAGGCTATATGCTTGTGTAATTATATGGTTTTCTTTAACCATATTATAATCTATGTTATCTGAGCCATAATCAAAGGATTCAAAATTATCATTTGAATTAACGTTTTTATTACTGATAGATGAATCTTGTACTACTAATAGTGAACTAGTTAATTCATTATCATTTACTCCGTAAATTTTTTTTATTCTAGGTGTTTCTAAGAATGATTTTCGATCTTCATCGTCTAAATTAATTAAATCCAACACAGAATCATTATCAAAAATATTATAAATATCTTTTAATGAATCTGAATTCAATAAATCAATTTTAGAATTTTCTTTTTTATTATTTTCTCTTATCAGATTGGATTGAGTATCACTTAATTCATTTAAATCATTCTTTTCATTTTGGATATCATACTCATTATATAGCAATTCTTTATTATAGCAATTTTTTATTTTAGGTGTTGTTCTAATATAATTTGTAGATGGAAAACTAATAAAATTACTATCTTCACTGTCACTATAATCTTCAATTGAAATATACTTTGTTCTTTTTAATTTTGGGGTAGCTTCTAATTCAGTATTCTGAGAACATGCTCTTTTCTTTTTTTTACATGAATGCTTATGATGACGTTTCGTTTTATGTTTTTTATTTTCAGGTGTTAAAAGCACTAACTCATCATCTGTGAATGTTGGTGATTTGGGTTTATATATTTTATTGTAATCTTTTTTATTATAAGAATATTTTAACTCTTTTGCTGGGCTTTCAACATTTTCAGCTATAATAACATTTTAATATTTATAACATGATAAAAAAAAGTAGTAATAACAAGATTAATAATAAAAAATTACAAAATTTATTGATATAAATATATATATTAAAAAACTTTACTTAAAGAATCCATTGATCTTTTGTTTTCAGGGTGATTTGATTTATTCAAAGAATCTAAAGAATCTATTGAAAGGTGTTCATTATAATCTAAATTTCTATCTTTCAAAATTTCTTGTTTAATTTCTTTCGTAGACTCGTTTTTATTAATAATGGAATATTCATTTTTATTTTGAGATTTCATTTGATATTTCACTTCAGAGGATTTTATTTCTATTGCCTTTTCATTTTTATTATTATTATTATTATTAGTAGTAGTAGTAGTAGTAGTAGTATTTTCTTTATTATTGGTATAAAACAAATTTCTAAAGTGATAGGGTATAAGAGTGTCTTTATTAATGTTCTTTATATCATCTGGTGATATCATAGGAGATGATAAATACTTATTATCATTGATTGCATTTTTAAATAAAGAAAGCTGCTCTAAAATACTACTTTTTGCTTTTCTTGTTTTATTTGTGTCTACCGAATCTGGTGTTGTTAAGTTTGATTTATCATATATCAAATTATTCTTTGGGGTATTATTATTATAGAGGATATGTGTAATATTATGTGGGGATTTTTCTAATTCTATTGGAATATTTGTTGTGAATGAAATTAATGATTTACTTTTGCTTTCATAATTTTTAAAATTATTTTTATCTATATTCTCTGGGGATACTAAATTTGAGTTAATTTTATTTGAAGGATTTCGAGAAATTGTACGATTCAAAGTTGGTGTTTCCATAGAAGGGGACCATAAAACTTGATAATCATTTTTTCCATTTAATATTGTATATACAGGAGATGAAGGAGATGAAGGAAAACAAGACATTAATGATGATGATTTTTTTCTAATTATTTGATTTTTACCATTTTTTGGAGTTTCAAAATGAATTTTTTTTTGATTTTTTGAGATTTCATTTTTAATCGGTGTAATTCCTTTTCTTGTTTGCCACAAATTATCATTATCTTGCGAATATTCTTTTTCATTATTTAAATAAATTAATATTTCATCATTTACTATATTTGTTTTATCAAAGTTTTTTTCATTATTTTTTTTTATTGAAGAATCAAGCTTAAAAAATTAAAAATAATTTAATAGAATTTATTTGATAAATACAAAATAAATTTATATAAGTTATCTAACTTTATTATTTAAAATATATATTTTAAACAAATACCTTTTTTTTTAACTTATTTCCAGAATCATATTCGCAATTGTTTTTCCATACTGAATTATGTTTAATTATATATACAGAATCAAAATTTTTAATTTCATTTTCTTTACAACAATATTCTTCGGAATGAGAGTTTAGCATTTAATAATCTTTCTATTTCATAAAATAAAATGATTATAATTTAATCTATATTTTTATAATAAGAAATAATACAAAATTGCTTAACCTTTTCTTTTATATTATATTATATTATATTGTACGTATTATTTTTATTGAGAATTAAATAAAACAAAATAAAATTTTGACAAAATAAATATATATTGTAATATTTATAAATAAAAATAAATAAAAAATATTACAATAATTCTATCAATACTTTTTTTTAAATATATATTTTTTTCTATTATACTATTATAATTTATTTTTTTATGCCTTTTTTTTTTGCCAAACTTTAAATTTAAATATTATAATATTAGGCATAAATTCTTTAAAATTTTATTATATAAAATATTTATTTAAATATAATTGTTTATTGTAATTAAAGCTATTATATAAATCTATGGATGTAATTAATGATATATTATTTTCTTTTTATAATTGGTTATAGCAAAAGGTATTTTTATTTGAAAAAAATAAGAAATTATTTTTTTTCCAAAATCTTTATTGTCCATTAAATTAATTAAATCAATATATTATGCAATATATTATATGAATATTATAATATATTTATGTATTAATTTAAATTAATTAAAAAACGTGGATATTTTTTAAATTGTGTCAAAAACAAACTACGTTTATTAGATAGTTTTATTATTATACCTTTATTTACATATTTTATAATTTTTATATTGATTATTTATTATTATTATTATTATTATTATACCTTTATTTACATATTTTATAATTTTTATATTGATTATTTATTATTATTATTATTATTATTATACCTTTATTTACATATTTTATAATTTTTATATTGATTATTTATTATTATTATTATTATTATTATTTATTATTATTATTATTATTATTATTATTATTATTATTATTATTATTATTATTATTATTATTATTATTATTATTATTATTATTATTATTTATTATTATGTTTATTATGTTTATTATGTTTATTATTATTATTGGAATGTTTATTAAAAGATTACATATTTTATTGCTTTAAAATAGGAAAAAATTAATTGAAATATGTATTATTTACATTATCCTTTTATATTAAGTTGGCCCATTACATTCTTATTTTTTTAAATAAAAATTTTTTTAATAATTTTTATATTATATTAATATTGAAAGGAAAAAAATGAGCTTAATATATTATATTTTTTTCTTTCAAAAATTAAAAATTTTGTAATAATAATTCATAATTTTTTTTATAATAAATATTAATGTAAAAATTATTATGTTTTGAATCAAAATTGATTCATTATCTTAATTATAAAATAAGCAATCAAACATTATTATGAATTTCAGATTTTTAAGATATCTTTATAGTTGATAAATAAAACAATACTAACGAAAAACAAAGAACAATAACAGAAATAATATAAGATATATCTTTTATCTCATACTTACATCAATATATATTAAAAAAAATGACTTCATTCAATAAAGATATTAGAAAAAGGCGCTCGAAATCTCTTGGAGATACATTACTTACTCAAAAAAGAATAAAATCTTCTTTGGCTCAAGTAAATAAAATACAATTTCTAACTTTTATCATTCTATAATAAATACTTTTTTCTTATTGATTAAAGATATTTTTTTTCAAAATCCACATAATTTTATAGATGCCAAAAGGCTGTCTAAAATCGCCAAGTAGAAGCATGATTGCAGAAGATGTATAAATTACATATAAATATTTTAATTTATTTTTTTAATTGAAAGATTTTCAAAATTTTTTAATCAATTTTTATTTTTATTTCTATAAAATCTATAAAAAATATAATGTAAAAAATTCAAGAACGAGGATTTAGAATTTGGAATTACGATGTACATATATAATATAATATTGATGTAATAAATAAAGTATTGATTTATTTCATTTAATTATATACATATAAAAATAGGAGTGAAAAAAAAAGAAGAAGAAGGTCAATTGGACGTAGAGTTAGTTTTGCCTCGAAAACGCGTGTTAGGTAAAAAAGTAAAATGTAAAATGTAAATATATTTAGTGAGCATTATCTTAATTAATTATATTAAATATAGAGTATTTGAAAAAAACTCAAAATTCAGTACACCTCAAATAAGAAAATTATCTTTTCACGAAAATGAAAGTCCTGATTTCCCTTTTGTAGATAATAATGATTCACCATTAAAATTACAGAATATAAATTCCTTATCAAAGTTTGAGTAATTATTTAACATTTGTAAATTATATAATATCATAAATAATTAAAAAGACATCGAAATTTTGACAATAGAAGACTATTTTAATTTATTGTTTTTTAAATATAATAGTTATAAAGATAATTATATAGATAAGCATGGAGTAATTCATTTTGATTCAGATAGTGATAGGTAAATATTTTAAAATAATACTCTCTACAAATTATATTACAATATATTAAAATACTTGTTTTAATTTAGACAAAATTCAAATTTAAGTTCATATAGTTCAGAATCACATTTATTAGATAATGAAAATAGAGAAGAAGTTATTACTGAAATTATGGATAGAATAGC
Organism: Piromyces finnis; assembly: GCA_002104945.1. NCBI lineage: Eukaryota > Fungi > Neocallimastigomycota > Neocallimastigomycetes > Neocallimastigales > Neocallimastigaceae > Piromyces > Piromyces finnis. The sequence continues at coordinate 1,181,980 of MCFH01000009.1, read as the reverse complement.
ATCAAAAAATGAAAAAACGGACTCGATTAATAATTCATTTTCTTCAAAATCATTTAATGATAAGTTTAAAGAAAAAGATGATTTCAGTAATATTATTACACCAAAAATAACCGATAAAGACAAAGGAGATTTTGAAAAATTTGATTCTAATTTCGATATCAATGCTGATACTGATATTAATAATACTATTAATAATATTATTAATACAAATAATAAAAAAGAAAATAAAAACGAAGATAAAGATAAAAATCATTATAATAATGACGAGATAATTAATAATATTAATGAAATTGATAACGAGAATGAAAATACAAATGAAAGTGATAGTAAAGGAGATATATCAGGAATTATTGTTGGGTCAAATAATGAAAATTATAATATAAATAATCAAAAATCAGTTGGGGGTATAGAATTAGAAGAAAAAATGGATAATGAAATATTATCAAATCAAGGTTTTGATGATCTTCCAAATAATAATAATAATAATAATCTAAACAACAACAATAATGATGATTATAGTAGTAACAATAATATTAATAATAATTATAATAATGATAATGATAATAATGTTGATAGTAATAATGCTGATAGTAATAATATTGATAGTAATAATATTGATAACAATAATATTGATGGTAATAATAATATTAATGATGAATTTTATAATAATTCTGAAGAAGAATTCACAGCTACAATGGAACTAACACAACCATTTACAAACTCAATTAATGAAGATGAAAGTATTCAAAAAAATTATAGTAATAATATAAGTATTGCTAATCAATTTATTAATAAAGCTAATAGCAATACTATAAATATAGATAATCTTAGTAGTAAAAAAGATATAGAATTTAAAATATTTAAAGAAAATCGTTATGATAATACTCAATCAAATTCAATTAATATTAACAATATACCAATGAATGATGAAACTTTACATACAGAAGTTATGGATATTGATATATCTCTTTCAATGAAAAAACCAATTAATATAACATCTAGTAAAGATAAACCTAAATCAAATGAAAAAAACTTCGAATTAAATGAATTAACAGAAAAGGAAGATGATTTAACAAATAAAAAATTATTTTCAAAAAATCAGGATTTAAAGGATATACTTCGTAATAATGATGAAAAGGTTATTAACAATAGGGAAAACAAATTATTGTTTGAAACAATAAAAGAAAATGATAAACAACAGGAATTAAGCAAGAAACAAACATCACAATTAATTACTAAAAATAAAAGTAATGCATCTAATGATAATTCAGATGAAAATAAGTCAGATAATGAAAATAATACAAAATATCTAATGGAATTCTTTGCAAATAAAAACCCGGAAAATTCTAGAAAAGACAGTAGATTGTTTTTCTTTAGTAGTCAACAATCAAATTTGAGCACATTAACAACAGATGATCAACTAAATGATACTTATGATGATTATAATAAATTAATAAAAGATATTGCTGATAGAATTCCTGATAGTCCAGAAGGTTCATTAAATGGAACTCAGAGTGACTATGTATTAAGTCAACAAAGTGAAAATGAAAGCAATAGTAGCAAAGAAACAAAAAATAAAATAAGTAAAATTGATTTATTATTACAAAATAAAGAAATTTCACATAATATCATGACAAATGAAACTGATAATATAAATAATATAAATAGCAAAGATATTGATAAACAACTAGAAAAGGAAAATTATAAAAAACTAGAAAAACTTAATAACTATGAAAATATTTATAAAGAATATGAAAATGAAGATGAAAGTTATAACTTTATGTCATCGTATGGTAAAGATAGAAAAAAGAAAATAGAAAATTCAGCTAATTTTATATTAAAAGATAATATAAGTGATATTGAAAATTTGAATAAGAATGATGATTCAATAACTGATAATTTACTAAAAAATAGATACAAACAACAATCAGAATTTTTAAATAGTAAACTTGCAGCGTTACGCAGAATAAGTAGTATGGGTCCATATAATGACGAAGGCGATAACATTAGTAAAATTAAAAATAATATAAATGAGGATGACAACGAGGAGCAAACTATGGATATTACTGTCGGTGTTGGCTCGATTTTATCTACAAATAAAGTTACTATTAATAAAGAAAGTAATAATCAATATAAGAATTCAAACTCTACAATTAATAAGATTTCAAATAAAAAAAATATAGATGAATTTTCTGACAATGATATTGAGAATTCTAATAATAATAATGAAAAAGATAAAGATCAATTTGCAAGACCGAAACCAAAAAATTTACAATCTGAAAATGATAATTCATTAGTTAAAAGTCAAGACTTAATGCTTATAAGAAATGAAAGCCAGAATTCTGTAATTAATGAATATATTAATATCCTTACCCCGATTAAGAATTCTTTATTAAATAAAATGAATAGAAACAATCAAATAAATAATGATCAAAAAGAAAATAATATTAATACAATTAATGAATTTAGAACAAATAGTACTAGAATATCAAATATTCTTCCTAAAAATTTAAGTAAGAAAGAGAATGACGATTTATTTCAAAATCATACTTTAGATGAACGTGATATAGAAAGAAACAATTCAATAAGACTTTCAAGTACTATTGATGTTTTACCAACAGTGTCTCCACATAGTAAGCTATAAATATCTTTTTTTAAAAAATATTTAAAAACTGAAATAATGAATATTAATAAAAAAATATATATTTTAATAAATAAAATAAATAAATAAATAAATATAGAACGTTATTCAATTTTACCAACAAGAGCAACTCCTTCAAATAAAAGACAATCTAGATCTTATTCTATATTCAACGAAATTATTCAAACACCAAGATCATTAAGAGAAAGAAAAAGACAACAAGATTTACTAAATGACAGTATTAATTCATATAATAGTATATCTTTAAATAAGCCTCTCAATATTTCATCCGTAGCAAATATTACAAATACCCAAGAAGTAGAATCACCAACAATTTTATTGGGTAATGAAGGTAAGTTTATAATAAATTCAATTATATTTTTTTATTAATAAATTTTAATTAAATTTTAAATATATATTATATTTAAACTTAATAATAAAGAATTAGGAAATGGTAAGTAAATTTAGTATAACGAGATTTTAATGGTTTAGCTAATTAATCATAATTTTAATTAAATATTTATATCAAAGAAGAAGATTTACTAAATGAAGAATTGTCAATAATGGGAGGAGATATATCGTTATCAGAAGATGTATGGGTATATTTGTATAAAGTTTTATTATGTAATGTAATGTATATTAATTTAATTTTTATTTAGATATTACCTGAAGAAAAGACAGTAACTTTATCAAGATATTTACAACTTATTGGAATTCAATTCAAAGATGACTTTAATAAAAAACCAGAAAGAAAGTTTGGAAATTTGGAAATTAATAATGGTATTTTTAATAATAATTTATAAAGTATCTTAAAATACTATATTTTATTAGAAAATGACTAAATCTTTTTTTTTTTTTCTTTAATATATATAATAAATTAAAAGATCAATTTTCTGAAATTGAAAAATTAAAATCTTTATCTGTCTACGTTCAAGAATTGGAAGGATTACAATATGTAAAATTTTATTATACTTTAAAATATATTTTTATTTAATAATTAATTTGTAAAATTTATAAAAATAATTTTATTTTACAGGAATGCAATGATATTCAAAAATCTATAGAAGAGTGTAAGAATGCCTTAGATAACTATGAAAAAGAATATTCTAATAATTTACCAGTAGCTTTTCAAGAGTATAATAAGGCAATTGATGACAAAAGAAAGAATTTACAAGTATGTATAGGATAAATATATATTTATCATTTTATTATATAATAACAGTAATAAATAATTATTTCAATTAAAAAAAAAATGTAGAAAAAGTTCAAGACTACACAAGAATATAGTAGATTAAAGGCAAAACAAGCTTGGTATAGATGGAGAACTTCAATGAGTAATGGAATAATAAAAAAATATAAAAAATCCATTGATTTATTCAAAATGGTAATTATATTAATAAAAGTTTTTTTTAAGAAAAAAAAGAATAATTATAATAATAATAGTGAAATATATAACTATTTTCTAATTAGATTATTATTATTATATATCTATATTAGGATATGGAAAAGATTAATGAATTCTCTAGTGAAATAACAAAATATGTTCCTTCAATGAAAATATATTATAATCAGTTAATGGAAACAATTAATCTTAATAAAAGGTGGATATTATAATATTAATTATTCAAATTAAAAAAAATTTATTAATTATTTAATTATAAAATATAATAATAAAAATGTAAATTATAAATTAATTTTAATTATTAATAGTCAAGAAGTATTTTCAGAATCTTTTGAAGAAAGAATGGCATTACTAGAAAAAAAAATTCATGAACAAAAGTATATTTATCATATATATGAGATTTTTGAAAATTTAATACTAGTATCATAAAATAACTCTAAAATAAAATATAATTTTGTATTTTTCATACCAATAATGATTAGGCAAATTATTTTAAAACTGAAAACAGAAATAATGTCCTATGAAAAAGAAAAAGAAGTTTCAATAAAAAAAGTTGATGAATTAAAAAATACAATTGATCAATTAAAAAATGTAAGAATTAATTTAGCCTGATAAAAGATTTACTATTGTAAAAAATAGATTTTTAAAAAATGCTTTTTCTTTTATATTTCTAGGTAATTGAACAATATGAAGAAAGAATAAAGCAATTAGAATCATCTATATATACTAAAGAAACTCTTCAAAAATGCAAAAGTATAATAATATATATATAAATTATTTTTCCTATAATAAAGAAAAAAAAATTAATATATTTTTTATATTTAATAGAGGAACATAATCTAGTTGTAAATGTTTCAAACTGGAATATTAATAATCTTTCTCCAGATTTAATTTCGTATATATATGATGATATTATACTAGTTTCATTTAACCGTAGAAATCAATCAAATCTTATATATGATGTTGATATTGATTTCATAAACATGAAAAAATCAAAATATAGAATAGATATTGAAAAGGTATATATAGAAAAATATATAAATAGTAACTATCTTAAAATAATAAACATATGATAATGACTTTTTAAAATTTTCCTTCTATTTATTACCAGTTTAAACCAGTTATAAAAGGAATTCAAAATAAAATTTCTGTTTGTAAAAATGATAAAAATATAAGAAAGGTGACTATTTAATGATTGTAATATAAATATTAATAATAAAAATGAAAAACTAAATTTTCCTAAATAAATTGTTAATAGACTTTAGATGAGGTAGCATATTACTGGAATAAGTTAACAAAATTATTCCAAGACATTGAATTAGTTCAAAAAACAAATATAGTTGAAATTTACATTGCGGATTCAAAAGATATCGAATCTAAAGAAATGTTATTGTCAATGCAAAGCAACACAACTATTGTAAGAATAGTATTTTTTGATGGAAAACAAAAGTATAGATATTTTATTGATATTTATATCAATAGTAATTGTGCTTATCCATATGGAAAGTTAAATTGGAGATTTATTTATAAATATGGAAGTGTTAAGTAGGTTAAAAATATTTTATTTTATTAAACTTAAAAAAATGTAATATTAAATGTTTTAATGGTCTTATAAAAATATATTCTTTAGATACGAATTAGTTAAACAAATTATAAATGACACTCCAAAAGGAAAAAGAAGATTAGAAGAAATTTGTAGAAATTTGAGAACCATTCAAGTTTAAATATAATAGTTACAAAAAAAAAAAAAAAAATAATTCATTATTACCTAATAATTTATTTTGTATTTATATATATATATATTTATAAATAATTCACATTATTTATTTTACCCCTATATATATTAACTTATTTTTTCCAAAAAAAAAAAAAAAAAAAAAAAAAAGTTTAATATTAAAAATAAAATAATAAATATTCTAATAAATTTCATATATATAATTATACTTTAAAATTACTTTTTTTTTTTATTAAACATTAAAAGAACATATTAATAAAATATTAGTTATTTGCATCTAAAGTTTTTGTTAGTTTAGTAATTTAAGTAAAATATTTATTTAAATTATTAATTGGATAACCATATATTATTTATTTATTTATTTATTTATTTATTTATTTATTTATTTATTTATTTATTTATTTATCTATATTATAGATAAATATATTTTTTATTAATATATTTAATTTTTTTTTTTATTTAAAAAATTATTTGTATAATTTAATTATTATATACAATTTCTTTATTATTTTAAATGGTTAAATCATTTTATTATTATATTAATATTAATAATTATTGAATTTTTAAAACTTTTATTTAAAAAAATAAATAAAAGTTATAATGTTAAAAATATAAAAAGATTTAAAATAACAAATATTTTTTATCTTTTCATAACTCACTAAAAATAAGCTTTCATATCTCGTTTTTTAATCATCATTTCTTGATGAAATCACGATCATTAGATAACTACTCTCATAATAAGTAACATATATTAAAATGAGTTCAGTATCTCGTCTGGTTCATGAGATATTAAGATTTAAAGTTGTTTTTTTTTGTTGTTGTTGTTGAGAATAATTAATTGAAAATTTAGAAAATGATTTTAATGTATCAATTATGAATCATTAAAACCAAAAACACTTCTTTTCCAAAAAAAAAAAAAAAAAAAAAAAAATTAAATTAAAATATTCACCAGAAGTTAACAACTTTTGTTTTATAATAATTAATAATTATTTCAATAAGATATTTATTTTATATTTTAAACTCTTTGAATTAATAGATTATAGCAATGCAAATATATATATATAATAATAATAGCTTATACATTAGGTTATCCTTATTCATAATAATAATTTTATTATTGTTAATCTAATAAATATATTTTATTGTTATTTTTAGTTTATTATTATTTAATATACAATGAATTTTGTATTTAAAGTTATTTTATCTTTAAATTGAACTTTACAAAAATGAATAATGTTGTTAAATTTTTGGAAAACCCAATTTATTACTTCACTACATTATTAAATAATATAATTGTTAAATTATTATATTAAATTTTTACATTATTATATTAAAAAATTATTACTTTATTATTGTTATTATTTATTAATTTCAAATTAAAATTAAAATATCAATTATAAATAGAGAAATTATTTTTAAAGACTAATTAGTAAACTCTATATAATCTATTTATATATTTTTATTTTACTTTGTTTTATTAAATTTAGAGTAAATTTCTCTAATATATTTGAATAATTATAATAATAAAAGTTTGTAAAATCTTGACTCTACTATTGTTTGTTGAAAATGCATTTTAAGCCATTTTATACTAAATATTTGATATTGAAACTTTTATATCTAAATGACTGATAATTGTATGCTATTTTATAATATTATGGATTTTCTATAAATGAGCCTTATTTAAAAAAAAAAAAAAGCAGTTACTTAAATAACTATCAAAATATTTTAATTAAAAACATATAATGAAAAAAAAAATATAAATAAAATAATTATTATTATTATTATTATTATTATTATTATTATAAATTTATATGAAAAATTAAAAACTTTAAATGACCATAACTTCTTCTTTATATATTAATTATTATTATAGTTTAAGTTCTTTTATTCTAATATAAATTAACTTTTAAGTATTAAAAAATAGTATGAAAATAAAATACATTCCAAAATAATATTTATGTATAAGATTATAAAACCCAAATCCCAAATAATTTTATAAATAAATAAAGGTAAATTTATTTCTGATATATAGTAAATGATATGATTTTCATTCCACATAACTTTAATTAATTAAATAAAAAGAAAATAAAATGAAATAATATCATCTTTTAAAATTATTTTTATATTTTGAGCTATTAATATAATACAATTTTTTTATAAAAGTTTTACAGAAAAATGGTTTAAAGTTTACTAAAATTAATTTTGATAAAGGGTTAAAATTATATTCAATTAAGTTTTAAATGTATTAACCTTTAATATTAAATGTTCAAATTATATTATATTAATCCATGGTTGCATTAAATAAATATAATTATTATGTGTTAATATATTAATATTAATTAGAAAAGCTAAAATCGTTGAGAATTGTCCTTGAAACATCCATAAAGTTATTGACATGATGAGAAAGTTCCATATTCTGAAAATTTTAAAAAAAAAAAAAGTATCATAACAGAAATCATATATATATTGCGACCTAAATGTTTATAACAAGTGTTATGGATTAAAATATTATTAATAAACTATTTAATGCAAATATAACTACAGCAATATATATATTAAATTAAAAATAATTATTAATTCTTAATTTAAATTAATTTAAATATTTTATTTTTCGATAAAAAAATTATTTATTATAGTTTTATGTTTCATAATAATGAATTTTTATTGATATTTTATAAATATTTTTTTGATCATAGTGTTTTTTTATTTTATTGTATCAAAAATAAATAAATAAATAAATAAATAAATAAATAAATAAATAAATAAATAAATAAATAAATAAATAAATAAATAGTAGTATTAATGATAATAAAAATGTCAATAAATATATACAGATAATTAATATTTAAGATAGAATTTTAAATATTTAAAAAAATATATATTGGCAAATTATACTATAAAGTTGCTGTAGTTGATGAAATAACTTAATATTAATAATATTTTTATTATAATCTGTTATTGGATTTTGACTAGAAAAAAACATATCAGATGAATTAGACGAATAAATAGATGATTTTTCTGATGAATTATATTTTGAATTATTTAATAAGTTATCATTTAATTTATCTTTTCCTCTTTTATCATCGTTAAAACAAAAGCTTTCTATATAGTTTATATATTATTTGAATATTAAAAAAGGGTTGTTTTTTTATTATTTTATTTAAATAAACATTATTAAATATTATCAAATAGTTACCACTAAAAATATCAAATATGCTTCCAGTGGATGATATAGTCTTTGAATAATCAATGTATGATAATGAACTATTTTTAGAATTATCAATATATGATGATATTGATGATGTGTAATTTTTTGAATATTCAATAACTTCATCATTACTAGTATAATATTTTTGTAATATATCTTTAATTTCCCTTTAATTATTTATAATATTTTGTATTATTAGAAAGTTATTATTTGATTTATTTATTAACTATTTTTAATTAAACTTACTCTGTAGATATTAATCGTTTTGTGTCCATCCAATTTATTGAACAGTCAATTGATTCATTATTATAATTGTAAATATTATTTATTAATTGATTAATGATTACATTAATATATTCCAAAGAACTTAATAAACATTTTATTAAAGCAGAATGTGATTCATTAATTCCATATGTTAGGTATTCTATTTTATTTAAAGTAGGAAAATTCTCAAGTATGCTTCTAGCTTTAAGATTACTTTTAATATAATTTAACTCATCTTTTTGATTATTAATGATATTCATTGCTTTATTAATAGTCTTATAATAATATTTTTATATAATAAAATAAATAGTGAATAAAAAAATTATTTAAAATATATTTATGTACTTTTAATACTTACCATTCTTGCATCAATGTCAATATTTAAATCATTATATATATATAATTTATTCTGAATTAAGGATAAATTATCATAAATATTTAAAAGTCTATATTTTTGTAATTCTTCCACTGTGGTAAATATTATTTCAGGGGTTTGCAAAATTTTTATGGTATATAGAATCAATGATTTTTTAAATTTATTTTCACTATTATTATCATTAATAAATTCGGATCTAAATTTCGATAATATTATTTTATTATTTGTTCTTCTTTTCCTTTTCCTTTTCCTTTTGTTCTTGTTTTCTTTTTTTTTTTTAAATATAAGAACAATTTATATAAAAAGTATTATTATTATTATTATTGTTTTAAATAAAATAAATAATATTATAATATTATAATATTAATTAATTAATTACCATTTTGATTTGGATCATAGTTTTCATTTTTATTAGTTATTACTTCTAAATATTCTTTTTCTTTTTTATTATTTATCATTTTCTCTTTACTATTTTTAATTAAATCATAACAATTCTGATATTCATTATCAATATCAATATCTTTTTTTTTTTTTACTATATTTTGAATATTCTTATTTTTATTATTCTTGCTATAAATTTCTTTTAAATTTTCTTTATCATATTTTCTCCTTTCCTTTCCTTTTTTGTTTTTTATTATATAGCATTTATCATTATTTGAACATTTATTTGGTTTATCTATTTTTTCTTTGTTTTCAGAAGTTACAGTATTATTATCAACTACTTGACTTACTTCTGAATTTTTTAAATTAGAATTGTAATTAATGCCATTAGATTTTTCTATCTCTTTTGATAATACACTGTTATTACCTATTTTTAATTTTTTTTGATTCAAATCATATTCCTCAAATAAATTATTATTATTTTCATTATGACAACTATTATTATGCTTTAGATTTTTAATAAAAGAATTGTAAAAGTTCTCTATCACCAATTTATAGTATTTTCCCCCAGAAATAATACATTGAACAGTAACCTTTATATATGTAAAATTGTTGAGTATTTAATCCATTTAATAAAGATTTTCATACATTTTAAGCCTTTAATAAATAAAATATAATTATTTATTAAAATACATACTGCCTGTTCTATATTAAATAATGAATTTGACTTTATCTTTAAAATTTTTATTAAATCTTGGTCTTTATAAATTCAATAAATGTTTAATGTTATAATAAATTTAAAATTAGAAACTGATTACTTATTATTTTTCATATAAAATTTAATGATGCATATTATTAATTATTATGAATAATTCAAATTACATACCAATTATATTTAACCACCCACATTTTAAACAATGATATCCAACAGAATCATTATTATTTAACTTCATAAAATGTAAGCAATTTTGACAAGGATATAATTTAAGTTCACATTTCGGGCTTTATTTATATCATTTAAATTATAAAAATTATTTATAAATAATTGTTTAAATAACTAATTAACAAGCTTACTTCATAATGAAAAAATATTCTTTCTATCATTTTTTAATTTCTAATAATTTTTATATTTATTACCATAGAAATAATATCATATTATTAATCAAAAATTCCTTTAAAGGAATTTCAAATTTATTTTTGTTATAATAACATTTTTCATTAGGACAATACCATTTTAGAGGAAAATCCAATGATATTTCAGTTAGCCTTTTAAAAATATTATTATTAAAATACACTTTATTATAATATTTTTCGATATTTTTAATATTTTCTTTATCAAGACTTATTATATCTTCTTCTAAATCTGTACTATAAGCAATGGATTCATGTAGTAATTGGTCATTCTGCTTAGTAGTCATTAAATATTAATTTTTACTTAATTTATACAAAGAATTATCTTAAAAAAACATTATATAATAGATTTTCAAAAATTTACAATTATATTTAAAATGACATTATTCTTTAGTCAATTTAAATTTATAATATTAAGATTATAACAGAATTAATAATATCAATATGTTTATTGTTGGAAAATAAGAATGAAAGGTAAACTTTCAAAGTTTTTATTTTATATAATTTTTCTATTTTTTTTTTTTTTTTGGAAATATTTATATTAAATTTTAATTAATTTAATCAATAAAATATATAAAATAAAATAAATATTTTTTTATATATTAGTATAAATCAATCATATTAATTTTAATGGAAATTCTAGGTATAAATATTTTAATTCAAACTAAATATTAGTAAAATTTTGAAACTTTGTTAGCACATTTAAATCTAGTAATGAATTAAAAAACGAATTTCAACAACAACAACAACAACAACAAATAATAGTAATAAATAATAAATAATAAATAAATAAATAAAAAAAAAAATAACAAAAATCTATTAAAGAAATAGAAATTAATAAAATTAATATAAATTAATGTAAAATATATTTTCTATATAATAAAGTATATTTACTTATAGTAATAATATATATAATAAATACATTAAATACTAATTAAAGCAAACCACTACAATAACAATAATAACATTAAAAAAAAAAAAAAAAAAAAAAAAAAGAAAAAGAAAAATAATAATACATATATCTTAAAAATTTTCAATTATCCCATTATTAAAATTTTAAATAAAACATAATTTTATAATAAAGTAAATAAAATTCATGGATAAGACACTTAAAGTATTATTAATTTTAGGTACCCTATTAAGAATAGGATTCCTTATTTATGGTTTATGGCAAGATAAACATATGTTAGTGAAATTTACAGACATAGATTATTCAGTATTTACAGATGCTTCACGTTTTGTTCATCAAAAACAATCACCATATGAAAGAGCGACGTATCGTTATACACCATTATTAGCATGGATTTTAGTACCAAATATTACTATAATTCCAGAATTTGGAAAAATATTATTCATCATTTGTGATTTGATTGTTGGATTTTTTATATATGAATTTTTAAAAATGTTCAGAGTAAAAAGTAAGGTAATGTTAGTTACTCTTACTTCATTATGGTTACTTAATCCTTTTGTTATAACCATTTCAACTAGAGGAAGTGCAGAAAGTATATTAGATATGCTTGTTATGGCAACTCTTTATTGCTTTGCTACAAAAAGATTAACTCTTGGTTCAATTTTATATGGATTTTCTGTTCATTTTAAAATTTATCCAATTCTCTATTCTCTCCCAATTCTTTATATATTAGATAGCAATTATCATGGTGTAAAAACAAAATTAATAAATTCATCTAGAATAAAATTCTTCGTATTAAGTGCCGCAACATTCTTTTTATTAACAGGAATTATGTATAAAATGTATATATTAAATACAATTATATTAAAATTTTATAATCAAATATAATTCTTTAAATAATTATTTTTCAATAAATATTTATTAATTTATATAATGTATTTATATATATTATTTTATTATTTTTAAAATAATAATATATTAGTTATGGAATGGAATTCCTAAATGAAACTTACTTCTATCATTTAATTAGAAAAGACCACAGACATAACTTTTCCATATATTTTTATCAAATGTATCTTTCAATGTCTGTAACGGAATCATTATTTTCAAAGATTTTAGGTCTTTTAACCTTTATTCCTCAAATGCTATTAATATTTCTTATTGGTTTATATTATTACAAGGATCTCATATTCTGTTGCTTCTTACAGACATACGTTTTTATTGCTTATCAAAAAGTTTGCACATCACAGGTTATTATATATTTTATTTTATTTTTTTCTTTGTATAGAAATATTGAATAGTAATTTATGAAAAAAATAAATAAATGAATAAGTAAATAACATGATACTCATTTATATAAATAGTACTTTATGTGGTATCTTTGTTTCTTACCAATAATAATTCCACAATCAAAATTAATGAAAAAACCAATTCAAGCTGCTTTATTGATTATTGCTTGGGTTGTAACACAGGTAAAATAAACATTATAATAATTTTATAAAGAGTACATTAGAACATTCATAATTTAATGAAATTAAAAATCTCTCTATATATAACAATGATTAGGCTATCTATCTTTCAAGTGCATTTAAATTAGAACATCAAGGACAAAATAATTATGTTAACATTTGGTATACTGAACTTTTATTCTTTGCTGCAAATATCTGGATTATTTTTTCCTTTATGAAAAATAATAATAATACATCAATGTTTGCTCATGGAAAAATAAATAAAAATAAATACGATTTCAAAACAATAGAAGATAAAGAATAAGTATTAGTAAAAATAATTTAAAATAGAAATAACAACAATAAGAATATTAATTTTAAATTAAATATCTTAAAATATATTAAATAATAAAATATAAAAATATATGATAATAAAACAATTAAAAAATTATTAAAAACTTATATATCATTGGAATGAAATATCAGATTAATAATTTGATAAACTCAATATAAATAGATTCAATAATTTATGATTTTTAATATTTTTTTATTTAAGAGTATTTTTAGTGTACTTTATTTAATAAATACTTTCAAGATCATCCATTAATAAATCAAGTTCATCAACTTCATCTTCATCAGAAACAGATTTCTCCTTTGGTGTTTTTTTTAATAAAAATAACGAATTATTTATATCTTCATTGATTTTATTATTATTCTTATAATTAAATGATTTTTGTTTTTCTGGAATAGGTGAATTTAATTGAATAATTTCATTATCATTAGCATTATCATCCATATTATTGATATGTGTATTTTGTTGTGAATGCATGTCAGTTGTGGTTTGCGTTGGTCTTGAAGAAGTATTACTTTTTTTGAATATATTATTATCATTAGATGTTGACAATTCAATTTCTAATGATTCAGTTCTTTGAAACATACTGGAATAAGCTGAACCAGAAGAATATATATTATCACTATTTTTATCATTAATATTATTAAGGGATTCACTTGCCGATATATTTTCTTTAGTAATATTCTCAAATCTAGTTTTCTTGCATTGAAATTTGTTAATTTCAATTGTATGACTGTTTGTAATGGAATCAGCTAATTTTTTGACATTTGATTTATCAAGATCTTGCTTTTCTGAATCAGAATTTGACCTTTTCCTATTACTTATATTCATAAATGAACTATATAGTTCTTGTGATCTTTCAAAATTAATATCATTCATTAAATCATCAATATTATCACTATCATCAGACTCATCCAAATTTGTATTATCGTCAGAAATATCATTAAAATCATTTTCATTATTATTACTGTTACTGTTTTTCGTTTCATTTTTTATTTCATTTAGCTCATTACCATTGTTTTCTATTTTTATATTATTAGTATTTACATTGTTATTATTTATATGTATGTCTTCCAGAACTTTTTTATCTTGTTTAGGTATATTTACATTTTCTTGATTTTCATTTACTTTTTCATTTAGTAATTATTAAATATATGAAAGTAAAAATATGTTAAATTCAATATAGAAATATACTTTAGATTGTTTAATATGGTAATTAAATATACTGGTTTTATTTTTAAATAAAAAATAAAAAATACTATTACTACCACTAATAATAATAATACCAATATTTTTATTTATTTATTAACCTTTAACTTGAGTACTTTGTATTTTTATTTCTTCGTTATTATTGCTTATTAATAATGATTTTTCTGAATCTTCATAAAAGGAATTTTTTACAATAGTTTTTGATGTTGTTGATCTGTCTAATTGTTTATCAATATTATTTTTTTCATTTGTATTTTCAATTTTTTTTCCTTTCCTATTGTCGTGAAAATGATTTTCATTATCACTATCTTCATCATCATCTGAAAAATCAATTACATTTTTTCCTTTGAATATATTCTGTGCTAGCTCAATATCCTTCTCTATATCTTTTGATGATAAATTAACTTTATCAATATCAATAACCTATAAAATTACAATTTTAAATTTAATATTTAACATTTAATTTTATTTTAATGAAATTTAAAATAATTAAATGATTATTTTAAATATATATAAAAACTCTTTACGATTGGTGCTTTAGTAATATTATCTAGTGTATAAATTTTCGATATATTTTTTATTCCGATATTTAAGTAAGATCCCTTTTTATATAAAACAAAAACAGACACCTAATTATAAATATATATAAGTATAGACGATGATATTATATTAAAATTCTATCTAATCTAATTTATAGATAATATATTTTATTTTACATTTGTTAATAATAATGTTGTTCCTTGATTCATGATGCCAAAATATTTTTCATACGCTTCTTTTGTCATTATAGCAGGCATATCACCTAATAAATAATGATAATGATGATTTTATTTATATTTAGTATATTTAATTATTTTTTGTTTTCTTTTAATAAGATATTAACCTGTTGGATCTTGTACTATTAAAGAAACATCCAAATCACCTGCTTTGATACGTTTGATTAATACGACAATACTTTTGATTTTTTCTATTGGAAATCGTAACTTAACAATATCAATGATTTTAGTTTTGGTTTGACTAAGGTCAAGAGTTCTAAGCATCAAAACCCAAGAACCACTTTCAAAAACTTCATTTTTATTTAATGCTAAATCCACTCTTTCTTTTGCTCTTTTAAAACTATTATATTGAGCATTTTTTTTAAATTGGGTTGCAATACTATAATTATTATTTCTTTTTTTCATGATATCATTAATATGATGAGAGTAAAATAGTATTTTTCTTTCATCTGGAGTCTAGGGTATATATTTAATTTTATTAATGTAAATCAGTATTTAATGTTCTATTTTATTTCCACAATAATACAAATTATTATTTTAAAATTAAAATATATACTAATACAGGTAGTCTTCCAGCAGGACCAGGGATTTTTAATTTCTTATATGAATCACTACTATTTGAACTATTTTTGTTGCTTGAAGATATTGAACTTGTCCCTATAAAACTATTTTTATTAAAATCTTCATTATATGAAAAAATAAATAATACATCAAAATAAATAATTTTATATATATAAAAAAAGAATATAATAATAATAATAATAATAATAATAATAATAATAATAATATTTTTTAAATTATTACTTATTTTATTATCCTCATTTCCTTTGTTAAATTCGTTATTATAAAAAATATTGCTACTCCTGAAACCAAATTGGGAATTTGATATTCTATTTCCATAGCATCTTTTATTTAATTGATTATTAACTGTATTAATTTGTGAATTTGAAATATCATTTGGTTTCTTTTCAACAATAGAAGGTATTTTAAATGGTTTATTATCTTTATAAATAAGTAATTTATAATACCATTAAATTTACTATTTTATAATTATTAGGTAATCTTAATAAAAAGAAATAAATACAAGAATTAAAAGTAGTTACATTTAGAGGTTTGAGTATTTGAACGTTTATATGAAGAAGAAGAGTGTTTATTATTTAAAGGATTTTGTCTAGTTCTTCGATAGTTACTATTTTGACTTTCAGATATTTGTGAATTCTGAATAGGAATTTCTTGTTTTATTTTTGTTTGCGACGATATTATATTTTGATTTTTATTTATGTTTCCATACTCTATTTGACTATTTCTGATACTATTTGAAGCAATACTATTAGTAGAATTAAATACTTGTGTATTAAGGTCATTTTCCTATATATCATAATATAATATGAATAAAATTAATAATTATTTAATGGCTGCATTATATTTATTTGTCATAAAATTTTGGATAAAATTAATAATTTAATTATTTAATATAAAAATAATTCACTTTTCACTTTATAAAAATTTACATTATTTGAATATGATGAAATTTCTAAATCAGTTATTGAATTGGTTATTTCGTCATTTTTTTTTTGAAATTTATTCAAAGTTTTTGTTATGCCCTTAAATGTTGAAAAAAAGTTATACTCTTAATTAATAAATTTAAATATTTTATTTTTAATTTGATATTTAAATTATATGTTTTACTTAAAACTTCAAATTATTTTATTATTAGTAGTTATTTATTAATTGTAAAATAAAAAATATATATACTCTAAACATTTTATATATAGTAACAAAGGATCTCTTATATATATATTTATTTATTTATTACACAATATTAATACATATAAATAAATTTATAGAATTTCAAATTAAAAATTAGAATTATTATATCATAAAAATATAAAAAAGTTTAGAAAAAAAAAAGTGCTTAACATTCTTAACATTGAAACAATTTATAATAAAATATAAAATTATTGTTTTACAAAAACAAATAATAATGCATTTATCCACAAAATTATTTAAAAAATTAATATATTCTAATTATGAACTTTATTAATTATTTAATATATAAAATAGGTTATATTAATATTAATAGATAAAATAATCATTTGTTTTTAACATTTTTTTAAAATCAAGAAGATAATAAAGTTAAATACTAATAATCATTAATATCTAACTTCTTTCATTTAGGAAAATAGCTAATATTATTTATAATACTATTTTAATATAGATATAGATTATGTTAAATCAAAGACATAAAGCTAATTACTAAAAATGTAATTAATAAATTATTTTATAAGATTGTATTAGTTATTTTCAGAATTTCATATTTTATGTAAGAAAAGCTTTTAATATAAAATTTATAAGATATATTTATTATATATTTATTTATTATTTTATATCTAAGCTTGCAACAAAATGTTGATTTGAATATTTTTCTTGTAGTGGAAAATAATAATTAAAAATCGAACTTTAACCCAATCAAAACCGAGAGAAACTTTAATTTTTTTTAAATTAAAAAATTAAAAATTATTTTTGTGAACGTATTATCATAAATAATATAGAAGAGACCAACATGGATTCTGATTCTGATTCTGACAATGGATTTTCAATGTTTACTGTATGATAATGGTTAATTCAACTTTATTGATATTAATAACAATTTTTTAGTAGAAATTAAAATAATTGTAAATTATAAATAAATTTCAAATTTTAAATTGAATTTTGAAAATATCAAATAATGTAAAAGATAAAATTAAAAACCAAAATATATATATATATAACTATTTAAGATATACAAGATATACAATTTACTAGTATTTTAACATCTCACTATATATATACAACTTAATTTACTTAGGAAATAATTTAATTGGAAAGTAGAATAGATATAAGAATTGTAAATGTAAAATTTATTAAATTTAAAGTAGGATTCAATTTAAACTAAAAATTTATATCTCTGTTTTATAAAGATATATATTATTAATAAAGGATGAAATACATTTAAAAAAATAATATTAGAAATATTATAAATAAATAAATAAATAATGAACATATATATGCTTAATTTATTTATTATAATAATGATAATAAACGTATTAGTAATATTTTTATTATTATAATAAATTAAACAGGAACCTGATGATTTCAGGCAAAAACCACCACCACCATCAAAACACGTTTTTGAAAGAAAACCAGAAAATATTCAAGAAGGTAAATTTCAATTTTTATATGAACATTTTTATGCTAAATGAATTTTTATTATAATTATAAGAATTATTAGTAACAAAATAATATAAAAATTATTAGGTTCAATAAAAACTATTAATTTTCAATTAATTGGTCATCATAGGTATTTATTACTTAAATATAAATATTAATTTTATGATTAAAGTGATATTTTCTTCTCATATAAAGTAATATTTTAATTTTTAATTTAATAAAAAAAGTTTATGGGCTCATTGCTTATGGAATGCTGGTGTTGTTTGTACTCATTACCTTGATTCCCATAAAGAAATCTGTAAAGGAAAGAGGTAAGGCTTATTTTTTATTATAAATGAAAGATATTATATAATTAATTTTAATTATTATTAAGACCGGAGACATTAATATTACAATTAACTAATAATAATAAGAATTTTGGAATTGGGTGCTGCTGCTTCATTACCAAGTTTTATTGCTGCAATCAATGGTGCTGAAGTTTCTGTATCTACAGATTACCCTGATAAAGAATTAATTGAAAACATTCAAAATAATGCTATAAATAATATTCCAGAATTAGTTGAAAAGAAAGTTTTTAACGCAGTTGTATGTTTTAATTTCATTAACATCATTATATATACCATATTATTAATTATATCATTTTATATTTATAATTATTGCTTATAAATATCAGGGATATTTATGGGGAGCTGATACTACCGAACTTATGAAGATTACCAATAATCAAAAATTTGATGTCATTATTATGGCTGATTTATTATTTAATCATTCTGAGCATATTCATATGTTACAAACTTGTGAAAAATGTTTAAGTCCTGATGGTATTGTATTAGTAATGTATACTAGTCATAGACCATGGTTAGCAGAAAAAGATTATAACTTTTTTAATATTGCTCAAGAACAATTTAATTTTAAAGTTGAAAAGATGTTTGATACAAAAATGAAGGTTATGTTTGAAGAAGGTAATGCAGCAATTTTATTATGAAAAAAATTAATATTCTTTTAAAATAATAATATATTAATAATCTAACTATTTATTAATTTAATATAAAAGACCCAGGATCTGAAGAAGTTAGATCAACCATTCATGCCTATTCATTAAAATTTTCTGATGAACCAAAAGAACCAAAAGAACCAAGTGAATCCACAATTTAAAAAAAATAACAATTAATAAATAAATAAATAAATCAGATAGAAATAGAAATAATATAGAGCAAAAAATAAAAATTCAAAATAAGTGAGAATTAATTTATTGTATATTACTTTTAACTAAAATAATAAAATAAGGAATGAACATTAACAATTATGTTAATATAATTTATTAATCCATCCTTTTTTTTGTAGGGATAATAATCTTTTTTTACTAAAGAATTTAGACTTCATAACTTATTAAACATATGTACATAATGTATTTACGTAATATTATTACATTAAAATAAAATATAAAATGTAATTTAAGGAATTTAGAATAATTTCTTTTTTAATTATTCCGACCAAAAAAGTTAGAATACCAAAAATACATTAAAATTTATTGGATATAATATTGATTTATAATATCAATTATGATTGGGCAAATCAAAAATATTAATTTTATTTAAAAAGAATGTTGAAATATAATAAATTTATTTATTATTATATACAATATATTATATTTTGTTAGTAAATAATATATTATAAATAATATAATAATAATATAAAATTTGTATTCTTATAAAAAATTAAACTTTATATATATAAAATACTTTATGAAAATTATTCAAATAAAAGCATATATATATAGTTATAGTTTTAAATATGATGGAGTATTCATTTAATAAATTAAAAAAAAAAAAAAACAACTTTGTAATATAATAATAAATTAAAAAATTATTTTTTTTTTTTATAAATCAAGTAAAACATAAAAATATAAAAAGGTTTTAAGTAAATATTTCTTTTAATGTCTAATATAACATGTACATTTTTTTAGTTTTTATATATCATATTTTGAAAGGGAAAATAATGTTTTTTTTATAATAAATAATTATTTATAAGATGTAATGCAATAGTGTATTTTATAATTACACAGTCATATTGTTTTTAGATAAAGAGGAAATAAAATAATCTTTAATTTTATTTTGTTAATACAAAAGTTGTTTTTTTTTTTAATTGTTATATTAATAAGTTAATAATATTACAATCTATTATGATTTATTTTTATAAAAAAGTAAATATTTATATTTTCTTTTTTTTAAATTACTATTAATGTTTTTTAAACATATTTTCAGTAAAAATAAAAATAATTAAAAATGTTAGAGTAATTTTTTTCTGTTATTAATAATCCTATCTACTGAATGTTTTGTATGGATTAAAATTACTAATATATTTATAAAAACAAAAAATGTTATAAATAATAATTTTAATGGAAAATACATTATTTCATCTAATTAATTATATTATTCATTGATACTCATTACCATTTTATTGTTTAATGATTAAAATATGACGACTGAGAAAAAAAAACATTCATGATCTTTAATTTTTATATACATCCCATGTTATAAAAAAATTCAAACCATTAATTAGCATAACATATAAATATTTAATTTTAATATATTATAAAATTATATATTAATAATAGAATTTAAAAAATTTAAAAGTCGGAATTAATAACAATTTTAGGAAAATGGTCTTTGTTTATAGTATAGTATATATAATTAATTGTAACTATTATTATTTTAAACTAGGTGGATAAAAGACTTTTAAATGTTTAAAATTCTTTTACTTACAATTTTAATAATATCAATATAATTTAATTTTACTTTTTTTAATATGGAAAATAAAATTTATTAAAATTGTTTATTATTATTTGACGTTTGACAGATACTAAAATGAAAAGTTTTTATAACGTTTTTACTAAACTATATTTTGAATATCATTAATATAATTACTTATATATTTAATTTATTCAATCAAGTATTTTATTTGTATATATATTTTTAAAAAGTAATAAATAAACCTTTATTATTATTAACATTTTATTTTTTAAAAATAGCTTTATTAAAACAGTTTTTATTAACTACCTTTTTTTTTTTTTTTTTGGAAAAAAAAAGGATATAAAATAATCTTAATATTTAAATATTTTTTTAATATAAATATGCTAGAACGTGACATTAGCCATTAATTATTCTTTAAGATCCATTATAATTCTTTATTAAATCAATTACTTTTTCATTTTAACTAAAACTCTAATACTATAATTGTTATGCTTATAATAATTGAGTTTTAGTTTTAGGTTTATAGTTTTATATTATAAGCATAACAATTATAGTATTAAACTATATATGAATAATTACATCCAGGTTTAAGAAAATATTGACCATAATAATAAAAAAAACATGCCATCTATGACTTTTTGCATACATAATTATAATTACGGTTGTAATACAAGTATTACAAGAGAAATTATTAAAGAAGTAATATTAATTTACAAGTAACAAATTAGGTATAATGAATATTGAATAATATCCATATATATAAGTATAAATAGCTATTAATGTTACCAGCATATAAAATATTATATATTAAATCTATTATTTTTTGTATAGTATTGTAATTTATTATATTGCATTATTTATTTATTTATAAATATAATATACCAATTTTTATTGATCATATATTAATATTTCGTATTGTTAATATTGTTACATTTAAATTTATATATTATGGAATATAAAAATAAGAAATAGTGTTGTATTGTATAATATAATTAATATAATATATTGAAAATATATAAATATATATTCCAATTGGAAACTATTAAATTGATTTCATATTATAAATATATTTTAATAAATAGGGGATACCAATTATTACAACTCAATATATTATTATATATATAATATTTATATATTTTCCATATATAATATATATGAATAATATTTGATAAAATTGTGATTTTCAATATAAATAAAATATTATATTATATTTTAATTTATTCACATATAATTTAAAAATATATTTGAATACGATAATATATTTGAAGTTAATATATAATATATTAATTTATTATCTTTGATTAAATCCTTGAATTGAAAAATATATATATATAAATTTTTTTCATTTTTTTTTTTCTTTGCACTTTTTATAAAGTAGAATATAAGGGAAAAACAATTTTTTTAACAAATTATATTTAAAGTTATAATTATTATAATAAAAATAAACGTTTTTTTCTAAGTATTACCTATTAGTATTTTTTCTTTTTTTTTTTTTCAGTAAACAAATAGAATTAGATATTTAATAAATTACTAAAAATTAAATTACGTTAGTTTTTATATAGTAAAATTCAATATATTAAAAATGTTATCTAACACTGTTAAAAGATCTATTGTTTCTCCAATTTCCAGTATTACTGGTGTTGCTTTAAATTCAACTTGCAGCTTACCAAGAATTAACAGAGTAAAGGCTGCTAAGAGGTATAGATATTATATTGTTTTTATTATTATTAATATTATAAAATAATCATTTAAATGGCGTTTTACAAAATTAAAATTGTTGATTAAAAAAAAGAAAGAGAATTCATTTAATAAAAATGAATTAAAATGAAGAAAAATAAAATATGTATTTATTTAAGTAAAATTTTTGGAAAACAAAGTATTAATTAAAATATATAAATAATATGAATTTAAAAGATTTTTAAACACCAATCTTAAACCAATTGAAGCTAAGCCAATAAATAATAAAATTAACAATTTCCAACAAAACTCAAAGTTTACCACAGCTTCTGCTGTTGCTCCACAAGAAAGAGATGAAGAAGAATATGAAAATTCATTCATCGGAATGACTGGTGGTGAAATTTTACATGAAATGTTAAAGCGCCATAACGTTAAACATGTATTTGGTTACCCAGGTGGTGCCATTCTTCCAATTATGGATGCTATTTACGAAACCGATCAATTTGAATTTGTTTTAGCCAGACATGAACAAGGTGCAGGTCATATGGCTGAAGGTTATGCTCGTTCAAGGTAAAACTTTAGAAATCTTTATACTTTTTTTGAAATTTAAAATTAATTTTTAAAAATATTAATAATTATTTGAATAATAATTTTATTAAATATAAAGTGGTAACGTTGGTGTAGCTCTTGTTACTTCAGGTCCAGGTGCTACCAATATTATTACCCCATTACAAGATGCACTTTCTGATGGTGTTCCAATGGTTGTTTTCTCTGGTCAAGTACCAAATGCTTCTATTGGTACCGATGCTTTCCAAGAAGCTGATGTTGTTGGTATTAGTAGAGCTTGTACTAAGTGGAACTGCATGGTTAAAGATATTCGTGAATTACCAAGAAGAATTAATGAAGCTTTCCACATTGCCACCTCTGGAAGACCAGGTCCAGTTTTACTTGATTTACCAAAGGATGTTACTGCTGGTGTTTTAAAGAAGCCAATTAATGGTATGCAAGTTAATATTCCATCTATTAGAAATTTAGATTTACCAGCTCCAAATCAAAAGACTATCAATTGTATTGAACGTGCTGCTAAACTTATTAATAATGCTAAGAGACCTGTTATTTATGCTGGTGCTGGTCTCTTAAACCACCCAGATGGTCCAAGAATTTTAAATGAATTATCTGAAAAGGCCAATATTCCAGTTACTACTACTCTTCAAGGTCTTGGAGCTTTTGATGAAGAAAAACCATTAGCTCTTCATATGCTTGGTATGCATGGTAGTGTATATGCCAATCTTGCTATTCAAAAGGCTGATGTTGTTATTGCTCTTGGTGTTAGATTTGATGATCGTGTTACTGGTACAGTTTCTAAATTTGCTCCAAAGGCTAAGGAAGCTGCTTTAGAAAAGAGAGGTGGTATTATTCACTTTGAAATTATGCCAAAGAATATCAATAAGGTTGTTAAGGCTACTGAAGCTGTTGTTGGTGATGTTACTGAAAATGTTGAACTTATGTTACCAATGATTAAGAATAAGAAGAGAACTGAATGGGTTAATACTATCTTAAATTGGAAGAGTAAGTACCCATTTACTTACAAACCATCTGAAGAAGGTAAACCACTTAAGCCACAAGAAGTTATAGAAGAACTTAACCGTCAATTAAAGGATAAGAAGGAAGATGTTATTATTGCTACTGGTGTTGGTCAACATCAAATGTGGGCTGCCCAATATTACCGTTGGAGACACCCACGTACCATTGTTTCTTCTGGTGGTTTAGGTACTATGGGTTACGGTCTTCCAGCATGTATTGGTGCTAAGATTGCTAAGCCAGAAAAGACTGTTATTGATATTGATGGTGATTCATCACTTTCAATGACTATGATGGAATTAGCCACTGCTGGTGCCTACCAAATTGGTGTTAAGGTTTTACTTTTAAATAACTCATACCAAGGTATGGTTAAGCAATGGCAAGATTTATTTTATAACTTCCGTCATTCAGGTACTAAGATGACTAACCCAGACTTTGTTAAGGTTGCTGAAGCTATGAACTTAAAGGGTATGCGTTGTACTGACAAGAAGGACTTACCAAGAATGATGAAGGAATTCCTTGAAACAGATAAGCCAGTTGTATTTGAAGTTACTATTGATGAAAGTGAACATGTTTTACCAATGGTTCCAGCTGGAAAGGCTTTACATGAAATGGAATTAGGTGGTCAAGTAATTGATGATGAAGATTTAAACATGTAAAATATTCTCAGTTCTGAAATCAACCTATTTAATTTATACAATACTAGTATATAAACTAGTCTTAGTCTATATAGAAACGCAGTAATTTAATATCTTTTTTTTTTTATTTTTTATAATAATTATTTATAATTAAATTTACACGAAAAATAATAAGTAAAATTAACAATTTTTATTAAAAATATAAAAATTACAAAAAATACATTAATTAATTTTTTTATATAACTTTAAATATAATCAAACTATTATTCCCCGAAAACCCTATAATAAAAATAAAGAGTTTATTATTGAAAATATAAAATATTTTTATATAAGACTTATTGTTTATTTTATTTTGAAATTAATGATAAAAAAGAAAAGAAATATAGAGAAAAAAGAATAAAATAGAAATATATATATATTTATTTAACTTATTTGTTTTGAAAAAATATATAAATAAAATAAATATTTGTATATATATTTTTTTTTTATTAAATAATTTTAACTTTTATATTTAAAATATTTGTTTTTTATTATTAAGACATTTAGAATTTTAGAAATTAAAACAAAAAAAATTTTTATAGGATTAACAATATTGATTAAAATTAATTTTATAATTATTGTAATTGATAGAAACAGAGATATCTAAATTTTTTATATCTTTTTTTTTTTTTTTTAATTCAAAAGTATAGTGCCCCCAAAAATAATTGCAAAAAAATGTATCACCATTAGTAAATTATACGAAAATCCTGATTCTTTCCAAAAAAGACAAAACAAAAAAATTAAGAAGTCACTATTTTTCACTGTAAAAAAATAATAAAAAAAAAAATAATAATAAGATAAAAAAAAGAAGAGCAGAACATAGATTTTTTAAAAAAAAATACAATAACACAGTATTTTATATTGTTTTAAAACATGTATTAAAAAAATCCTTTGTAAACTTTGTCTTTTATAATTATAAAAGACTTGCTATATATATATGTATATATATAAATAAATAAAAAATTAATAAAAAATTAATAATTAAATAAAATGCTAGCTATCTTTTTTTCACATTCTTAATAATTGAAAAAATATCTAATTGTTTTATTTGATAAGGAATTTCTCAGTATAATAGTTAATAAAAAAAAAAAAAAAATAATAATAATAGTTATTAAAGTTATTAATAACTTAACGAAGTTTTGAAGAATTTATTTATTATTATTTTTTTTATCTTTGGAAAAATTCAAAGAAATTCATTTAAAAAAATTAGTACTTGTTAGAGAATTGTACTTCATACCTTTCCATTGTTTGCTCTAATTAATCTGGGTTTAGACCAGAAGTTGCTAATATAGTAATATAGGCATAATAATGAATTGAAAATATTTATAAATTTACCAATATAATATGTATTCAATATTATAATTAATTATTCCAATTCCAAATATCATTTTTTTTAGTAGGTTTTAATATTTCTTTACTAATTCAAATTTTTTATTAACATACGTGGATGAATAATTTTAATGATTTAAAAATAAATGGTTCTTTTAATTTAAATAATTACTTTATTATTTAATATTTAAAAGTTTTCTTGTAAATGAAGCTTTAACGTTTTAACAATAACAATTCAAGAAAGTGAAAAATATTTTGTATTATACTAAATCGGTATTTTTTTAAAATTAAATGTAATAAAAATATTTTCCATTGTTAAATATGTATATTTAATAATTGTTAAAGCGATATGGATTGTAAAATTGTTTTATTTATATAATTTTATTTTCTACTGCTTTATTTGCTTTATTCTCAATAAAGCAAATAAAACTTTAATAAAATGTAAAATAATGAATAACTAAATTTTAATTTATTTTTTTTAAAATTTATAAAGAAAAAAATTAATTAAAATTTTAAATTTTAATATAATTAAAATATTTTTATTGTTACATATAATTAATTTTTTTTTTAAAAAAGTTTATTATAAAATAGTTAAAAAAAAAAAGTCTTTTTGTATTATTACATATTACTTATTACAACTATATTATAGATTAGAAAGATGGCAACATACGAAGACTTAAAAGAAGGTATGAAAATAAAAAATTAAACATTAAAATATAAAATATATAATAATTTAATAGTTAATGTCTTGTGAAATTAATTTGAATATAAAATAAAAAGTTTTAAAAGAATCGCTTCAAGTGAAAGGTGTTATAAATAAAATAAAAGCTAATATACGAAGTGAAGTGTTTAAATCAATTGATGATGAAGATCAGGAAAAGCCAAAATTATCATATGAAAATTTGATTGTTAATGAACTAATACGAGAGTAAGTAAAAGTAAATAACATATAATAAATAAGTAAATGAAAAAAAAAAAGAAAAAGCAAGCAAGCTATAATGAATAATGAATAATAAATTTATTCTTTCATGTCACTAATATCAATGCATTTAATATATATATATAACAAAAACTTGTTATATATTTAATTTTCTAAAATAAAAAAAAAAACAAAGATATTTAGAGGTAATGAAATATGTTTTGTAATTATATAAATTATTTATTATTAATTCATATCTATACGAAACTAAATAAATAAATGTTTTATTTTATCCTTTTCTGTATACTGTCTTTTCTATTCTTAATTTTTGAATTATATTCTTTTTATGTCATAATTCATTTATTCGTATTATATATATTATAGTTCAATAATTATAAATTTGCATTATCTGTTTTTCTAGCAGGTAAAAAATATTATCTATTTTCACTTTTTGTATATATCAGCAACACAATTATATTTAAGAATATGTGTTATTTATATATATTATTATTTAGAATCAAATCAACCAAACGAAGCCTTGGATAAAAATTTTTTAACAAAAGAACTAAAAGTTAAACTTGATAAAGATAATCAACAATTGTAATTATAGTATTTTTTATATCATAATGATAATAACAACAAAAATAATAATTATGATATGAGAAACTAATATTTTTTTTTATTTTCTTAAAATAGACCTTTGCTTTACGGGTTAGCTTTTCAGAATTTTGTTGCAAAGAGTTAATTAAAAACAATAAATCAAATCAAAAAATATTAACAATATATAAGTTGTCTTTCAACACTTTAATATTTTATTAACCACTATAAAATTAAATCCATATTATCATTATTATCTTTTTCCTTTTTTTTAAATATATTAATAATATATATTATAACTTTATATTTTATTATGTTATAGTATTAATCAGAAACAACATCAACCATTACTATTAATCTCTTAATCTATTAAAACAATAATAATAAAAATAATAATAAACACAATAAATATTTTATAAGATTTTTTTTTATTTGGTGTAATGTTAGTGCAATTAATCTCATTGAATTTTATTTTTATTTATTTTAATTGTATTAATAATTATTTTTACAGTATTATTATATTTATTTTTGTATTTTTATTTTTGTACTTATTATTATTATTTTATATATTATATTTATTTCATAGTAATTTCATTATTTATTATTTTTTTTACTTGTTTGTTTAAATATGTGATTTTTAACTTATTTATTTTATTGACTTGCTATTAATTGCTTGAATTCTTCTTGAGCATTCTTTAACAATTCAGGATCAGCTGTAAAAGATATTTAAAGAAATATATATAGTAAAGTATTAATTTTATTATTATTATTATTATTATTATTATTATTATTTTTATAAAAAAATAAAATAATCTTTTTCTTTTTTTCTTTATTTTTTAATTACTTACTTAAAACTTTAATACCAGTTAAAGCCATACATTTAGCTCCTCTGATCATTTTTTGGAAAGCTTCTGGAGTTTTAGCATTATCTCTAAAAGCTTCAGTGTGAATATCATGACCTTGACAACCTACATTGACAATCTTTTTTTTTTTTTTTTTTTTTAATTAGATTTTTAATTTTATTTTTTTTTTTTTTTTTTGTATGTAAATTTATAAAATACTGTTTTAATTCCTTACATTATGAAAAGATGGCTTAACATAAGTTACATTACCCATATCAGTTGAACCCCAAGATTTCTTTTCTAATAGTAATTTTAAATTATACATTTTGTTAATAATTATTAATTGATTTCTTTTTTTTTTTTTATTTATTTTGTTCTATATTATTATACTTACGTTGTGTTTCTCTGTCAGGAATAGAAACACCTTCAGCTTCCATAAATTCTTTATAAGTATCAGATAAGAAACTATTATTTTGAATATCAGCCATTTGCTTGTCCATAGTAATCTTTTATTATTATCATTATCATTATTATTAAAAATATATAAACAAGTGTTATACATATATTTATGATAAATATATTAAAAATTTTATATTGTAATTTTATTAATTATTTAGATTTACCTTGCATTTACAACCAGTTGCTAAACCAGCAGCTTCAAAAATATTCTTTACCTTTTCAGTTAATTCTTTAAGTTCACTCTTATTTATAGCTCTAACATCTATATCAATTATTATAACAAATTTTATATTAATAACTTATTATAAAAATATATTTTTAACATCAATTATTACATAAAGTAATGACTTACAGAATTGACCACTAATATTTATATATATTTTAAAAATAAATTATAAAATTCATATTAGTCTAATAATAAATAAAAAAAAAAAAAAAAAAGAATTTTATATGTTTAATTATTATTATGTACCTGGTATAGTCTGGAATAATATTTGGGTAAACACCACCGTTAGTAATAATACCGTGAATTCTTTTGTTTTATTAATAGTAATGAATAATAAATAATAAATATTATATATTATATATTAAAGAGAAAAATAAAGAAAAGAAAAAAAAATTTTAAAGATATTTATTAAAATTAATTTGGTAAATACCTGGAAGTTGGTTGCATGTATTGACGTAATAAACCAATGTTAGTATAAGCTGAAACAATAGCATCTAATGCATTAATACCTTCGTATGGAATAGAACCATGACATCCACGGCCGAAATATTCAACTTTAATAGTATCTAAAGCTAAGTAAATTGGATAATTGTAATCAATTGTACCCGGATGAAGCATCATCATAACGTCAGAATTATCAAATGCATTACGTTCAACCATATAGACTTTACCTCCTTCACCTTCTTCAGCTATACATTAATTTGTTTATCAAGTGGAAATAAAGTTAAATATTAATGATATTAAATTACATTTAAATTTCATATCTTTTAAAATAAAAAAATCTAGTTACCTGGTGTACCATAAAGTCTAACAGTACCTATAATTGAAAAAAGCAAAAAAGATAAAAAATAAATTAAAACATATAAAAATGTTTATATATTATCAAAGTTAAAATAATAAAAAAGTAAATAAAATATCATATATTATTATTCATTTCTCAATATTTTTTTTACCTTTTATATTAAATTTTTCAAGAACAAGCTTGGTTTCTATTAATATAAGTAATTTATGGTTAAAATTAGAAAAATGTAATAATGGAAACAATATATACATTGATTAATTATTATAATTACCAAGTGCAGCAGTAACACCTGATATAGCAATTAAATTATGACCACAACCATGACCGATATTTGGTAAAGCATCATATCTATTTTAAATTTAATATTTTAATAATAAAAATAAATTCATTGAATTTTTATAATTTCTAATTAATTTTAAACAAATTATAAATAACTACTTTTAATTAAATATAATTTTTACTTACTCACTACAGTAACCAACATTTGTACCTTCTCCAGTAGAAAATTCAGCTACAAATGCAGTTTCTAAATCAAATGCATGACGAGTTACTTTAAAGCCATGTTTTTCCATAAAATTAGTTAAAACTTCATGTGCGTGAAATTCTTTCCAAGAAAGTTCTGGATGTTCGTGAATCTTATTTTTTTTTATTTTAATTCAGATATATGTATACAAAATCAATTATTTTATTATTTAAAGAATACAGAAGCATATTATATTTTGAAAAGATATTATTTTAATTGATACATTTTAAATTTTAAAAATTAATGTAGAACTTACATCAATGCTTAAGTTAAACAATTCATCATAGAGAATCTTTTCTTGTTCATTTATATATTTCTTTATTTCTTCCATATTCGCCTATTTATTTAAATGAATATATAAAGTTTTATATATTAAAATTAATTTATCATACATTAAAATATTAATATTATTAAATTATTGCTATTACCATATTTCTTAATTTCTATTTATATAATATACTTATAATAAAGTAAAAAAAAAAAAAAAAATATTATTTAAATACATTCTTTTAATTTAATATATAATTCAAAAAATAAACTTTATTTATAATTATTTTATTATTTTCATTTTTCATTTTTCTATAAAATTAATCAAATAATTATATAATAGATACGATTTTTTTTTATAAATTGTATGTTAATAATAAAATTATATATTTATAATTGAAATTAATGTCTCTATTTTATACTATAGAGATCCTCGACTTCTATTTCATATTATAAACGAAATTTTGGTATCTAATATAATCTATATTTCTGACATTTATAATAATAGTTAAAAACTAAAGCATTCTAAGCTTCAGAGTTTTCTTTAAATTTTAATAACTTCTGAGTATTTTATTATATTACTATTTTATTTTTATTTTTTTTTATTTTAAATATAGGATTTAGTTGGAATTCTTATTTTTTGTTATTATTTATAATATTAAATGCTTTTGTAATTATTATGTTTAATAATATTTTTAAATATAATAATTATAAAATATATAAAATTTAAAAGTGACAAGATTTTGAAATAAATGTCAAGTCATACTAATTTATATATGATGTAACATAAATAAAAATATTACATTATGATTTTTAATATGCTTCGAAATATTTTATATTTTATTGTATATATGTATGTTTCACACATTCATCAATTATATATTTTATTTATTTAAATAAATCTATTTATTTTTATATTAATTAAAACAAAATTTAATAAAGTTTATTTTATTATTATTTAAAGTTTTATTTATACTGTAATTCTTTTCTTTTTATTTTTTTTTTTTTTTTAAAAAAAAAAAGAACAGTGAAGTAAATAATAAAATAGAAATAAAAAATAAAAAGAATTAACATAACGTTTTAAATAATGGACAATGATAATAATGTAACTGAGGAAATTAATTATCCTTTTGAAAAAATAAGAGAAAAAGTTTTTAATGGAAATATTCCTATAAAAATTGTAATTGCGAAAGAAGATAAATTAAAAATACCAAATACTATTGACTACGAACCAATCTATTATGTAAAAAAAAGTTTAAATAATTTGTAATTAATAATACTTTTTAATTAATAATTTTACTAATACCTTTTTATTTTTAATGTTATTGAATCAAAATAAATTATATTTCATATATATCTTTTTTTTTTTTTATATTCTAAATGATTTTTTATTATGAAATGAACAATAATAAAATAATTATATACATTAAATTTTTGATTCAATTTAAAATAAAAATTGTTCATAATTACTTTCATTAAAATAATTGTTATTCAAATATAGATAAATATACCCCGCTGTTCATATTTACCCATATATACTACGGAAATAGCAAATTACTTTATTAAAAGGAAAATTATAGAGAATGAAAATGATATATGGTTTTCATATAATGATATCCCCCTAAAATGGTATTATATAA
This sequence comes from Piromyces finnis, assembly GCA_002104945.1. Taxonomy (NCBI): domain Eukaryota; kingdom Fungi; phylum Neocallimastigomycota; class Neocallimastigomycetes; order Neocallimastigales; family Neocallimastigaceae; genus Piromyces; species Piromyces finnis. Next base: position 1,148,645 of record MCFH01000009.1, on the reverse strand, counting down.
ATTGATGTATACTAATGTTTATAATAAGTAATTTATATGATATGTAATATTTACATCTAAATTACTTATTATTATTAATATGTGTCAAATATTAAATTGATAAGCAGATATTTATCAGTTAATTACTTGACAATAATTCACAATAGGGTTTTTTTTGTTGTTGCTTTTTTTTTTTTTTTTTTTCATTTTTTTTAAACATAATAATAATAATAATAATAATAATAATAATAATAATAATAATAAACATAATAATAATAATAATAAACATAATAATAATAATAATAATAATAATAATAATAATAATAACAATAATAATAATAATAATAATAATAATAATTATAACATTTATATGTTTATATAGGCATTATGCTGTTGGCTTATTATATGATATTTTCGAAAATTCCCAAAATTCTGAAAAATCAATATTACCATGGGAAATTACAATTCATTTCTCAGATTTTCCAAAAAATAAATTATTAAAATTCAAAAATCTAGATACATTAAAGGATACTTATTTTACAACATTGAAAGAGGTATATAATAATAATAATAAGAATAAGAATTATATTCTTATCTCTAAATTTTAGAAATAATAGTATATTTATTTATAATATTTTTTATTAAATATTTTCATTATACAAGTCTGATTATATGAGATATGGTAATGCTAATAAAATAATGTGCCTTTCATTAGAAGATCAATCATCATTATGGAATAGTTTATGCAAATGTATGTTTTATAATATATATAAATTATATATTTCATATTAATTTAACATTTGATAATAAAAAAAATCAATAACATATATTATTAAAATATTAAAATAGTGGATTTTAAAAACTTTTGGAATATTAATAGTAAGCTATTAGCTAATACACCTTGGTTAAATATATCCGCTAGAATATATTATAATAACACAGTAATACAGGAAAGATTTGGTAAATATAATTTATTATTATTATTATTATTATTATTTTTATTTTTTTTTTGAAATATATATATATACTTATTAATTTTTATTAATATATTATTTATAGTTGATATAAACGAAGAAGGCATCACCTTAAAAAATTTAATTTTATCCTGGTGCTCAGAAGATTTCAATGAAAATAGTAATTTTGATAATTATCGGTTTATTCTTCATGGATTGAATATATCCATTGATACCCCATTATTATGGCTAGGTCAATATCTTTCTTATCCAGATAATTGGCTTCATATAGTTATAAAACAAATAAAAGAGTAAAAAAAATTATCTGTAAGCAAAAATTAATAAAATAATTTAGATTTTAAATAAAAATGAAAATATAAAATTTATATAGTATTTTAATTTCAATTATCAACAAAAACAATGGTAACAACAGCAACTAACAATAAATAAATAAATAAATAAATAAATAAATAAATAAATAAATAAATAAATAAATAAATACAAAAACAATTTAGTTTAAGTAAATAAACTTAACACATTTTCTTTTAAAATGTTATTAATATATATTTTATTTGTTTTGTAATATTTTGTTTTATTTATTACTTTCTAAGTTGTATAAATGAATAAATAATTAAGAAAATAAGAAAACTTGTATTTTAAAAATTTATATATATTGAGATAATAAATCAAAATAATGCTTAAAAAAAAAAGAATAAAGTATATTTATTTAATTAAAAGTCAAAAATAATAACTTATAGATAATATAAAGATATATTGTATAAAGAAAAATTTAATATATTATTAATTAAATAATATTATTCACCAGATAATAACATATTTTTGTATATAAATAATAATAAACATTTCAAAACCTTTTTTTTCATAAAAAAGCATATTAACACATATTTCTTTTTTTATTGCTATTAATTCTTTAAATAATTATGGTGATTAAAAAAAAAAAAAAAAAAATAAAAAATTAATTATTTATATTATTTTTTTATACTTATTGTCAGATCTAATATACTACATATAATATTTATATTTCATTTTTAACAAAAAATAACCATTAAAAAGAAACTTACATTTGGTTTAGATATGCCATATCTGGGTATAACTGTAATGAATAATTAACAATTTTCTCTACTTGTTTAAATTGACCTGCTTCAGATAATTGTTTTACTTGTCTTTTTTTTTTTTTTTTTTTTTAAAAAAATATTATTAAAATAATAATTATGTATTTTAAATTCTAAAAACAAACAAACAAACAAACTTTAAATCCTTTTATAAAAGAAATATATTTTTAAAATAAACAAAACACCATTAAATTTTACTTACTGTATGATTAGTTTTCGGTTATCTGGATATTTCTTATATAAAATATCTATAATTTCAGTTTTATCAACTTTCTTAAATTCGTCTATATATAAATCTAAAATTATATTAAATAATAAATAATTCTTTGTATATATAATATATATTAATATTTTAATTCTATGTTATTAACGATTTATTTATATATTTATTTTCTTCTACTTTTGATGGTATCAAATGCATAAATTTATAATTGGATTCATTATTTTTTTCATAGAGATATTGGAATTCAATATTTGTTTTTATATTTTTGAAACTTTCTATAAAATCAACTTTAGCTTTCATAGTATTAAAATTATTTTTACATAAGTAACTTTTATTATTTAATAAATATTATATTAGTTAACCGTTTCAATAGCTGCTATTATTATTATTATTATTATTATTATTATTATTATTATTATTATTATTATTATTATTATTATTATTATTCTTACTTAATAAATATTGAAAATTTTGAATTATTTAATAATAAATTATAGGTTAAATCATTGATAGTTTGTTGTAATGGATTTTCTTCTATATCTCTATTATATGATATGAAAATCAAATAATTAAATATGATATTTATATCGTTTTGTAAATATCTGATAATTTTAGTAAACTCATCTTTTAAAGATGGTAAAATAATGTCATATGGTAAAGGTAATCCCAATAATTTTTTATATAGATTTAAAGATAGTTTCAATTCAGATTCATTATTACTCTCGAAAGTATTTTGATATTCATTCTAAGATTGTATAGAATATATAAAAATATATACAATATAATATATATATATAAAAGATATAATAAGGAATTAAATTTCTCTAAAATATATTTTCTGAAAATTTAATTAAAATATTTATATTAATCAAAAGAGTATTTGATTAAAACTATAAACATATCAAATTAAAAAGGAAAAAGATTTAGATTGTATGAAAATATAAGATTCATTGAATTTTTACAAAATTAAAATATTGTTTTATAGATTCAATAATGCATAAATTTGCTTTTTCACTTTCATTATTATTAATAAAGTGTTGAATCATCTTTAGCCATAAGGATGGGTTGTCTGGATGTAATTTTAAATAATTATGTAATTCTTCTGCGTTCTATTATGATATTTAAAATTTTTCATTTATATAATTATTATCAGTAAAGAAAGTAATGATAATATAATTATTAATTATAAATTTTAAATTAGGATAATATCTATTTTATATTATTACCATATCTTGTTTAAATTTATGTTCTTTTTGTAAAGAAAATACAATTTCTTTAATAGTTTCATTTTTATTTTCTAAAAGCTTTAAAACTTTAGAATTTAATTTATCGAAATTGAAGAATTTTCCTAAATTCATGAAGTTTATCCATATTGCTAAATAAACTTCATTATTTTCTATTTTCTCATTAACTGGCCATTTATTTAATAAATTTTCAAAAATATTAATGTATCTGTCAAATTCCTTTGGTTTTGAATCTCCCCATTTAATTGTGAATAACTCATCATGAATTAAATAAGTTCTACTTCCAGCAAAGAAAATTTCCTCTGGAAAACTGTTGTATTCGTAGAAATGAATAAACATTAAATATAATAATAAAAAATCTTTTGACTTTAATATTTTAAATAAATATGTTTTTGTTATTTCGGTTTCAGTTTCAGTTTGTTCATTGTCTGATGAATGCTTATTTTCCTCAAAACAATTAATTAATGTTTCATTATTATGAGAGCTTAAAACTTTCATAAAAAATTTTCTTGCTTCTTTATTTCCCTTTTTATTATCAATTGTTTTTATGATATGAATTAAAATTTCTAATATTAAATGAGAATGCTTTTTTTGATCTATTTAAAACAAATATAATAATTTTAATAAACAATTTTATATAGATTACATATTTATATTAATGTTAAAAGTAATGAATTTTTATTTCTTACCTTCGTTAATTTTAATAAAATTATTAAGCATTTTTTTCAATATAATAATTTTATTTTGATAAATTTTCTCCCAACTTAAAAATGACCATCCACACCAAGGTTCTCTAGGAATGATAAATATCAATTGTTCAAATATTTCTCTTATACTTTCAGCATCTTCTCTATGAACATATAAATCCATATATAAATTCCAGATTGCTGAAGAATCATTATTTTGATCCAATGCTCTTGATAAAATGTTTAATGCTTTATCAAATTTTGTGTTTAATTTTCCAATATTTTCTTTATTAATTTCTGGTGGTAATAAAGATACTGCATATTTTATCCAAAGTTCAACATCTTTACTATTTTTATTTAATAATTTCTCATACTCATTCGATGAAATTTCTTTATTGAAATACCTATCTCGCTGTATTTTCTCTTTTTCCAATAGACTGTAAAATCCCAAATTAATACTATTATTAATTTTTAATTTATCATCATATTTTTCTTCGACATCAACATTTTTATTTACCTCGTCATTTAGTGTATTGATTGAATTTTCATTTGATATGTCATTGATATCAAAAGATAAATTATCTTTTTTATTAATTTTTGATATTAAAAATGAAGTTAAAGTGCTTATTGATTCGTTATTTTTTCTCATCTTTTGTAAACTCTCCTTTAAATCATTTATATTATTGTTATTTATTATATATATTTTCAATAGCTTACATAAGTATTCATCATCTATGTTAATTTTTAAGTTTTATAAAAAAAAATAATATTAATTAATTTGAATCATATGGAAAATAACATTATAAATATATGTTTAACTAATTATATATCAATAGAAAGGCTTGATTGCTACCTGAAAGTTCAATATCACGTAAATGTTGTGACTGACATGATGAATCTTTACATTGTCCTCCAAGAGTTTCGTACATACATAATGTTTTAAATGGATTAATCTTTTTTTTATCTATTATATTATCATCGCTTTCATTTAATAAATTTTTATAATGTGTGGTTTTTAATCCTGATAATATACTTTTATATGGCTTAAATTTCTTTTTTGACATTTCATTAACTTTCATCTATAGAATAAATTATTATTAATATTATAAAAACATTTATAAAGCATTAGATATTTGAAATCTTAAAATACATTATTTCTAATATAAAATTTTATAATTTTTACCTCTGATTTCTTATTTTTAAAAGTTTCAGTTGATTGAATGTTTGAAAATATTTCATTATCTTTAATATATTTTATTTGTTTTATTTCCTTTAATATTTTTAATGTATCATTTATATTTTCAAAACTAAATCTATTTTTAAATAAAAATTCAATAGTATTATTATTTTTATTAATTTCTTTATTTTCAGAATTCATTTTTATCATTTTAGTATTAATTGATAATTTATCTGTCTTTATTAATTCATCAAATAATGATAGTTCATTTATTTTTTTCCTTTTTATTATGGATTCGTCAAGCATTGATGTTTCAGGAATACGTTTTTTTGAATTTAATTTTTTATTTTCATTCTCTTCTATTCTTGCTTTATCAATAACTTTTTCCAATGAAGATTTTAATTTTTTTTCTTCATTATTATTATCTTTATTATTGTCCAATAATGCGTTTCCATTTTTATTTAAAATTTTTTCTTTATATCCTTTTATATCACTAAAAATTGTACTAATTAATTTTGATTTTAAATTTATCTTATTTTTCATTTCTATTGATTTATTATTAAATTCTTGGAAAAGCTGCTTATTTTTTTCTAATAAACTTTCACAAATTTTAATTTGATTTAAATAATTATCAATTTTACTTTTAGTATCATTTGTTATTTTTTCGATTTCTTTTAATTTTTCTTGGATTTTCATTTGTTCAATTTCTAGTTCTTTTTTATCTGTTTCTAATATTTTTATTTCAGTTTCTTTCTTTTTTAAAGCTTTATTTAAAATATCTAAATCCTCATTATCAATAACATTATCCATTATTTTCCTTAGAATAAAATTATTATTATTATTATTATTCTTTTCATCATCATCATTATTATTATTTGTTGGTATTTTTACATTTGAAATGCAATCTTTTTTTCTATTATTATTAATTTCCGATACCATTGAATTATTGTTGTTTTGTGTTATTGTTTCATTACTTCCATTTTTTTCTTTTAAAATATTATTATTTTTGACTTTTTGATTCTTAGATACTTTAGATATATTTTTTTTCTTTGCTTTTAAATTTTCCATTGTAGCTATTTTTCTCATCATTTCTTGTTTTTTCTTTTCTAAAATTAATAATCGTTTTTGTTTATCTATACTTAATTGTTTAAATTGAGGAGCCTCATTTTTTTTGTTAAGTGAGGTGTTTTCGTCTTCTGAACTTTCTTCAGAATCGCTTATATCAATAATACATTTAATTGGTCCAGTATCAGGTATAAACGGCTTTGAAGTTGTATTCTTAACAGCTTCTGATCTTATATAATGGTATCTTGAAAATTTAGAGTTTATATATTTGTTATTTTTATAATATCCAGAATTAGAATACAAATTAGTTTCTAAATCTGAAATTAATTCCTTTGAAACATTTACACTGCTATTATCATATGAATTTGTAAGAGGCGAACTAAGATATGAATTCTCTATAGATGAAATTTTATTATCTTTATTATCTAAAATTTTTTCTTTATTGTTTAATTTATTTTTTTCCTTATTTTTATCTGAATTCATTTGTTCTGTAGTTGAATTGTTATCATTATCATATTTTGAAGTATTTGATATTACTTGCTTTTTTTGCATTAAAACATTATTTTTATTTACTACTACAATGGATGAATTTCTTTCTTCTTCATCTTCAATTTCCATATCCATCACAGAATCACCATCACTTTCATTGTAAAGAGCATTATATAAGTCATCATCCTCTTCAATTTGATGACTCTTATTATTATCTAATATTTTTTGTAGTTCATTTTTACTTTCATTATCATCATTATTCTCATTTAAGTCATTTTGGTTTATAATATTATTTTTATTATAATCATCTTTTATTTTGATATAATTATCAATAAGAATTTCTGGGATGTCGTGACTTTTTAATTCTTTTGGATCAATTCCTTGTTGAACCATACTAGATAAAAGAAATAAAATTTCATTTTTTATATTTTCTATTATGAATATTAATTTAAAAATAATATATTTAAAATTTGAATTATTAAACAATGTTTATTAATAATATATTATATTTTACCTTCTGAACTACTATCATCATCTTGTGACAAGTCATTTTCATTATTACATAAGCTACTATCATAATTCATATACTTATTACTTTCATTTACATTATTATTACTATTACTATTATCGTTATTGTTATTTTGAATTTGATCATCATTTAAAATTTGACTATTATTATTATTATTATCATTATTATTATTATTATTATTATTATTAAAAATAAAATTATTTTTCTGTAAATTACTTAATGAATCTTCGTTTATATCATCAGTTATAAATCGTGAATTTTTAAATTGTTTAGGATTGATATGAATATTTGTTGAAATTAAATTCATATCATTTGGTATTATATTTGAAGAATTCATTACTGAAGAAGACTGAAATTGTGATATTTGAATTTGCCTAAAATTTTGAAGATTATTTGAATTAGATATATTATTTTGATCTTGATCATTATTAATTGAAACAGCATTATTTAATTGATACTTTTGTTGAACGGAATCGAATTGTTGTATTGGGATGGATTGCTGAGATTGTTGTATTAAATTTGATTGATTAGCTAAATTAGGTTGATTTGTACTTTTGCTATTGTGTTGTATTGGGGACATTTGATTCTGTTGAATTTGTGGAGAAAACTGGACTTGTTGAGATTGCATTTGTGGAAGTTGCATTTGTTGATTTAATATTTGTGGAAGTGGCATTGGTGGAGGTGGTATCTGAGGTGGTGGAACTTGTGGAGGTGGTGCTATAAAATTGGATGTTACTTGATTTGGTGGTAATTCATTTAATGCTATTTGAGGTTGCATTTGAGGTTGTATTCGAGGTTGTATACGAGGTTGTATACGAGGTTGTATTTGAGGTTGTATTTGAGGTTGAATTTGAGGTTGAATTTGAGTTTGTATTTGAGGTTGTATTTGAGGTTGTATTTGAGGCTGTATTTGAGGTTGTATTTGAGGTTGTATTTGAAGTTGTATTTGAGGTAGAGACATTTGATTTGAAGATTGAATTAATGAAGGATGATTAAACGTATTTGGACTTTGAACATTTAATACATTTTGTACAGAAGATAATGAATTAGACTGCATAATTTGTAATGATGATTTTTGAATATCTTGTGTTGGGAACATATTATTAATTTGATGAGTTTGTTGCGGTGGAAAAGGGAAAATATGCTGAGATGTAGATGGATTAAATGATGGACTAGAATGATTATTATTATTATTATTATTGTTTTCATAATAATAGTTTAATGGCTCATTATATTTATTATATCCATTTATATTTTCTTTATTAAATATATAGTTTGAATTAAAACTTTATAAAAAAATATTGTATTGTATAAATTAATATATAAAATAAATATTTTATAATATATATAATATAAATTTTATAAATAATAATACTTGTCTAAAACAGTTAATTTTTAAGTTTTAATTATTTATTTAATGTTTAATATTATAATATAAAAATAAATTCTATTAATATTTCCATTATTATTATTATTATTATTATTTGAGAATTATATATTTATTATTATTTTTTAAAAAACCTCTGCAATTGTCATAATTATATTTATTAAAGCTTGAATTTATTTCCACTCTGCTATTATATTCTAATTCATCATCTGTTATTTCACCTTCTTCCCTTTCTTCAATTTCACCTTCTTCTTTTTCTTCAACTTTCTCTTTTAGAACATTAGAGCTTTTTTTTCTTTTTTTAGAATTGAGTACTTTTTGTCTCAAATAATCTAAATCTGGTAAATTCATCTTTTATTCATTCTTAAATTTACTTCAAAATAATTTTTTATGTTAAAGTATTATTTCAAAAAATAATTTAATATATAAATTAAATATGAAGATTCTTTAATTATTTTTACACCTTTCCAATAATAATATAGAAAAAACTTTATAAAATAAAAAAAAAAAAAAAAAGAGAAATATATAAAATTGATTTTAATGATAATCACGTGTCAAACACATTGATATATGTTTCTTTTATGTAATTATTTAATATATTGTTAAAATTCCTCCTATATTACAATTTCAATTTTTCAATGAATTATTTATATTTTCACTATTAATTATTACACCAATTGTGAATATATGTGAATATTTATTTTATTATAAATATATTTTATAATATATTTAATATATAAAAGTAATGTAATACAATCAGTATTACAATGAAATGTAACTCTAATAATAATATATGAATGAATAAAATACGAATATATAATATTTTTATATTTATACATATAATAAAATATATAAACATATTATATAATTAGTATATAAATAACATATTATAACTATAAAATAATGTATAAATTATTCATATATGAACTTTGAATATTTTAATAATAATAATATTAGTCATTTTAAAAAATTATTTATTATTAAAATACTCAAATATTATATCAATAAAATAATTTATTTTTAAGGGCTGAAGTCAAGATTAAATTTTGCCAGGAGAAAAAAATTATGATCATCCATATTATCCTCTTACTGTTTTCCTTAACATCTTACTGTTTTCCTTAACAATGATGCTTATAATAGTTCCTTCTCTAAACTTTTTGAACATTGGCCATTGTTGGCTGTAATATTTTATAAATGTTTTATTTGATTTAATACTTATTAAGCTTTTTCCATTCTCTAAAATTATTATTATTGAAACCTCCCAAAAAAAAAATTTTTTTTTTACATTTAAGATTTTTTTTTTATTTTTTTATTTCATTTTTTTATTTTTCTATTATATTTTTTTTTTTTTCTATTACATTTTTTTTATTTTTTATTACATTTTTCTATTTCATTTTTTTTTATTTTTCTATTACATTTTTTTATTACAGTTCTTTTTATTCTTATTACATTTTTTTATTTCATTATCAGTTTCTTCATTTGATGAATCATCAGTTTCTTCACTAGATGATACTTCAACCTCTTCTTCAGATGAAGAAGTTTCTTGTTCACTTTCATCTAATTTTTCACCACGGAATTTAGCGGCTTCTTTTAAAATTTCTTTCTTATCGAATCCGTATTCTTCACAAGCAAATTCAAATCTATTTTGAATCCAAGACTTAAGAGATGGGACCGTTTCGTCATTGTTTTCAATGACGGAAACAACATCAAAATCTTCGTAAGTATGAGTGGTATCATCACCTGCTAAGTTAATAACACCTGGTAAACGACCATCAGGTCTTGGAGTAGTTGCTTTTTTGACGTATGGAGCAATAAATGCCTTAAGTTCTTCAATACGCTTGAAAAGAGCATCTGGATTAAAACCAGTAATCATAATTTCACGAAGAGCTTTCTTGAATGCAGTTTTATCTTTGGAATAAGTAATATCAAAAATTCTATTTTCTATATTTTTCATATGTCTCATATCTTCCATTGATAATTTGTAACCATAATTTTCAACATCTTTATGTAAAACATATTTAAAGTAAGTGCCTATACCACTACCAAATTCTGAGTCAAAATCAACTAAAATCATATCCCAAATACTATCTTCTCTTTGATACATAAAGTAATTATGACCAGAAATAATGAAATGATCATGAGATCCGAATAAAAATTCGATAGCGAAGTTTTTCATTAATAAATCAACATTCATAAATTTTTCAATGTCTTCAATTGATTCTGAAACTTGAATTCTTTCAAGTAATTCTTCAAATGGTTCAGTGTAATTTGAAGTTTTATCATTTTGATTTAGGCATTGATCACCTATATTTAATTTAGCTTTACTATTACAGTAATAAAGTGTTTCAATTTCTTTATCAGCTGGAAGATTATAAGTTTTCTTAATCCAGTTACTTTTAACAGTATCTTTTATAAAATATAAACCAAAATATTCATCATTAATATATAATTCACAATAGTTTTCTTGTTCAGATGGTATATTCCAGATGTTTAATAAATCATATGCAATTTTTGATCTCATATGTGTATAATCATTAGGATCTGCTCTAAGACGAATTTGCTTACGATCAAATAAGAGATCATCACCATTTAATTTCAAATTAAAACCAACTTTATCATGAGCTCTACTATATTTACCACCAGTTTTAAAAGTAACCTTTTTAAATATTTTCTTTTCCCTTTTCATTTAAAAATATATATACATATTTAAAAATTTTAATATATTTATTAGTGAATAATCAATATAATCATTACTATTACTTTATTTATAATAAATTCTCTATATTATATTTATTAAAAATAAATACCCATTAAGTTCATAGGTTAATTTAACTTTGGTTTCAAAATCTTCAAGACATGATGCATCACCGTTACAACCAATGATGATATCTTTAACTTGTTCTATCTGAGTAATGTTAACTAAGCTTTCATATTCTAATGGACTTAATTCTACAGTTATCCTTGGAACTTTACCTTCTATTTCATTGAAGGTTCTTTTTGTTGATTTTAAATAGTCTGTTAAATCAGCAAACACTATTGAAATAAATAAAGTAAATAAAATTGTTATTTTTATCATTTTAAATATTTATTTTAGTTTTAATTTTTTATTTTAACTTTTTTTTATTATTTTTTCTTTTTTTTTTTAATTATTGAAACTTTTAATGGTGATTTCTTCTGTTTAAATAAGAATTTCCAAAAAAAAAAAAAAAAAAAAAAAAAAAAATTAATAACCCCTTAATTTTTAAAAAGATCAAAATATATATAAATTAAAAAAAAAAAGAAATACTTTTAATAGTTGATTTAATATTTTTTTATGATAACTAAGGAGCTTATAAGTTATGTAATATGAATACATTACATATTTTTAATTTTATGTTTATTAATTTAATTTGAATAAACAATTGATATATTTAAAATTAGTTCTTTAACTTTTATTATAGATTTTAATTTATCTTTGTAATTTATTTATTATTTTTTTTGCCGTAATTATCTATTATAATGCTTTTTAATGTATTACAAAATTTTTAATAAAGGAGAGCTTTTGTACTAAAAATTTAATATAATATTTAAAAAAGAATATTGTTGTTATAAAATGGAAATAAAAAAATATATCAAATATAGGAAAAATTATATTAATATATAAATTTATTGTATAATAAATTAATTTTTAATAAAGAATAAAATAATTAAAAATACATAATGAATAACTCTTTGAAATTACAATTTAAGAAATAAACGGTTAATTTATGAATAATTTACTTAGATTTATGTTATTTATTTGATTTGATTACATATAATTGTTACATATACATTGGTTAACATAAAAAATATAACATTTTTAAAAATAAAAATTATATAATAAATTAATTCTAAAGAAAAAATAAAAATAATTAAAAACACATAATATTACTTGTTTGATTACATATATATTAGTTAACATAAAAAACAGAGCAAGTTTAAAAACAAAAAAGGATAAAAACACATCATTTTGTATCTTATATATTATTTTAATTTTTATTTATTTATTTATTAAATATTATTATAATTATATTTGAAATTTCTTTTAATTCTTCATAAATTTTTATTAAATGTTATTATAAATATTCAATATTTCTTTTAATTCCTTATTTAATAAATTTATTTCATAATTAAATAATTTTTATTTAAAAAATTAATCACTTTTTATTCTTCATCAGCCGAATCTTCAGCATCTTCTATTTCTTCATTAATTTCTATTTCCACTTCTTCGTCTTCTTCAGTGTTCTCTAAATCATCATATTCTTCATCATCCAAATCTTCAGCATTTTCTATTTCTCCAGTAACTTCCATTTCTTTGTCGTCTAAATATTCATTTTCTAAATCATCTATTTCTCCAGTAACTTCCATTTCTTTGTCGTCTAAATATTCATTTTCTAAATCATCATTTTCAGTTTCAGTTATTTCTTCAATTGAAACAGAAATTCTACTTTCATTATCAATTTCTACTTCATTATTTTGAAATAAATCCTCTTTTTCGTTTTCAGGTTCATCTAATATTTCACCACGGAATTTAGCGGCTTCTCTTAAAATTTCTTCCTTGTCAAGTCCATATTCTTCACATGCAAATTCAAATCTATTTTTAATCCAAGATTTAAGAGATGGAACTACTGGACTAGTATTTTCAAGTCTAGAGACGGCTTCAAAATCTTCATACGTATGATGATTATTAGAACCCTTAAAATTAATAACACCTGGTAAACGACCATCAGGTCTTGGAGTAGTAGTTTTTTTGACGTATGGAGCAATAAATTCCTTAAGTTCTTCAATACGCTTGAAAAGAGCATCTGGATTAAAACCAGTAATCATAATTTCACGAAGAGCTTTCTTGAATGCAGTTTTATCTTTTGTGTAAACAATGTCTATGAGTCTATTTTCTGAGCGTAACATATCTTCTAATTTTAATCTGTAACCATATTCATCGATATTTATTTTTAATGCATATAAGAAGTATGCATATAAGGAACTACCTAAATCAGAATCAAAGTCAACTAAAATCATATCCCAAATACCATCTTTTCTTTGATACATATAGAAATTATGACCAGTAAGAATAAAATGATCATGAGATCCAAATAAAAATTCAATAGCAAGATTCTTCATTAGTAAATCAATATTCATGAATTTTTTAATATCATCAATAGATTCTGAAGCTTTAATTTTTTCTATAAAATTTTCAAATGGTTTAGTGTAGTTAGCAGTTTTATCATTATCATTATAACATTCATCTCCATTGATAAATCTAGTGTGAGTATTTTTACAGTAAAATAAAGTTTCAACTTCTTCATCAGTTGGAAGATTATATGTTTTTATAATCCAGTTAGATTTAATAGTATCTAAAAGGAAATATAATCCAAAATATTCTTCATTGATATATAATTCACAATAAGTTTCTTGAATAGATGGTATATTCCATTTGTTTAATAAATCGTAAGCAATTTTAGATTTCATATGTGTATTATCTTCAGCATCTGATCTAACACGAATATGTTTACGGCCAAGTAATAAATCATCACCCTTTAATTTTAAGTTAAAAAACAACTCTATCATGAGCTCTACTAAAGTTACCACCAGCCTTAAAAGTAACTTTCTTAAAAACTTTCTTTTCACCTTTATTATTTTATTTTATAGATTATGTATAAATTATTAATTATTTGATTATATAATAAATATTATAATTTTTAATTATATTATATTATATATATTTTTTAATTACCCATGGAGTTCATAAGTTAAAGTGGCTTTAGTTTCAAATTCTTCAAGACATGCTGCACTTCCGTTACAGCCATAGATAATATCTTCATATTGATTAATTTGTGCAATACTTAATAACTTTTCATATTCTTTTGGGTCTATTTCAATAGAAAGCTTTGGAACTTTTCCTTCTATTTCATTAAAAGTTCTATTTGTTGATTTGAGGTAATCCTTTACATCAGCAAATGCAAAAGATATTAAAAGTGCAAATATAAATATAATTTTAAACATTTAATTTATATTATTACTTAAAACAATATTAAATATAATGGTATTTTAAATTTATTTTTTTTTACTAAAAAAATATGTATATTAAAAAAAAAGAAGAGGTAATAATTTTCTTTATATATGCAATTTATTCTTTGATACTTTTAAAATCTACTAAAAATTTTTGAGATTTTAAAATCAATTAAAATAAATTAAAATATATCTAATTGTTTGATTAAAATAAATTTCATATTAATTTCAATATAAATTATTATAAAATTCAATATAAATATAAATTAAGTTATAATTGTATTTGATATATTTTGGTTCAAAGAATTTTTAAATTTAAGTTTCTTGATTATTAGCTCTAATTAAAATTAAAATATATCTAATCAATAATGAGTAAATATAAATAATTTCATGTATATTTAATGAAAATTATAAAAAATATAAAATCAATTTCAAAAATTTATTTTGTACAAAGTTTCACACAAGAAATTATAGTTGTGGCGTATATTTAAATTATGTTTTACAAAGAATATTATTCTTATTTTCTTAATATTTTTCAAATAATTAATAATTATAAATTATCCTTAACATAATTATTTAGAAGTTGATTTAAATATGATTTTAAATATTTTCAAGTAATTAATAATTATAAATTATCCTTAACATAATTATTTTTAAATATATCCAATATAATGTATTATAATGTATTGTCATCATTATTACCTAGTTTATGCTTATAAATAAATAATGTCCATATTCATTATAAAAAAAATTGTACTTTAAAATTAATATATAATAATTAATATATAATACTCTTAAAATTTAAAAACAAATTTCGAAAAATCACAATATGTTTTTCATAGTAAAAATAAGAATAAATAAAAAAAAAGTAATTAAAACAAAAATTTAACATTAATCTAATTATTTTTGATTTCTTGTTTTCTTGTTTTCTTGATTAATAAACATTATTCTGAAAATATAGTATCATATATATATTTTTTAAAGTCAAGTTTTTTTTATTTCTATTTTTTTAAATCAATAAGAATCTTTAAACCTTTATTCAAATTAGTTTCTTGTTTTTTTTTTTTTTTATTTTATAGATTTGAATATTTAATTTTTTTTTTTTTTATTTTATAGATTTAGTAAGTTAGAGTAAAAACATTAATTAATTAAAAATAATATTATTAATTAAATTTATTTATTAATCACAAGTTTTATATGTAAATTTAGCATAGAATATATAAGTAAATAACATATCAAAAAAAAAAAAAAAAAAAAAAAAGCTAATTTATTTAAAGCTTTTTATATAAATGTGTTAAATTAATTTATTGTTATAAAAGTATTTTTTTTAAAGAGATTGTATAAATTATTTTAAATTTAAGTAAATATAAAACTTTAGTATTCTCTTTGCTTTGTTATTAATAAATTTAGTCACTTGTAATACACAAAAAATAATGCTTACAGATAATTATATTGACAATAGTTCTTGTAATGTTTACTATCAAACTGTTTCAAATTCGACTCATGTGAAAAAATTATTAAAATATAAAAATAAGCATATAAAAAATAAATGTATTATTGGAATTAAGGATCATTATATTGAATTATATGAAATTTTAAATAATACAAAATTTATTTTAAGAAATAGTAAAAACGTTTTTGGTACAATATATGATGCTGGTATAATACAAATGAAAGTTATTAATTCAAATAATGATTTAGAATTTAAGGATATTATTTTTATATTATCCGATTCAGGATATATGTCATTATTAGAATATGAAATAATGAATGATATTAATGATTCATACATTCAAGATCCTATTATTGAAACTAGAAAAATAAAATTATGCTTAATTAATAAGGTATAGTATATACATATATTTTAAATAAATGCTATATATATTATATAATATTAAAAATGGTAAAAATAAATTATTAGCTATAATACAAATATTTATTATTATTATTATTATAATTATTATAATATTTATATTTAGTTTAAAATTTCAAATTATGGTTTTGATTATCGAAACCCAATATTCTTTATTAGAACAGACCCATTGTATGATATAAATTTTATTTTTTATTTATATTAAGTTCAATAAGCAAAAATATTTACAATTTAATATATAGGTCTCGCTCTCTTTGCATTTCTTCTTTCGTAAATAGTATAAATATATGGAATATAAATTCTTCAATATCAGAAAATAAGTTTGAAATGGATAATGTAATTTTTTATCATTTTATAAAAGTAACATTATAACAAAATTTCATAAATTAATACTTTAATTTTACTATATTTGGAATAGTCAACCATTTTGAATGAAAATGGAACAATTATTGACTTGATATATCTATACCCATTTCAGGATGATTTAAATAAAATTATATTGGTTGCTTTAATTTGCAGGTATACATATAATTTTTCTTCATTTTTATTAATTCATTAACTAAAATATTAGTAATAAAAATTAATTTCATTATACATATACATATATAATTGTATAAAAGTGAAGAAAAAGTATATATTGTTAGTTATTCTTTTGATAATTCTGATAATTTGAAATGTAAAAGTAATTTCAAATCAGTTCCATTTTTAGATGGTAATTTTAATATTATTAATTTTAAAATAATAATATTTGTAATAAAGTACAATGTATATTTTATCTTATAATTATTATATATTAATAACATCTAAATAAAAAAATTTAATAATATAATCAGCAACACAATCAATGCCAATTCAAATTATTGCACTTCCTCAATTTCCAGAATGCTTCATAATTTTAACAGTAATTTTATTTGAAGAATTGAAAAATTATATATAATACCAAATTATTATATTTAAAACTATATAGTGCTTATCATATAAAAAAATTTAAAAATATAGGAACAGGATGTATACTTCTTTAAGCTTAATGTATTAGTAGAACAAAATATTTATTGTTCAAAAATAAATTTAATGCAGTATATAAGGAATAATGGTAAAAATAATATATTAAATATAAGATTTGAAATTGCAAATTAATATATGCATATTTTTCAACTACAGATGTTGTTATTTCAACGGTAACTACATATGATGATTTCCCTGGATATATAACAAAAGATATGAATCTTCCAGAATATCAAAACTTACTACTTGGAACAAACTATGGCGATGCCTTTAAACTTACAGTTTATTCAAATAATGAATTAAAAATAAAAAACATAATAAATCCTGTTACAATTTCAAATTCTATTTATATAGATTATTATGAAGGTTCAGATTATTTTTTTTCATCAGGAGAAATGAGTGATGGATATATTTTTTCAGTTAATATTATTTTTAAATTATTATAATCATATATAAAATATATTATACGTATTTATTAATACCTTTTTATTAATGATTTTAGGTTAATAAAAGAACAAATGAATTAAATGTACATGATAAAGTAGTAGATTTATCATTACTAACTGATTGTGTTTTTTTAGATTATGAATCTTTAAATATTAATTTAAATAATAATAAATTATTTGTTGCTTGTGGTTATCAACCAAATGGGTTTATAAAGTCAATAGAAAGTGGTATTAAAGCTTCATTACTATCATCACAATTATTAATTGAAGGGTAAGTCAAATCTACAAAGGTGAATATAATATTTTTTTTTAGCATTTTTTTTATTATATTAATTTTTTTTTATGTAAAAGAATAATTAATTTATGGACAGTTAGGTGCAAAGATGACCAGTATATTATAATAAGTTTTTATAATAATACTTTAATATTAAATTCTAAAAAAGGTAATTTTAATTTAATAAATAAATAAATATATATATATAAATATATATATATATATATTTCAGAATATAAAAATACATATGACTTAAAATTTTTATATAATTAAATAATAATATTATAAGATAAGAATCAAAGGGAAAACTATTTTAATATTATAAATTGTAGTGACTCATGCAATTTATATACCAATTGTAGAACAATTTGTGCTGGTTCAATATTGAATGAAGAATATTTGGTTCAAGTTGTCGAAAATAAAATAATATTTGTGTATTGCAATAATCACTCAGATAAATTAGAAAGCTTTGAAATTGGTATTTTTTATAGATTATAAAAAAAATTATATATAAT
Organism: Piromyces finnis; assembly: GCA_002104945.1. Classification (NCBI taxonomy): domain Eukaryota; kingdom Fungi; phylum Neocallimastigomycota; class Neocallimastigomycetes; order Neocallimastigales; family Neocallimastigaceae; genus Piromyces; species Piromyces finnis. The sequence goes on along the minus strand of MCFH01000009.1, from coordinate 1,129,640 downwards.
AAATTATATTTATTAACAAAAATTAAAATTTAAAGTTAATGAATTTGTACCTAGTGGAAATAGAAATATTTTTAAAGCCGAAATAGTAGACAACTATATTTTATTAAAATACTCAGATTCTAAATCACTTGAAATAATCAAAATAAATAATGAAAAGTAAGATTTAACATAATTTTTTAATTTTAAATTTTCCATATTTACTTATTAATACTTGTATTATAACAAAAATAAATAGTTCTTATTTAACATTTGAATCATTACAAGATATTCAATTAAGTAGTGAAATTTCATCAATGAAGTTAATTGTAAAAAAGTAAAATTTATAGACAATACTAAAAAATATTTATAATATTATAGTTACTCACACAATTTATTTTTTGATGATAGTGATAATCTTTACATTTATGTTTGCACTTACGAGCCTTCATTCTCTATATATCATTATAATAACAACACGAAATCTTTTAAACTTATATTAAATGAGCAACTTGACGTTTATTCAAACGATGAAACAGGAATACCAAATTCAATCGAAATATTAAAATATAACAATATTATTGATTATCTAATAATTGGTTTTCGTAATGGATCATTATTAGTCATAAAAACTGAAAATCAAAATGATTTAATTGTTGTAAGAAATACATTTACTAAACAATTAGGAAATATTCCAATTAAATTATACAAAAATAATTATTATAAAGATAACAATCAATATATAATAATATTTGGTGGTGAAAACACATATAAATTATATTTAAATGAATATGGAATATCTCTTGAGAATGTTCTTGTACCAAAGGTAACTTTTATAAACAGAAAAAATTTATTTTCAAGTGTTTTTAACATATTTAAAACTATTATATAAACCATACCAAGGTTGATAATATTGCAAGTTATTATCATCCAGAGAGTAAAAATGTATATTTAATAGAATATAATAAAACAATTCAGATTGTTAATTTTGACAAATATAATAAACTTCATTTAAAGGAATATAATATATCAGGGGTAAATATATAATAAATAATTATAATAAATATAAATAATCCTAAATAAATCATTATATATATATATAATATACAATTTTCAGACTCCAAAACATATGTTATTTGATAATAGCTCAAAAACATTGGTTATTTCATCTGATACGCAATCGATTACAAATAATATTTACTCTGAAATTACTATTATGAATCCATCAAAGTGAATATTAATAACAAATATTTTATAATATATTTTATAAAATTCTCATTAATTATTATTTAAAATTATATATTAGTGGTAAAGTGTATTTTAATGAAAACTATAAAGAAAAGGGTGAACTTTGTACCAAATTAGCAAGTAAATAAAAATAAAAATTATGTATTTTTAATAGATATTAGTATATTAAAATTTATTAATAATTATTTTATTAATAGAATGGAATGTTAAAAACGAAAAAAGCTATATATGCGTTAGTATGTGGAATAAAAATATTAACGAGTCATGCGTATCCATGTATAATATAAAAAAGATAAAAATGAGAAGTCAAGAGCAAATTGAAATGAAAATGAAATTAAATTCAAAAAATCAAATGGTAAAATATTTTTATAATAAATTTAATAACAATTTAATAAATGTTTATAAAGACCTAATAAATATTAATTAGTTTTTAGAAAAAAGAGGTGAGATTAAAATACCTGGTAAGGTTAATTGCATACAAACTCTTAAGAATAAGTAAGCTAACATATTAATATTATATTATTTAACATCTATTATTTATAATTAACTTCCTTTCTTACCTTTTATTTTAGATATCTACTTATTTCAAGTGAAAATTTATTATATCTTATAAAGATTAATTCATCAACAAAATCGTAAGGAAAAATAATATTAAATAAAGATATCTTTTTTCTTCAATATAAAAATAATTATTTACTAAAATTTTAATTAAATATTTTTTAAATTAGGCCAATAATAAGTTCAAGCATAAAAACTAGATGGAAAATTACAACAGTTAATACAATTGATAATTTTGTATATGTTGGACAAGTTAATGAATCCGTATCTTTATATGAATTTAATCAAAATAAAAAATTAGAATTTAAAAAAAGGTAATATATAAGAATATAAATAAATAAAAAATCAAAAAATTAAAATGAAGTATTTAATTTTAATATATTATATATAGTGATGAAATATCAAAATTAGTTGGTAGCTGTATTACTCTTTCAAAGAATTCAATTTATGTTGCTGATAGATATGGTTCAATATTTGGATTATCAAATAAAAGTAAAACCGAAGCTTTTTTTATCTAATTAAATATAATAAAATAATGTTTATTAATTAATAATTTTTTTTTTTTTATTTTTTATTAGATGAAATGATCTATTCATTATATGAAGATTTTAATTTATATTTTGGTGAACCAATAATGAAATTTATAAAGAAAGAATTAAATAATAATCAATTACAGACTTATTTTAATACAGCATGTGATAATTATGAAGAAAATAAAAATACTAGAATTTCAATAGTATATGGTTTATCAATTTTAGGTACTATAATAAAAATGATACAGATACCGGATATACTATACAAACAATTTATGATCTTACAATTAATTATGGGAATGTATGAAAGCACAAAACCAATCTTAGGTATTTATTTTTATATAATTGATATGATATAAATTAGATATTGTAAATATAAATATTAAATAATAATTTCTACTATTTCATATATTTTGATAAAGGCAATGACTTTGATAAATATATTTCAAAACATCGAATATCCCATAATATTATTAATGGTGATATGTTAAACCAATTTTTATTATTAAATAAACATGACCAAGAAGAAATTGTTAATTCTTTTAATAATTTATGGAAATATCATAATAACAATGAAATAATATCTGAATATAATATTGAATATATTTGGAATATAATAAATGATTTTGATAAATCATTAGTATGAAATAAATATGTAATAATGATAAATGTGTAATAATAATAAAAGTTAAAATATTTATTATAAATAAAATATTAATTTGAATTATATATATATTTTTAATTTGTGTTTATAATAATTCACATAATTCTTGAATCGTAATTTCTATAAAAACAAAAACTTTAATCCTTAATAAAAATCAATCAAAAAGTTAAAAATAATATATAAAACATTTATTATTTTTAATAAAAAGATAATTATAATAAATAAATAAATAAATAAATAAATAAAAAAAGTAATAGTATTTAAAATATTTAAAACTTGTACTTAAAAATAAGTAATATGGAATTATTTAAAGCTATTAATGATAATGAACTAGAGATATTTAAAAAAGTATTACAAGCTAATCCAGAAAGAGTTGAAGAAAAGTAATAGTAATAATAATAATAATAATAATAATAATAATAATAATAATAAACATCTTTAATATTTATGTTTAAAATATATGAATAATTTAGAGATATTCGTCAATTTTCAGTATTCCATCAAATTGCAAAACAAGGTAGATTAAAAAAAAATATTAAAATAATTATAACCCTTTTAGTTGTAATTATTAACTTCATAAAAATTAAATAGGGAAAATCGAATATTTAAAGTTCATATTTGAAAATATAAAAATACATAGCGACATTATTGATTCAAAATGTTGTTCTGGTGATACACCATTAATTCTTGCAACAATGAAGGGCTACTTTGATATTGTTAAAGAAGTATTAAATATAAAATATAAATATACAACTATAATAAAAATTTTTATTGATAAATTATTAAATTGAAAATTATATAAAAAAAAATAATAAAATAAATAAATAAATAACTGGGATATTAAAAAAGCTAATTATTCATGGGGCTCAAGGTATTCTTGTTTTTCATTATGTTATTAAATTTTTCATATATTTGATAATAATAGTAGAGAAAGAGAAAATAATATAATTAAATATTCCGAAAATTTATATAATTTTATCCTTTATTAGTAAATATTGCTAATGATCATGGTAATACTGCCTTACATTATGCATGTTTTTGGAGAAATAAAGAAATTGCTGAATATTTGGTTTTAAATGGTGCCATAGTAAATATAGCAAATAAATATTTTAAAGTTCCATTGGATAGAACAAGTGAAGAAATTAAAGAAAGATTAAAAGGTATATTGTTATATATAATTTTTATCATGGGTGAAGACAATATTAAAAAATTATATTATAAGAATTATCATTACAAGATCCAGGCGAAATTGTTCATGCAGAAGGTAATTATTAATAATTGTTGTATCATTGAATTTGTAATATTAATACTATATTATTATAACATATATATATATAAATAAAGCTCGTACTTTCTTAGAAGCAGCCGAGCATTCTAGAGCTATATTCTTGGCAAAATGTATAATAAAAATTTTATTTCCATTTAATATTTATAAAAGTATTAATAAATATCATTTTTATATATATTACATATAAACTAACAATAATGACTTATAAATTGATAGCAAATATCAGATGGGATTTATCACCTTCTTCTATTAATTATGGTGAAATTATATCTATGAGCTGCAATTTCCAAGTTATTAAAGCAAGAGCAAATAGTGTTTCTGTAGCTGTTAAAAGAATAATAAATCAAAACTTAACTAACAATGAAATTCAGTTTATAAAAGAGGAAATTACTAATATAAGGTAAAATAGCATTAATTTAGATAAATTCGTTTAATTAAAGGATTATAAAAATATATATTGATTTTGATATCTTTCTTATAAATGAACAAATTAATAAATAAATAGAAAAATTGTTCATAATAATTTATGTCAATTATTTGCTGCTTGTCTAATAACACCACATATTAGTATTATGCAAGAATATTCGGCTAATGGTTCTTTAAAAGGAATTTTACACGATCCAGAAGTTATGATTGATAAAGATTTAGCTATTCAATTGGCAATTGATGTTGGTGAAGGTAATAATATATAACTAGTAATATTAAAATTTAAAAAAATTATTCAATTTAAAATTTATTATTATTTTTTATAGCTCTTAATTTCCTTCATAATCAAAAAGAACCAATTTATCATTATAATCTAAAAAGTTCTAATGTTTTAGTAAGAAAAGTTGCTAGTAATTAATACATATTAAGAAAACCTTTTTATTTACCAAAATATATAAATTACATTAATAGGTGTATAATAATAATGTTATAAAACTTTCCGAATTTGGATTTTATAGATCTGCATTTAATTGTACATCAAATCCAAACAGAAATCTCTGTGCGATGACAAAAGATCCAGAATGGATAGCACCAGAAATTTTAAAAGAAAAAACACTTCCAGCCAATTACAGTTTTGAATATTATGATATATATGCCTATGGAATGCTTATATATGAAATCTTTACAAGACAATATCACTATCCAGATATGAATCCATTTGTAGTGGGATATAAGGTATATAATTTAAATAATTATTTTACTTTTAATAAAAAATTTAACATTAATTTTTTTTGATAATATTTGGAAAATATTAGATTGTAAATGAAAATATTAGACCAGAAATACCTGAGTTTATACCAGATAATATTGTAATTATAAACAATATTTTAATTATATATGATATTTATATTAACATTTTTTAAATATAATATATAGAACATAATTTTAACACAATGTTGGATAAATAAGTTTGAAGAAAGACCAAAAATAGACTCAATCATTGAAGGAGTAAAAATGCTTTTATAATAAAAATGTTTAATATTAATTGTTTTTAAAAAAATATCATTAAAAACTATTTAATATATAAAATTAAAAAGTAGCAATTTTATAAATATAATTTTTTTTTATTATTTTTATTTAAATGTTTTTTTCATTATTCAGATAGATAATTCATTATATAATATTTATAATAAATACTTAATAAAATAAAAAATATATGTATATTAAATTTATATTTAGTGTTCATTTCCATTGCTCGGTATAGACCAGTTACGTTTTTTAATATTTTTTATTTTTTTATTTGACTTCAATGTATTTGTTGATGATGTTTTTTTTAATAAAGATGAATTTGATGAAGTTTTTTTACTTTGTGGAGATTTTAATTTTAATGCTTCTTTATTATTTAGTTCTAAATTATCCGATTTGTTTGATTTTAGTATATTGCCATTACTTCTATTATTTAATTTTTCAATTTCTTTTTTATATTCTGAAATAGTAAATAGAAGGGACATTCTTTCTTCGCACTCTAATTTGACTGTTTCTTTTAATTCTAATATTTCATTATTATATGTATTTTCCTTTTTTTCGTAATCTTTTTGCTTAATATTTAAACTTTCAATTTCATCAATTTTTTCTTTTAATGAATTCATATATTTTTCCTATATAAGTTATTAAAATAATATATAGAAAATATGTTAAACATAAATTAATAAATATATTATGTTTTTTTTAAGAAATGGATTACCTTCAACATTCCCTTTTCTTTTTCTAGATTATTTATTTTTTTATTATAAATTCCCTATTTTTAATATAAAATTATATTAATAAATATATTCATATTTTATAATTAAGTCAATAATAAATATTTTATTTACTTTATTTTCTAAGAGTCTTTTTTCTAATAATTCATTAGATTCTTTATGAATTTTCTTAATCTGTAATTCAAGATTTTCAATTACATTTTTGTTTTGCTTTTGCTCATTTTCATATTTATCGTTTAATTTCTTTATTTCCTAAAAGTCATTCAATTAATATAATTAAAAACTTGTATTTAAAAAAGTTCATACTAAAATAATAAAGAAAATTAATTACATACATTATTCAAATTCTTTATTTCATTATCCAATTCTTTATTTTTTATTAATAATAATGCATTCTCTTTTTTCTATAATTAAAAATAAAATTTAATATATAAGGAACATCAAATTTCATTAATTATTATTTAGTATTTACTAAATTTTCAGCAAGTTCCTGTTTTTCTGATAAATATTTTTCTTGTAATTGTTTAATTCGATTTTGATGAGCAATTATTGTATTTTTTCTTTGTAATATATAAATATATATATATAGAGTTTATAAATAAATATTTATTGATTGTTTTTATAATAATTTTCAATTCTTAATTACCTTTCTTCTTCCATATCATTTATTATTTTATTATATTTTGAAATTAACGCTTCTTGTTCGTTTATTTTTTTCTTAATAAAATTAATAACAATAAATAATTTTTACTATATATATTAAATTAATGATAAAACAAAATAATTACATTTTTCACACTAATTAAATCAGAATTCGCCATATCCTTTTCTATTATTTTATTTTTTAATTGTTGAATTGTTGAATCTGACGTCTCTAACCTTTTCTGCATGAATTTATACAAGACATTATAGTATAAAATTTTGTATATAAATAATAATTCATCTTTTATCTGTTATATATTAATATAAGTAATAATTAAAAGCTATAATAAAATTTACCGAATAATCTGATAGTGTAATTTTTAATTCACTATTACTTTTTTTATTTTGTAATATTTTGTTAATATATTTTTTCTCGTTATTTTTGAACTTTTGAATTTCTTTTAATAATTCCTAAAGAGCAAAATTATTATTAAATATTTTATCTTTATATAAATTCTTTATTTTAATATTTTAATATTGTTATATTACTGAATATTCATAATCTTTCTCGGTAATATGATTTTCTTTATCTAAACATCAATAAAATATTAATAATTAAAGTTTTTAAAATTAATTAAAAAATAAAATAAAAAATAAAAAATAAAAGCAACTTTATTAATATATATATTTTTATAATATATTTATTTAATTTAAAAATATTATTTTTATTTTATACCTTTAATTTTGTTTAAAAGTTCATCATTTATCTTTTTAATACTATTACTAATATTAAAAAATAAGAATTTATAATAAATAAAAATTTATTAATTTATAAACTTTAAAAATTATTTTATTAATTTTAAAAATTAAAAATAAAAAAAGTTACTTCTCATTAATTAAATCTTGAATTTCTCTCTCCTTTTCATTAATTTTATTTTGATTTAAAACTTTATTATTACTTTCAACTTTCTGATACTTTTCTTGAATTTTACTAAAGAAATTCGTTATATTTTCTGTAATTATTTTTTTTGAATTTATGTTCAGTTCTTTTCTATTATATATATAAATATTAAATTGTTAACATTAAAATACATCAATTAATTAATAATTTTTATTTATTTATTTTTTTTTTTGAAAAAAAAATTAGTATTTACAAGTAATTTAATGATTCTTCACATGTATTAAAATCCTTTCTTTGTTTATCAATAATAATTTTTAACTCTGTAATTTTTTCAATTAATTTTTTTAATCTAAAATTATGTTTGTCGTTTAGATATTTTATTTTTTCATTATTTTCTTTTTCCTGATTTTTTAGCAATTTATTAATTTATTATTAGTATATATATATATGAATTTCAATTATAATTTTATAATATTATTAATAGTTACAATTTTTTTTTTATTTTCTTCTAATGATAGGTAATAATTCATGCTTCTTTCTTCATACATTTTTTCTTTTTTTATATACTGATTATTTTCATTAATAACTATTTCAAGTTTCTTTTCCAATAACTCTTTTTCATTTTTTATAAATATATTATCATCTTTTATATCTTTTAAATTTTTCTTTAAATCATTTATCTTATTTTCTTGTTCAGTTCTTTCTCTTCTCAATTTTTCCATTTCTTTTTTAATGGTATCTCTTTCTACTACATATTTCTGTACAAGTTGTTAATAATAGTATTAATAACTATATAATCTGGATAAATACTGTGATAAAATAAAATACATACTTTTAAATTTTGAAGTTCTTTTTCCTGTTGTTTTAAATAATGTTCCATTTTTGAATATTTCGAAAGAATTAAATATGATATACCACAATATTGACATGCCGTATCTGCTTCATTCATATCTAATATTTCATGAGGTAATGGCTTATATTGTGATATAACTTCATCTGTTGGGGAAAATACGTCAATAATATTGTTTTCTCCATCTTTATTTTTTAACATAATATATATAATAAATTAAAACAAAATAAAAAATGTAAAAGATAAAAATACTGCTTAAAAAATAATTAAAAATTATAATTTTAATTTTTAAAAATTTAATATATTTTTAAAAATGTTATTTACAAATATTTTAAATGAAATATTATTTTTTACATGTGATAATATGTATATTAAACATAGAATATTTAATCTATGTTAATTAAAATAAAATTTAATTAAATTTAATGATTATGATTTATAATCCATTCAAAAAATATATACATATTATTATTTGTCAAATAAAACTAAGCTAATCTTTTAAAATCATTAAAATAGATGATTTTTTTTTTTTCTTTTTTTTTTTTTTTTTAAATAATATAAAAATAAACTAAACTATTATATTTAAGAAATAATAATGGCAGAATTATTAAAAAAACTTTCTCAAGCAGAGCAAAATATTGGAAAAGGTCATTTATTGATAATTTTCAATTTTTGAAAATCATTTATAATAAAGTTCATTGAAAAATTTACCATATAATATTAACCTTCAAATTTTATATTATTACTATTATTAGATAAATTGAACGAAAATAAAGTGCCTTTTGAAATTTATCGTCTAGGTCAATCAAATGTTACATTTATTCCAAATAATCTTAGTCAACAAAACCAAAGCATTAATTGTATCAATTTTGATAAATTAAATAATAAACTTCAAAAATTCAATGTTGAAATTGATAAAAGTCAAACGGCAGAAAATTATTCAAATTCAAAGATTTATTCTACTTCAAATGTAAAATTATATATATGTATATTTATTATTATTATTATTATTATTATTATTTGATTAAAAAAATAAATTTCAATATCGCTTTAATACTTTAAAATATTTGTATTTATTGTATTTTGAATAACTTAACCGAGAAATTTTAATAAATTGTGTATATAATTATTAATTATATATATATTAATTTATTATTAATAATAATAATTAAAGTTACCATTAGATATTGGTCCATTTAATTATGAAGATAATATAAAAACTATTGAAAATGAATACTTAAAAGTAGATAATACATTTAGTCAGAAAGAATTAAATGAATATCAACAGTAAGTTTTTCATATATAGCAAATTATTTTTAAATCTATATATTAGTTGTTAAAAATATGTATAATTTTATTGTTTATTCTACAACTTAAAGATTAATAGAAGAATCTCCAGATTTTAAAAACTTAATGAAATTACAAAATTCAGATATTAAATTAAAACTTCAATCGAATTATTCAAAGAAATTTGGAAATTTTGAATCAAATGATTTTGAAGAAGTAATATTAAGATTTCGTTTTTTTAAATGAAAGTAATAATAATAATTATTAATTATTGTTTATCATTTCCCTTAAGGTTTACTTAAACAATGATAATTTAACTTCCAAAAATTCTTTGTCAATTAAACGTGCACCATATAAAGCAAAAAATTATGAATATGTTATAGGAAAAAGTGAAAATGTCCCATTTATGCCAGGAGGTTTTACAATTGATGACCTTTTAAAAGATAATATTAATAATACTAATTCAGAAATTGATGAACTTGAAATAAGTCAAAGTATATTATTATTATTTTTTCTTATATGAAATATTAATAGTTATGAAACTTTATAATTATTAATAATATTTTTGATTATGTTTTTATTATTGTAATATAATTATAATATATATATGAAGATGAATTATTACGAACTCCACCTGGTTTTAATAGAGGTTTATTAATAGAAGGTAATGATATTTAGATATAAAGATTTTTTAATGAAAAATGTGTAAAAATTAGTTAAAATTAATATCATTATTATTAATATTTTGAAAAAGAAAATAAAAATGTAGAAAATATTTCATCATTTGATATTGAAAATATATTAGAAGATAATGACGACCAAGAATCACTTAATGATTTAAAAACATTAGTTGAAAGTATAAATAACAAAGAAAATGATGAAGAAGATCAAGATACAGAATCTAATGTTCCTGAAGCTGAGGAAGAAGTTGAAGAATATAATGAATTTGTAATTATAAATTAATTTATATTTATATGACAAATAATACTGAATATTAATTAATTAGCAAATAATCTATATTTTAATATAAAAAATAGAATGGAAATATTGAGGAAATTAACCAATTAATAAGCAAGCCAAATGATGTAAATAATTAAATATTAACTTAATAATTATTATTCAAAATTAATAATATAAATTATAATTATTCTTATTTAATATTTATTTTATTTTATTTTATGAAAGGAAAATTATAACTTAAAATTAATGGATCTCAATGAAAAACATAAAAAGTGGGCACATAAAGTTGATATTACAGATTCTTTCCCTGAATTTTATGACCTTATTCCCGAAATGGCTCATGAAGTAATTTATTAATTTATTTAAATTTATAATGAATTTATTTTAGTGTAAATGATTAACTCAATATTATAAAGTTCCCATTCGAATTAGATGTTTTTCAAAAACAGGCTATATTCCATTTAGAAAATGGTGATTCTGTTTTTATTGCTGCTCATACCTCAGCAGGTAAGACAGTAGTTGCCGATTATGCTATTGCATTAGCTCAAAAACATATGACTAGGTATTTTATAAAATATGTAGTAAATATAAAAATAAAAAACCTTAAATAATTTAACATTTAAATATATATTTATAATCTATAAAGAGCTATATACACTAGTCCAATTAAAGCATTATCAAATCAAAAATTTAGAGATTTCCATAATACTTTTGAAGATATTGGTATTATTACAGGTGATGTTAAAATCAATCAAAATGCATCATGTTTAATTATGACTACTGAAATTTTAAGAAGTATGTTATATAAAGGTGCTGATGTTATTAGAGATGTTGAATTTGTTATCTTTGATGAAGTTCACTATATTAATGATTCTGAAGTATGTAATTAATTTATAAAATTATAAAAATATTATTTATTTTAAACATATAATAACTCTTATTTATTTATTTAAAAAGAGAGGTGTAGTATGGGAAGAAGTTATTATTATGTTACCGGAACATGTGAAGTTAATTTTACTTTCAGCCACTGTTCCAAATACCATGGAATTTGCTGAATGGATTGGGTATATAACATAAATATATTATTTAATAGCTTAATTATAAAAACATAATTAATTATATATTATTTTATTAAAGTCGAACAAAGAAAAAGAATATTTATGTTATTAGTACATTAAAGAGACCTGTTCCATTAGAACATTACTTATTTGTTAAAAATAATATATTTAAGATTGTTGATGCTCAACAAAACTTCCTCAAAAACAAGTAATAATAGTATAAATAGTAATAAATATAGATATTATGAATTTCTAATAATTTAAAATATTTTTTTTTTTTTTAGTTATGATGCAGCTAATGAAGCCTTAACTGGTGAACAAAAAGATAAAAATAGTAAGACAGCAAATAATAAAAAAACAAATAATAAAAATGCTAAACCTATAGTTAAAGCAAAGAAACCAATTTCAAAAATGCAAACAGTAAATATATTAAAATATTGTTTTTAATGATATTCTTTATTGCAATTGAAATTTTATTTATACATATATATATATTTAATTTATTTAAATTAGACTCGTAATATGTATAATCATATGGTTGGTTTCCTAGCAAAGAATGAGTTATTACCAGTAGTTGTATTTACTTTTTCAAAAAAAAAATGTGAAGAATATGCAGATGGTTTAATTAATAAAGATTTACTTAATGATGCCAATAAACGTAGTATAATTTATTCATTTATATCAAATAGTTTGTCCAGACTTAAGGGTAGTGATAAAGATTTACCTCAAATTAATAGAATGAAAGAATTATTATCAAGAGGTATTGGTGTTCATCATAGTGGTCTACTACCAATTATGAAAGAAGTAAGTACATAAATAAAATTTATAATAAAATATAATATATTTTCTTCAACTCTATTTGAATTATTAAATATAAAATATATAAAAGGTTGTAGAAATACTTTTTTCAAAAGGTCTTGTAAAAGTTTTATTTGCCACAGAAACATTTGCTATGGGTGTTAATATGCCTGCAAGAGCAGTTGTTTTTTCAGAATTAAGAAAACATGATGGTCAAAAATTCAGGGACTTGTTATCAAGTAATTATTCATATATATTATCTTATTTGTATATTTTTTCATATTAAATATTTTAAATTATATATAAATGTATGAAATAATTAATTTTAAATTATTACAAGATGAATATATTCAAATGTCAGGTCGTGCAGGTAGACGTGGATTAGATGATACTGGTGTCGTTATTATTGCAACATTAGATAAATTACCTGAAGTATTTATATTAATAAATATATTTTTTTAAAAATTAAGAATATACAAAATTAAAATTAAATAATTTATTTATATTTATATTATTATTATTATTATTATTATTATTATTATTATTATTATTATTATTATTATTATTATAATTATTATTAGATACAAACAATTAATAATGTTGTTTTAGGAAAATCTCAAAAATTAGAAAGTCAATTTAGATTAACTTATAACATGATATTGAATTTATTAAGAGTTGAAACTCTTAGAGTAGAAGAAATGATTAAACGTAGTTTTTCAGAGAATGTATCACAAGCAGCATTACCAGAACAACAACAAGAATACGAAAAAAATAATGAGATTTTAAAAAATATGGAAGAATTATCATGTGTAATTTGTAAAATAGATATTGATTTATATTATAATTATACTAAAGATATTTTAGGCTTAAATAAGCAAATTCATGGTAAGGTTATTAGTTCTTCTAATAACCAAAGAATATTTTGCGCTGGAAGAGTTTTAATTATCAATAATGAAGTAAGCATATTTTTCAATAATATATATAGTGATATAATTAATGTAATAAATAGTATATTTAAGATTTTATTAACATTTAAAAATCAAAGAAATATCATCGCAGTATTGCTGTTATATTAAAAGTTTCAACAAAAATTCACAATAATATTATTATGAGCTCAGAGGAAGATAAAAAATTAATTCATTGTTTAATTGTACATGAAGATATTGATCCAGATCAACAAATAAGTAATATATAAATCTTTGATTTTTAACTTTACTAGAGAAAATATTATTATTAATTGAAAATAAAAGTAATAATAATACTAATATTAATATTAATCATAATGATAATAGAAATGTTATATAATCCTATTGTCAATGGGAAATTAAAAATTAGTGAAATTAATAATGTTAAAAGTACTATTCAAGCTTTAACATACGTTGACATCGAACTTATTACTTCAATAATTATTAAAGTATTAATTATAATAAAATATTATATATTAAATTATATAATAGTAAATTAAATTGTTTATATAATTTCTAAATTATTGATATAGATTGATCAAGATTCTATTTTAAATCATAATGAAAGTGTAATATCTTCAGTTCAACAAGAATTAATTAGAATTGCAAAGTCTTTCAACGATTCAGGTAATATTATTATTATAATTTTTTATTGTTTATTATAAATACTAATGATAATAAAATTCTTTTAATTTAATTCTTTAGAACAAATTGAAGAATGTTCTTGGAAAAAGATAAAGGATATCGAATTTCAAGAATCTCATAAAAACAAAACTTTATTATTAGAAAAAATTAAATCATTCAAGTGTAATAACTGTCCTGATTTCAAGGATCATGTAAATATTTAAGTTTATGTTTTATTTATACAAAAAATAATATATATTTAAAATAATAATAATAACAATATATCAATTTATTATAATTAGTATAATATTATTTCGGAAAAGAAAAAGATTGAATCCAAAATTAATAAACTTTTTATAAATCTCTCAGAAAATAACTTACAATTACTTCCAGATTATAATCAAAGAATTGATGTTTTGAAATTTTTAAGATATATTGATGATAATTTAACAGTACAATTAAAAGGAAAAATTGCATGTGAAGTAAGTTAAATTAAAAATTATATATGTTTAATAGGCTTAATAAAATATGAAGGTTTTATATAAATAATATAACAATATATATTTTTTCATTCATAGATAAGTACATGTGATGAATTATTATTGACAGAGTTAGTATTAGATAATTTCTTTGCTGAATTTGACCTTGCTGAATCTGCTGCACTTCTTTCCTGTTTCATTTTCCAAGAAAAATCACAAAATGAACCTGCTTTAACTTCAAACCTTGAAAAGGTTTTATTTTTATTTTATTTTTTTATTATTATTATTATTAAAAATATTTATTGGATATTAATTTTATTATTATTATTATTATTATTATTACTATATTTTATGCAATAATAAAAGGGTATTGCTAAAATAAAAGATATGGCTTTGAATATAGCAGATATCCAAAGAAGCTTTAATATTGATATCTCAACTCAGGACTATGTGAATACTGTGAATATTGGATTAGTTGAAGTTGTTTACGAATGGGCAAAAGGTGTACCATTTAAACAGATTACTGAATTAACTGATGTATTAGAAGGTAATTAGATATATATAAGTCTATGACAACCTGATTCTAAAAAATTTATTATAATCATATTTCATCTAACCCTAACTGTACAATAATAAAACTTAAATGATTAAAATAATTAGGTTCTATTGTTAGATGTATTGTAAGATTAGATGAAGTATGCCGTCAAGTTAAAAATGCTTCTAGAATTATTGGTGATTCTAGCCTTTATATAAAGATGGAAAAAACTAGTGAATTGATTAAACGTGATATTGTCTTTGCTCAATCACTCTACTTTTAATTAAATTTTAATACTATATAAAATGAAACTAAATAATAAAATTACAATTACTATTATAATATATTTTAAAATATTTATAAATATCAAATGAAAAAAAAAAAAAAAAAAAAAATTAAATTAAAAAATAAAAAAGAGATATATTATTTAAAAAAGTTAAATAAATAGTATTTTAAAAAAAAATAAAAATAATAAAAAATATAATTATAAAATATTAATAATAAAAAATATTCACTTATATTCCTTATTATCAAGTTATCGATGAATAATCATTTAATTTATTATAATTTTTTGTTTATTGTTATAATATATTAAATAATATTTATTATTTTTTTCAATAACATTTTAGAAAATGAACAAAAACTAGCAATGATAATTTGATAAATTTAATATTTTATTTTTATTTTTATTTAATTTTATCTTTTTTAATTTTTTAATTTTTTTTTTATTTTATATCTTTCCATTTTTGAACTATTAAATAAAATTAAATATTCGTAAACTTTAATATTATTTATTAAATTTATATTTAAATACATTATTATTATTAATTGAAATAGTGAAAAATTGTTGAAAATGGTCTATTTAATATTAAAGGTAACTATTCCGGATTTAAATTTTGTTAAAACGTTAAAAGTAAATAATAAAGAAAGAATTTATCGAATTAAAGAAGATATTATTAAAAAATGTGGTAAAAACGAAAATTTATTAAATTACGGGTTTTTATTAAAAGATGATCATCAATCTTCAATATTTTTAAGTGAGTCAAAAATATTAGAAGATTACAATATTGATGAAAAGGTAAATAAGTCATGTTACTTATTATTAAGCCTTAATAATATAAATATTTTTTTTTTTATTATTATTAAATATTTTTTGACTTTATTCTTTGTACAATTATACACATTTTAAATTTTATAAAAGAGTAAATTAGAATTTGTAATGAGAAAACGCTTAAATATAGAATATACAGATACAAGTTCAAATACTCTTTCATCTAAACATCAAAAAAAATTTATAGAAGAAATTCAAAAAAAATTGTATGATAAATTAGCAGAACGTTTAAGTAAAAATTTTGACCCGAATTTTTGTACCGAAACAGGAGGTTTCTTTTTATATTAAATTATATATGATTAAATATCTATTCTATATATTTATAAATAACACATTTAATTTAATTTTTTTAATATGTATAAATTCAAAAGAAACACCATTAACGATAGCCATTCAAAATAATGATATTGAAGTATTTAATTTATTAATAAAAAATGGAGCATATGTTAATTTTCGTATGAATTCAAAATATTATTGGATGACACCTCTTCATTATGCAATTACTATCAGAAATAGAGAAATGTTAACTGTAATAATATATTTTATTTAATATTTTTTATTAAAAATTAAAATAATGAAGTTTTTAAAAACATTAGAGTAATTAATTGATAGTTTATAATTAATTTTTATGAATGTAGCTACTTATGAAAGAAGGTGCATGCGTAGATGAAACAGATACTAGAGGCTATTCATCACTTTATTTAGCAGTTTTAAATGATGAAAACGAATATATAAAATTATTAGCCTTATCAAGTAGCAATTTTAAATTAGTTGATAAAGATGGCAATGGACTTCTTCATATTGTAAAAATAATTTTAAATTATTAATTTACCTAAAAATAAAAATATTATATATATATTTAATTTAAAATATTAAAAATTACATATTTATATAAAGGCCATTAAAAATAATAATATACATGCATTGTCACTATTAATTGATTGTGGTGCTGAAATGAATATCATCAATAATGATGGGAATTCTGCATTACATTTAAGTGTCATTGCTAATAATAAAGAAATGGTTAAAAAATTAATAACTAGAGGATGTAACAGAGAAATTGTTAATAATGATGGTAAAACAGCTAAAGGTATTGCTGGCCTTAAAGGATATTCTGAAGTTTTTGAAATGTTAACAAACTTTAATATTACTATGATAGGTAAATTTATATTATTTAAAAAAAATATTTGGTTATATATATATTATAATTAATATAATATAAAATAATGGAAATATTGTATATTTTATAGAACCTCCACCACCACCATTTGAAAATAAGGATAAAATAATTGCTGATTTACTTAAACCAAATGATACCTCAAAACTCAGTAGTGTTAAAGTTCTTTTGAAAAAAGGGACATTAGTACCAGAAACATTCGAAAATATTAATGCTCAAACTTCTGTATTACCATCTCAACAAGTATCACATACAACTAAGAAAAAAAGAAAGGAACCACCACCACCACCCTTACCACTTTTTGACTTGAAAAATTTAAATATTGACGAATTAAATAATAATACTTTTAATCCTAATACCCAAATTAGTATTATGAATGAAAATGAAGAAAATATAGAAATTGGAAGTGCAAGCTCTATTAATGAAAAGAGTAGTGAATCTATTAATGAATGTAAGGATAACAATAAAGAATTAAATAAATTTGATATACAAGATGAAAGTAATGAAAATGTCATTGAAGATAATGAAAAAGAAAATCATAATGAAACTAAAATAGACATTAATAATAGTGATAAAAAAGATTATAACAATAAATCCATTATTAATGATAGTCAAGATAAGGATACTACTGAAATAAATAAAAATAATAATACGCTTTCAATGAATGATATTATGTTAAATAAGAAAAACTTTGAAATGATGGTTAATATTTTATATGATATGTTAAGGATTATTAATGTTGAAGAAAAAAAGGTAAGAACAATGGAAAATTATCAATCTCATATTGAAAATAAATTATCTCAACAAAAATATGAATACTCCAATTATAAACTGTTAAAAACAGTAGATGAAGAAAATAACAATAACAATGCAATTTAATTTGAAAATTAAATATAATATATTTTTAAATAAAAATTTGATTATTTTTTATCTGTTTTACTATGAATGATAAATATTGATATTATTAGAAATAAAAATTGACTATTAATAAATAAAACGAAGTTATAAATATGAAAAATAACTATACTTCTTGTAAAGAAAAATTAATAAAAATATTATTATATAGCAAAGAGTAATAAGCTGTGAAAAACTAATATATTAAAAAGTTCAATAATATATATAATATAAATTAATAGTTTAGGTAATAATTTAATTTTATTTTATAAAATAATTTTAAATTACTAATTTCCATAGTACAGATTTCAGTCAAACTGTATGAAATCTCACAAAAAAAAAATATAATAATTTTATTTTAATTTCCATTTAAAAGGATTTAGTAATTGTTACTAAATCGTCTTATTCCTTTAAAACATTTATTTTAAATTCCGTGTAACTAAATAATATATATAAAATATTCAGTTACACAAATTATTATAAAATAAATATTTGTATTGTTTTAATTATGTGCTTTTTGATTTATTTTCTAATTCTAATTTCATAATTTTAATAATATACATATAATACTAAAACAAATATATATTTATTAAACTTTAGATATAAGTAATATTGAATAAAAAATTAATTTATGGATTTTTATATTAAAAAAAAATTATAATATATTATTTTTCTGTATTATATTATTATGACACATTTTAGAATTTTTTATATTAATATATATTAATATTTAAATAATCATCAAAAAATTATTTCTTTTTTTTATTAGCCGTTTTCTCCCTTTTTTATTTATTCTTTTTGGTTCATAATTAATTTTTTTATTAGAAATAGCTTTTGCTTTTTAACATATTTTGTATGTTAAAAAACAGAATGAAAATATAATTAAAAGTTATATCTAATAAATATTTAACAATATAGGATAAACAATTATTATTATTATTTTAATTGTATATTTAATAATATAATAAAATGAAATTTAATTTTTTAATAAAAATAAGGTTTTAGTTTCTTTTTAATTTATATATTATAAAAGAACAAAAGAAATTAATATACTTAAAATGTTTTTGTTAAGTTAATACTAATAAGTAAAAAAGTATCAATGTTTTTATCTAACAATATTAATTATATTATGATAATCAAGTATATATATATATTTAAATCATATTCATTGTTTTATTTTTTTATTACTTTTAAATATTAAATATAATTCATATAATAGTATTACTATCTTTAGCTAACATAATACCCTTTTTATTTTTTATTAATGTAGTTGTGCTTTTAGGTATTAAGTATATTCAATATCAGCATATAGTTATTCCCATTATTTTTATTTTTTTTTTCTTTCTAAACAGAAAATAAAATAGGAAAATAAAAGTTACACCAAAAATTATTCCAAATAAAAATAAATTAAATTTAATATTTATTAATTTATTTTTTTCTTAATATAAGATTTTAAGGAAGGATTAAAAGATTAAATTTCTTTTTTTTTTTTTTAAAAAAATTTTTTTTTATTCAATAGCATACATAATATAATAATAAATTATAAAATAATGAAAATAGTATAATAATAATTCTTTTTTTTTTTTTTTTTTTATTGTTTTGAATATATATTTATATATTCTATATTAAAAGTAATAAGAAATAAAACAATAAAATATAAAGAAATAATAATTTTAGTAAATATAATTGAAAATATAAAAGTAAAATAAAAACAAAAGTATTCTTATTATAATGATAAAATAAATCAGAAAACCATAATTAAATAAATAATAAAATAAATTTGAATTTCGAATTACTAAATAATTATTTATATATAAATGTAAAGAAAAGAAATTATTATTCATACCTTTATTTTAATATTTTAAAAAAAAAAAAGAAGGAAAGAAAAGATTAAATTAAATTAATTAAATATAATCTATAACCAAAATATATAAATTATATAAATTCTTTAATAACATAAAATTAAAACATCTATAATATATATTATAGATATCAAATAATAATAATAAATAAAAAAATAAGTATAAAAATATAAAAATAAAAGAATAAAGCAAAACCCAGAATAATGAATAAAGATAATCTAAATTACTCTTTTTCCGAAGCTCGGATTTCTTCAAGACCTAGAAATGGTTCTATAGGTAATTTTAATAATAATTATAATTAAAAAAGTATATGTTTGTATATGTTTGTATAAGTTGCATAGTTGCATGGTTTAAAATAATAATAAAAACTTTCTAATTTCAAATTCCTATTAATAAATAATTAAATAAATTAATAAAAAATAAATAAATTAATAAATTAATAATAGGAAATAATGAAAATCAAATAAAATCGTATTCCTATACAAATAAAAAAGGTAGTAGTTCGATAGAAAATATTAAACAAATGACTACTCGTAGAAATACGTCTGAACCTCAATTATCAAACTTAAGTAATATTCCAGTTAAAATAAATTTTCCAATTGTAAATCCTGCACTTCTTTCAAATGTAGCTACAGTGTTTATGAAATATGTTCCCGTTGCTTCATATATTAAAGATTCAATAAAGTATACAAATTGTTTTAGAGGAAGTGATGCAGTGGTAAATATCAAATAATTAAATAATTATTATAAAATTTAAAAAATTAAATATATAAATTTATATATTCTTTCAATTATTTCGTATAAAATTTGGTTTTATTAATTAATAATAAAAAAATATAATATTATATAAATTTATTTACTAAATTACAATAATTTTATTGATAAATTAATTTCTTTTTAAAAAAATTAATAATTAATTAATTAATTCTATAATAGGACACATTAAAACTAATTATTAGAACCTCGGATAGAAATTTAGCTTTATTACTCGGACGCGCTCTAGGAAATCAAAACTTTTTTCATGATGTAACATATAATCATTTTCTAAGAGACAATCCGAATGAGTTATACCAATTTTCAACTAATTTAACTTTTCCAGAGGTAGTTAACGAAAGTTTGTATAATATAGAAAAAACTGGAATACCAGAAGACAATACGATATTGCAAGAAAAGAAAGAACAAGTTATTGAAAACGCAAAAAAGTCTGAAGTAGATTCATTACCAAATGGGGTATATACTTTATTGACTAGATGCTATTCCCCAACTTGTTCAGAAAATAATATGTGCTATAGCATTTCATGTCCTAGAAGACTAGAACAACAAAACCTTTTAAATCATGTTGCCAGAACCACTGCTTTAGCAGAAAAAATAATGAATAAAATTGATAATAATAATTCAGAAAATCAATATTGGTCAACTGTAATGCCTGAAAACATTGTAAATTCTGTCTCAGAAACAGAAAGAAAGCGACAAGAAGTAATTTTTGAGCTAATAAAAACAGAAAGAGAATATGTAGAAGATTTAGATTTAATACAAAAGGTAAGGATTTTTTTTACAATTAATGTTATTTAAAAGTACTTTTTTTTTTTTCTCAATAATAATTAAATTTTAATATATAAAAATAAAAATTAAAAAACCTTTTAATTCATTTCAAATCAAATATATAATATATAATTATGTTTATTCGTTATGTTTCAATATTAAATTATTTAATGGGAATTATTTAATAATACCAATAAAAATAGTTATATATTCAAAAGTTAAGATATTCTAATATCATTGATGGTGAAAAAAAGGAATCTTTTATTGAGAAGGCATTTATAAACATTCCACAATTATATTTAGTAAATCATCATTTTTATAAATTACTTCATGTTCGACAAGAACAAGAACCTATTATCAATAGAATTGGTGATATATTTTTAGCATGCATCAAAGATTTTGAAAAATATATCCAATATGGATTTAAACAGATTTATGGAAAATATATTGTAGAAACAGAACAATTAAAAAATGTTAAGTTTAAAGATTTTTTAAAAGAGTGTGAAAGACACCCAAAGTCTAGAAAATTACCAATTCAGAGTTTTTTAGCAAGACCAACAACTAGAATTGGTCGTTATCCATTATTGATTGAAGCTATTTTGAAACGTACACCAGTAACTAATCCAGATTATAAAGATTTAAATGAAGTACTTGTAAAATTAAAAAATATTTTACAACAAATCAATGAAAAGGCGGGAAAAGCTCAAAATAATTTAAAATTGAATTTATTAAATTATCAATTAATTTTCAATAGTGGAGAATGGTATGATTTGAAACTTTCAGCACCTGGAAGAAAACTAATTAGAGAAGGAACATTCAATATAAAAATTCAAGGTTATGAATCAGAATTGACTGTTTTCCTTTTTGATCATATGCTTGTATTAGCAAAACGTAAAAAGAATGGAATGTATAAAGTTTTTCGTACTCCAATTCCATTAGAAACCTTAATAATAAATGATAAAGCACTTCATCAAAGACGCTCCTCAACTATTTTTAATTCAAAATCCAATACAGATAGAAATAGTATTTCATCTTTAAAGTCAAATTCTAGTAGTAATTTGACTTCTTTACAATATCAAGATATAAATAAATATCCATTGATTCTTGTTCAATTGGGTCGATTAGGTGGAATGTATGTTCTATATGCTATGAGCTTTGCTGATAGAAAAGCATGGAAAGATGCTATTGAAAACCAAAGATCTATCGTTCAAGAAAAAATGAAAATATATGATATTATTTCACTTGGAACAAGTTCTCATTTTACAGTATCTAATCATGCAAATTGTGCATTACTTTTCAATAAAAATTTAGTTATAGGATCAGATAATGGTTTATATATTGGACCAGGTGATGGAAATGGTCAGTTTGAAAAAGTCTTAAGTCTTCCAAAAATTAACCAAATTGAAATTCTTCCTGATTTGGAATTCTTTGTAATTCTATCTGATAAGTCAGTATATGTGTATTCTAGTAGCATTTTAAATCGCACTGATAGTACAATTGAAAATGAAAAAAAACTGTGTTCTAATGTAACCTTTTTTAAGGTTGGGATATGTCTTGGTCGTTATTTAATTACTTGTGTTAAATCTTCCATTTCATCTTCTACTATTCGTACTTTTGAATATACTCATAATCAAAGCTCTAAAAATAGACGTCTAATGAAGCTTTTAAAAAGTAACAATAGTAAAGACAGAGTTAAATCTTTCAAAGAGTTTTATATCCAGGATGAATGTAATTCCATATATTATTTAAGATCAAAAATTTGTATTGCTGGGTCGAAAACATTCCAAGTAATTGATATGGAAAGTCTATTAACTCAAGATCTTATAGATTTTTCTGACCCTTCCTTTGATTTTATGAAAAGAAAAGATACTGTAATTAAACCTATATCAATATTTAGAACAATGAACGACTGTTATATTTTATGTTTCAGTAATTTTGCTCTTTTTATTAATCGCTTAGGTCGTCGTGCTAGACCTAATAAAACGATTTATTGGCTAGGCGTACCTTCTGTTTTTGCAATTCATCATCAATATTTATTTGCTTTTGATACAGAATTTATTGAAATACGTTCCTTGGAATCCTGTGAAATTGTTCAAATTATTCCATGTCACAAGCTAAAAAATCTCAATAGAAATTCTCTTCATTGTGTTATGGAAACACAATCACCATATCAAATTATTTTTCGTTTAGTTAATAATAGTATTGTTGGTGACTCTTCCCAATCTGTAGTTAATTCACCTGCTCTTAGTTTAAAATCTGTTAATAGTTATCAAAGTCTTAGTAGTTTAAATGATTCCTTAAATCCTATGAATAATAAATTAGGTGATTCAACTAATAATATATCCAATAGTAACGGCAGTAATAGCTCATTACAAGGAACTGCATCTCATACCCATTCACGTCCAAGTTCAATTAAAACAATTCCATCATCCCCATTAATACAAGAAGCACACATCAATAATATATCCCCTCGTTTACAACATTCTGTACATTCAACAGAAATATATAATTCACCAGATTCTCCAACATCAGAATTTAGTTCAGGAAATATTTATTTTAATGCATCACAACGTTCTCCACAAATTAAATCAACTTTTATCAATAATTTACAAAATTTTGATAATACTACAAATAAAAATAATAATACATCATATCCGTTAAATAATAATAGTGTTATTAATTATTTCTCCATTAATGGTAATAAAAATAAAACTAGAAATAGAGGAACAAGTATTAGTTCTAATCTCAAAAATGAAATTAAAGAAGTTAATGATAGTAATTCTATTCATGAAAGTAGTGAATTAGCATCATTTTATAAAAATAAAAGTGAATCAAATTCAACGTCTTCCCTTCAATCTAATGTTAATAAGCCATTACCAAAAATTAATATAACCGTTGAGAATACAATTGATATAAAAACATTACCAGTTCCAAAATCAACTATATCTTTAAACTCTAATTTAAAAGAAGATATTAATGTTTCAAACTCACCTAAAATTGGTTTACCTTCTGAATTTTCAATCACAACTCTTCCATTAAATCCTATTAATACAGAAACTACAAAGAAACAGGTTTCTCCAAAAGATGGGGAGAATCAAGATGATAGCAATGATAATGATAAATATTATAAGAAAGATAATGAAGAAATAGAAAATGAAAATGATGATTTATTTTTTTCAAGATCTTATTCCAAAAGTCAAATTGTATCGTCAACTACATCTTCATGTTCATCATCAATTTCTTTTTCCTCTTCATCAACGTCTGAAATTAATTTTTCATCATCATCACGTTCTTATAATAATTTAGATAAAGATGAAAATCAAGACACGAGTATAAAGCAAAATGAAAAAATAGGTAATTTATCTTTATTAGATGATATGAAGACTCCAACATTAAAATCCGTTCAAATAAAAAATAAAAACATAATAGATGCAGAAATTAAATCTGTTCATAATCATGTATCCTCTGGCATACATGAAGCACCACTAATAAATGTAGATGATACTAATTCTAATTTATCTCCTGATATGAAAACGCCAACATTAAAATCATCAGTATCAATTCCAGCTTTTTCTAATTTAGATAAAGGGGGATATAATGATAAAGGATCTTCAACTAATATAAGATCGCCATCTCTTTCCACATCAATTAATAAAGAATTACCAAAGATCCCATTAACTTCAAATTATAATAAAGAAAGTAAGGCAGAAAAAATAAAAAGTAAATTATTTAGTCATAAAAGAAAGTTTTCTAAATCTTTTAATAAGAAATTATCATTAATTCCATTAACAAAAAAAGAAAATACCACATTTTTAGATTCAAAGAAAGATGTTTCATTAATATCAGAATCAAATTCAGAAGTGTCTTTGATAGCAAAGCCTGATATTAGTTCATTTACTGAACGACAAATAGAAGAAAATAAAGCAGAGAAAGAACCTAATAAATTAAATTCACCAAAATTAAATATAAATATTCCCAAAGATGTATCACCCTCAATTAGCTATTCTGATCGTTTAAACAATGTTTTTTCAAGTTCTAGACCAATATCTTCAATGGATATTCTTAATAGCTTTTTAAATGAGAACTCTGATATTCTTTCTGATAATTCCGCTGATACCACATCTCTTTATTCTGGTAATAGCTCAACTATCACTACTACTACTACTACTGATGAAATTATGACAACTAATTCTCTTTCTTCGGATGATCAGCCACTTCAACAAATTCAGATAAAACTTTTACAACAAAAACAACAAATTGACACTAATATTGGTAATTCTATTTCTTCTGACGATCAGCCTCTTCAACAAATTCAAATGAAACTTTTGAAAAAGCAACAACACTTAAAATTCCTTCCAGATAGTATATCAACATTTAACTCTTCCTATGAAAGTCATCAACAAGTGTCTTCTTTAGATAATCGTCGCAAATCCTCAGCTGTTATAAGATATTCAATATCATCCGTATCATCTATTGGTAGTGATGATGAAGATAATCAATTATCAGAAGGTATTATAGATATTACTATCAACTCTTCTTCCTCTGCAAATAATCTTATCAATTCTGAATTCCAAAAACAAAATATATTGAATGATAAGCAATACATAAAGAGTACGGATAATAGTTTATGTCCTTATAATAATAAAATTCAGCATAATAATAGTAATGAAACTTCGATCAGCGTTCCTACAACTAATTCTTCGGAGGAAGAAAAACAAAAAGAAATAGATTATTATCTTCAACCATATTACAAGGATAAGTCAATCAAACAAAAAGAGATTAAACCATCCTCAAATGTAAAACCATATTTTACTGTTATATCTCCAAAAAGCGCGGTGACTGAAATTGAAACTTCCAGTAGTGTTCCAGTAACCACTTACTCAAAGAAAGATAATGATGAAAATTCCTATCTTAATGTTGTTGATAACAAAAATGAGAAAATTGAAACTGAAAATGACAATAATAAAAGAACTAGTACATTTGAACCTATATCTCTCTCACTCGATATTCCGCAATTCTCTCTATCTCTCTCTTCTTTAGATTTAGCAATACCATCAAAATCAAAAAACCCAATTATTCTTCCTTCAAAATCGAATATTTCCATTCCTGAAAGAAAATCATCCTTTGATTATAGTTTAGAAAAGATTCAAATTCCAAAAGTCGGAAAAATGACTTTGTCAGTAAAACCAGAAAGAGAAAGATCAAACTCGCTTCCATCATATTTGACTAATAGACGAACATCAGTTACTACTACTTCAATTGCCACACAAACAGGAATATTTAAAGATAATAATTCTCAAACAACAAAACCAAAAGATAATATCAATCAGAAATCGTCTTTAAATATTCCTTCTCTTCCTGAAATTTCATCTTTATCTTCAACAATTACCTCTTCTATCATGTCTGAACTTAAAGATCTTGCAAAGTATCCTTATTTATTCCAATTTGATAGTTCTATTGATAACTATAGTTTAACATCTTCAGAACAAAAGCAAGATGATCATTCATTAAAAGAAAAAAAATCATTAGAAATATCTGATAATGAAAGTAAAGAATTAGAACAAGAATTAGATAATAATGACAGTAATAGTGATGTAGAATCTTCCACTTCTTACATTATTCCAAATTTACCAGACATTCCAATACCATTCACTCAACCATTAACCAAAGTAAATATATTAACAAATACAAATACTATAAATAATACATCAAAATATTCAATAAAAGATATTAATGCAATACGCCCATCTGCTACATCTTCTATGTCTCCAAATTTAAAGGAAGGATTATCTCTTAATCTTTATGCTAATTTTGATGAAGCAGTATTAAAACCAACTGTATACCCTACATCTGAATATTCATCTAAATTAATAAATACAGAATTCAGTACTCAATTAAATTCTGGATTTAAAAAAAGAAATGAAAATACATCTTTCACAGAATCAAATAATTATCAATTTTAAATTATAAATACAAAAAAAAAAAAAAAAAAAAAAAAAAAAATTAAATTAAAAAACTATCATTTTTAATAATCAGTAATATATAGAAATAATATAAATTATTGTTATTAGAAAAGTATAACATATATTTAAAAAAAAAAAAAAGAAAAAGAAAAAAGATTGAAGATTAATATTTATAATAAAAATAGTAATAAAACCAGTTATCATTTTAATTATAATAATATGAAGAATAAGAGCAATTATAAACTTTTTTTTTATTCTTCTATTTTTATAATATAAATTTATATAATAATAATAATAATAATAATAATAATAATAATAATAATAATAATAATAATAATAATAATAATAATAATAACAATAATAATAATAATAACAAACACCTTATTTTTAAAAGGCTAATATTTTTATATAATAATATTATCTAAATACATTTTAATAAATAATTTAATATTTTAAAATAATTAAAACATGTACTATACTAAAATAAATTAATAAAATAAAAATATATATAATTATAAAAAGAAAAGAAAATGTAATTATTTTTAAATGACGATAATGTTTTGATGTTAAAAAAAAAAAAAAGGATTATTCATTTAATAAAAAATTTTTTAATTAAATAAATATATTAATTTATTATGTCAACAACAACAACAACAACAACAAAAATAAAAATAAAATATTATTATATATATTTTTATACCTTTATTTTTTGTCATTTTTTAAAATAAATTGAGAATGGTATAAAAATAAAATAATAATAATAAAAATAATATCACAGCTTATATAATTTTATTATCTTTTTCATTTTCATACAATAAGTTTTTTTATTTTTCCATACATATTTTATTAAACAAACAATAATCTATACCTTTTTTTTTTTTTTAATATTTTAATGATTAAATTAAATTAAAAATAAAATAATATTTTTAATATAAATACTAATAAAAATAAGAAAGTTCGTAAAATAAAACATTTTAAAAAAAATAATATAAATTCAATAAAGAGAATGTAATATAATAGAAAGACTTTAATAATTAGGAACAAGGATAAATATTGGTATATATAAATCTTTATAATATTTAATATTAATGAAATAATAATTCCATTTCAAATTATTTTGTCAAACAAAATAAATTATTAAATTTGCATAAAACTTTTGATACTTTTAAAAATTATATATATATTTGAAATTTCAAAGGATAGTTTTTATTATTAACTAATTCATAATTTTTTTTTTTAACATTTAATTTTTGTGGGTATAAACTTTTGTTTTAAAAATATATTATAGTAATATATTATACATATAATATTATTACTATCTTTTAAATCTAAGTCATATAAAATATATAATTCAACATATTAAAAATATATTTACAACTACAACTTGGTAAAAATTATACATTTGTTACAAATATACTTATTATAAATGTTTTTTATCCATCATCTATAATATACTATGTTATATAAAACATATATAACAATATATATATAAAAATAAATTAAAATTTTTAATAAAACATTAAAGTTTATTTTATACTAAATGTTTCTTACATTAGAATCTTTAAAACTTTAAAAATCTTTTTTTTTTTCTGATTTTTATTGTTGTTTTTTAGATTTCTGGAACAAATATATATTATATATATTATATATATTACATATTAAAAATAAATAAATGCAATATTTAATTGAAAAAAAAAAAACCTTTTAAAATTGTGGTAAAAAAAAAAAAAAGAATTTAGTTTAATGAAGCCTTAAAATATACAAAAAAAAAAAAAAAACTTTTAATAAAATAATAATAATAATAATAATAATAATAATATATAATTAAAAAATATTATTTTATTACTTAAATACTACTAATATTTTTCTTTATTAATATCAAAATTAAAAATTAAAAATATAATGCTATATTATGTTGTATAATATAATTTTTAATTAAAGGAAATGTCCTGGTATAACAAATAATAATTATTGAAAGTTAATGGATAAATTAATTAATAAATAAAAAATATTATTTTTTCTTTTTTTTAAGAAAAGATTTATATTACAAGGTAAAAAAAAAAAAAAAAAAAAAAGGATTTTCATTTACTTTTCTCTCTCTTTTTTTTTATTTAATACTTTTTTGAAAAAAAAAAAAAAAAAACCAATGCCTTTCGCTATATCATTTAATCCTTTATTATATATATATATAATTATTTAATATTCTATTACATAGTAAAATTCATTATATATATATAATTTTTAAAGTTTTTTAATAAAAAAAAAAGTTTATTTTAGTTTATGTTTATTGTTAGTAATGTTAAAAATAATAAATAAAGTTATTATAAAAACTACTGCTCACGGAATATCGTCATTTATATTTTATTTTTCTTACAAAGTTTACATTTACATTTTATTATTATTATTTTCTTTTTTATTTAACAAATTAAAAAAAAAGAATATTGTAAGGAAATCATAATTTCTATGATTTTATGAATTTTGAATGTGATACATTGCTATACAAAATATATAATTGTATTTTTTGTTATTTACTATTTAACTTTTTTTTTTTTTTTCACAATAATGTTTTAAGGAACATCAATGTTTAGAAAATAATAAAAAAGAAAAACATTAATTTTTAAAAAAAACTTTTGATTTTTTTCGTTTTAAAAAAAAATTTAAAATATTCAATAAGTAATATATATATTACATTATACTAAAAAAAAAAAAAAAAAGATAAATGAAAAGAATCAAAATAAAATTCTAAATTTTAAAAAAATATATAAAAAAAGTATTATTTATTTTTAAAAATTAAATATATAATAGCCAGTAACAATTCATAAAAATATAATTTAATGTTAAATATATAATAATATATATTATATATAACAATTTAATTACTACTTATTTCATAATTAACAATTTTAAATAGTTGTGAAAATTGATAAAATTAACAAAAAATCATATTTATAAAAACAACCGAATACTTTTTTATATTATAAAATTTATATAAATTCAAAAATGTTAAATGGTGAAAAGAAAATTAAAAGTTCAACAAAATGGGATTATTGGAGAAAATTTACACATTCAAAGGTATAGTAATATAATGTTTTTTTTTTTTTCTTCTTTGAATATGATTTATTATTAATATTTTTTTCAAATTATATAATATTAATTAATATATAATATTTTTTTTAACAAAAAAGAAAAAAGAAAAAACCAATAAAGATATATTTATCGAAAATTGGCATCAAATTCAAGTTTATTATTATAAAGGTTTTATGAACAGCACAAAACAAATATCTCAGACTGGTTTAACTCATAAGTTTGTATAATTATAATTATTAAAATGTACAATAACTCAAATATATTTTATAATTAATTATTAAAAATTATATAATTATTATTATAATAATCAATATTCTGATTAAAAGTTTAAAACAATTAAGTATGTTCATTATTTTTATTTAGTATAATAAATATTATTTTGAATCTATAAAACTATTTATAAATAGAAAGAAAAAAAAATACTTATAATATTTATTTATATATTTATTTAAAAAGGTAAATGTATTATTAATGAAACTGGGAATTCATCTAATGAAAATAGATTAAAATCTTATAATCCTGACGGTTGTTTGGAATATTTTATCGAAAAACGAATTGCAGTAAATTTGGTTGATCATGCTACAAAAAATGTATTATTAACCTTTTATTTTTATTTTTTTTTTTTTTTTATTTTATATATATATAATATGTTAAAAATTAAGTAATGTATTTATTTATTTTTTAATTTAATCCAAAAATTAATTATTCAAATATAAAAAGGTTCCAATTGGAATGCATTTAGAAGTATTGAAATTATTTGAGAAAATTCTATCCTGTGAAACAATCTTTTTAAATTTATTCCCAGAATTAAATTTTAGGACATCATTTCATAATTTATTACTAATTTCATTAAATTTCCCAAAGCTTCAATTATATTCTTCAAAAAATTACCATGATTCATATAATGATATCAAAATTTCTCTTATTAAGTTAATCAATACTATATTTGTTCAGTTAAATAATAATCCATCTTATGTTTCTTTCTTTTATAATAATAAAAAAATTTTCAATGAATCAAAATCCAATTATAATTGTGAATTTGCTATGTCTCCGGATGTGTCATCTCAATTTCTAATTTTTGATATATTATTTAAACTTTTTTCAGATAATGTAAAGTGCTTTTCATTATATGATCAGACAGTTTTGTTAGGAATGGATTTATTAACTAAATTAGAATCTATTTATTTCGCCACTAATGAACTTATTCATCAAGATAACTTTAATGATGTTTTTAAAACAAATAAACGCAATGATATGAGTCTTATTCGGTTTTCTGATGTCGTGGATTCTCATCATATAAATAGTATCGAAGAAGAAATTCTTCTCTATATAATGGACAAATCATCGATTTTTGAAATTATTGTAAGTAATAAAATCAAAAAACAATAATACAATAATAAATGTTTAACTAAACTTATATAATATTTAATATATACATGTTTTATCTTATTTTATTTTTTTAAAATAATTAAAGAATGAACAATTTGCATTACTTTACGCAGCTACAATTGTTAATTTACCAACATCAAATAATAAAGAAAATGACTTACATAATATAATGAATATATATATGTATCAACAAAATATAAGCTTCCATCCAAAACATAGTAAACACATTTTGAAATCATATATATCAGCTATAAAAACTAAATATCCAATTTTGAAAACAAATTATTCTTACAATTCAAATGAATATAACGAACGTTTACATTCTTATTGGACATTTATTAATATTATATTAGAACGTTCTCCTAAAGTAAGTAAATAGTACTTCATATTATATTTTTAGTGTTAATATACTTTTAAAATGAAATAACTTTTTATTTTTTTCATTATTTCTAATTCAAATAAATATATATTTGTACTTTTTATTTTAGTGTGTATTTTGGAAATATCTTGAAAAATTTGAACAATATGTAATAAATTCTTTTATTCAATTAGATTTTCAAAATGAAGAGTAAGTTAAATTTAGATTTTTAATTTCATTAATCATTTTGTCGATGCTATACTAATATTATTTCAAATATCTTATATATTTTTCTATTCATATATTTAGATTTGCATTAAACTCAACTATATGCATTAACGATTTATATTGTAAATCAAATATACCAAAAATAAAAGAATTACTATTTTTAATTATATGGAAAAATCAGAAATTAGTATTAAAAAGAATTAATCAAACAGAAGATAAAATTGTAAGTGAATTAATAATTTGTATCATTGTAATTAGATTTTTCTTAAAATATTTATTTTATGTATAAATTATTTATTTATCTTTTTTATTTTTTAAAATAAAATATATTTAATATTCTTAAAAAGTTATCTTTTGAAACATTAAAGTTATTATATAATATGCTATCTGGATATGACTATTATGTATATAGATATATTATATCTAATTTCATTTTAGATAATAAAAAGATATATAATCTAGAAAAATATAAACAAAAGAATTCTGATTACATAAACGATGATAAAATAAAAGAATTTTATGACGAAAAAGTCAAAAAGTGTAACATCTTTTTCTATAATATTATTTTACAGTAAGTACAATTTAAATTATAATATTTTCTTTAAAAAAAAATTAATAATCTTAATTTCATTTTTTATATTAAGTTTAATTAAATTGATACCCAAAGATGTAATTGACACAAAAGATGAATTTGATTTATTTTTAAATGGTGTTGAAAATAAATATTTCCTTATCCATGATATTAAAGATGATCAAATTATACCAAATTCACTAATATCAAGTAAAAATAGTTCTTTAGAAAATATAAATAATAATTATAACATTCTTCAAAAGAATGAGGATTCTATTAGTCAAGAAACTTTAATTGGCAATGAATCTTTATTCATTTCACCTTCAACTTCAATTGAAAAAATATTTTCAAATCATACCAGTAACGATGAATTTGACTTAATAGAAAAAGAAGAAAACTTAAAGGTTAAAGCCACTACTGAATATTATAATATTTGTCCAACTAATATTTATGTTAATGAATCCCATGAACGTATAAAAAATTGTATTAAAATTATGATGTCATGGAATGAAATAACAGAGGATAAAAATGATAATGAAGTTGATAAATTTATGTTACTTTCTTCAGAAATCAAAACAAACTTTTGTAAAGAATTGATCCATTGTTTAGAGAATTTTTTTAGATATGATTATGAACATAATATTTTATTAACTGGTTGTATAAGTTGTTTATTTTATCTTATTAATGATGAATTTCATATAAAATTATTTAAAAATGACGATCACACAAGTTCTATATTCTTCCAAGTATTAAAAAAATTATCTGATTACGCAAATAAAGTTTCCTTAACCATTGAAAACTTTTCAAAAAAATTAAAGTACATAAAGCAAGAAATGTTTTTTGATCATTTTTATGAATGCATTTTAAATAAATCTTTTTATAATTGTTCTTTCAAAGATTATACTAAATTATTAAATATTTCATATGAAGAAAATCAATTTTTATTTTCATATATTCTATTACAAGAATTTATTAAAGAAATAATTTCAATTGAAATGGCTTTCATTATGTTTGATTCAAAACATGAATCTAAAGAAGAAAAAAATAAAGTAAAATCTTTAAAATTAAGGAATATAAATGATAATATTAAAAGTAAAGATGAAGAAAACCAAATGAATTGTTCTGATATTATAAATATTATAGATAAAGCTTTAGAAGATAAAATAGATTATCATAAAGAAGAAAAAGAAATAAAAGAAATCCAAAAAGAAATCGAAAAATTGCAATTAAACGAAATTTTTATTAAAGAGTTAGAAAAGGAGAAAAGTAAGGAAGATGGTGTAATGAAAAGTATTGAAGAAATTAATGATACAATTATTAACAGCATTCAGCAGAACTTTTCTGAGAAATATATTTTAGAAAGTGAAGATCTTCTTAAAGAAAACTTTTCATTTATTAACAAATCTCAAGATACTGCAACTACCATTACTGGAACAACAAGTAATATTAATTATTCATTAGATCTATTTGGAAATATTTCCAATGATACATCTATTTCAAAAACAACTGAATTAAATATTACTCAAGAAATAAAAAAATTAAACGCATTGTTTAATAATAATGATAATATCAATATGAGTGATGTTGTTAATCCATTTGAATATGAATCATTATTAATGGAAAATTCAGTGACAGCAAATAACAGTGATATTTACGAAATAAACTTAAAGAAAAATAGTTCTGGTTCTTTTTGGTGTGACATCAATAACACAGACAATTCTTTTATGTTTGGATCAAATTCAGATGATAGAAAGAATAGTATAAAGAAAACTGATTTTCCAACTACTGTTTTTAATTTAGAAAACGAGATAGAAGAGGAAGATTTCAATAGAATTATTCATACTAAAAATGAAAAAGATGAAAGAGAATTTAATATTTCAAAGTTTTCTAGTAAAAAACAAAATGAAAAAGAATTACAAATTCCTTTAGTATCCGAAACAAATACAGAATATTCAAGATATTTAAATGAATTGCCCGCATCTCCAGTATTACCAGCTACTCTTTTGAAAGCCAATAACGGTGAGCATAGTTCTTCTTCAAACTCATTATTAGATCCAATTGAAGATGAAGAAGACTTAGTTTATTTAGAATATTTAGAAAATTTAACACAAAATAATAAAAGTAAGAAGAATTCCGAAAATTTAGAAGAAAAAGATATTGAAATTAAAGAAGAAAATGATGATGATGAAAGCAAATATGAAGACGAGGAAGAAATTGAAAATGAATTAGAAAAAGAAAATGAAAAAATTATTTCTTGTAATAGTAGTCCAACAGAAGGTACAGTTAATATATTAATTATGAACGATATAGAAGAAACAGAGAGTACTGAAAAAGATAATTCTTCTTCCAAGAAAAGCAAAAAGAGTCTAAAGAATTTCCTTTCAAATCAAAAACAAAAAATAAATTCCATTTTTAATCATAAAAATAATATTGTTGAACCTGAAACCTCCGAAATAAACAGTAGTACCTTATCTGATAAAAAAGATGAATTCAAAGAGAATTCTGAAATTAGTTATAACGAATTCTATTCTGAAACCTTTGATGAGAGCTATTTTCTTAAGAAAAATTTAAACAATGGCTTTGGTTATCTCTAAATAGGACAAAATTAGGAAAATTAAAATAAAAAAAAAGTTAATTTAAAAAAAAAAAAGAATTATAAATTATTTCTAATAAAAACTTATACAATGATAGTATAAATTTTTTTATTTAATTTATTATTTATTAATAATATATATTTAGTAGGTTCTTGAAATTTAATTAATAAAGAATATACAACATATTAATTATTATTTTAAATATTACTTTAGTTAATTAAAGTAATTGTAAATACCAAAAACGTTATTTATATGAAAAATTTGATTATTTTACTTTTATATATATATATAAAATACTACATATGTTAATGCATTTATAAATAAATTTAAAGAATAAAGAATATATTTTTATTATTCATAACTGTGGAAATAATCGTTCCATTTTAATTAATTTAATGTGTTACACAATATAGCTTAATCAAAACAATTCATAAAGAAAAATTAATATTTAAAGTTTAGTAACTAAAATATTTAATTAAAACTCCGTAATTAAAATAATTATATATAAATATATTAATTAATGTTACTACTTATATCTTTTAATGATAGAGAAATTATATATCACTACTAAAAGAATATATTAAATTATAAAATAATAATTATTTAAAAAAAATGATTAATCATGGATACGGATACGAATATGCAGCAGCTATATTTGATAATCATAACCGATACGGATTAAATAATGATGAATATGACGAAAAAGACGAACCAGAAGTTAATATTATTGCTGAAAAGCTTTTAGAAAAAGCTGTTAACATTGTCTTCCCAAAAAATGAAAATAATGAAAAACCAGGTTATAAGAAACCAAAAGCTCCATTACGTGATTTTGGTATATAAATATATATATTTATTTTTTATTATTAATAAATTTTTATCTTTCAATTTTCGAATATAAAAATAATGGTGTTTTATATTTATGATAAAGTATTAATAATTAAAAATATATAGAAAAACTCAAAAATGTTAATATATTTTTTTTTCAATATAATATTAATAGGTCTCGAAATTTTATCAAGTGTATCACTACAAGTATTTTTATATTTAAGTATATGTTTTTACGCCATTTTAGTAATTGGTTTAGGATATTCTACCTATTTTAAAGTAAACATATTATAATTATTTTAATTACTTAATAATAAAATTAAGAGTATTTATTAATAATATAAAATAGTTTAGAAATTTCTATTTAAATGGTTTTTATGCCTTTTTGTCTATATTTTTTTTTTTGACGTTGGCCATATCAGAACCATTTAGAATTTATTTTGGATATATGGGAAATTTAAAAGAAGATGTAAGAATAATAAATAAAATTTAGGATATGTAATATGTTATAAAATATTGAATATATTATTTTTAATTTTATTATAAAATATATAAATTATAGGTACCAGCTATTACCGGTTGTATTTTATTTTCAATATATCATGCTTTATGTGCATTATTCTATAGCGTAGGACAATATATTATACCGAATTGTTTAAGATTACCAGTAGATATAGCTATTGGAG
The DNA here is from genome assembly GCA_002104945.1 of Piromyces finnis. Lineage (NCBI taxonomy): Eukaryota > Fungi > Neocallimastigomycota > Neocallimastigomycetes > Neocallimastigales > Neocallimastigaceae > Piromyces > Piromyces finnis. The sequence continues at coordinate 1,091,801 of MCFH01000009.1, read as the reverse complement.
TATTACATTTTTTAATTGTTTTAACTGAATGCATTCTTTGCTATAAGTTTGGATCAAAAGTAATTAAATATAGATCAGCGTGGTTTGTTTTATTAATTAAAAATGAAAATGATAAAGATGAATTTTCAGATATAGATGATGATGATAATTATTCCTATGATGATTCAACTCAAATATTAAAAAATTAAATTTGAAAATTATTGGAAAAAAAAAAAGATAATTTTTAAACTAGTATTAAAAAAGAAAAACATTAATGATCATGGATCAATGAGCGTGGAAGTTAAAGATTCAGTATTATTGAACAGTGGTCAAACTATATTGTTATAGGAAGTTAACCAACATTTTAATAAGCACTATTAAAATAATTCTGTGAATATAGTTAAAAATTTTTTGGAAAATAATAATAATTAAATTTTACTATCATCAATTTTTTGTAATTAATACATATTAATATACATTTTTTATTAATATTCTAATGGTTTAATAGTAATAAAAAATCAAAGCAATTTTTTTTGAAATTCGATTAAATTTAATTTTTAGCAATAATTTTTTATTGTATTTAATATTTTAAATTATAAATTTTATAATAAAGTCCACTATAATTATTATATTTTATAAATGAATAAATAGAAAATATCAATTCTTTTAATATATATTAGTTGATAGCTATCTACCCAATATATATATATATTTAATAGCATCAAAAATTTAATTTAAAACTCAGTTTTTAATGTAAAATAAAAAAAAAAAAAAAAAATTTATTTTTTTTTTGATGTTTGTGAAAATTTAAATTTGTTGCATTAGATTGTACAATTAATATTATATTATTATAAGTTATAACTTATAATTTAAATTGAATATTAATTAGTATTTTATAATTTAATATTATTTATAGTTTTTGTCAATAAAAAAATTATTATAGTTTTATTATTAATATAACAAAGTAAAAAATTGTAGTATTATAATAAATAATTAAAATTAAAAATAATAAAATCGAACTTAAAAAATAAAAAATTATTATTATAAAGGAATTAAAGAAATTATTGTGTTATTGTATTATGAAGGTTGATAAAAATCAAAATTCTTCAATTGTTATGTTAATTTTTAATTAGTCATTTCATTTAATATTTAAACTAATAATATTTATATATCTTAATATTTTAAGCAAGTATTCTCGGTGGATTCCAACATAATTGGTGTTGGTAAATGTAAAATAAAATGGCAAAAAAGAGATGGACAATTTATAGCTGTTAATGGGTATTAATAATGCTACATAAATATTTTTATTATAATTAATTTAATATTCCAATAAATTAACATGCTAACATACATATTTTGAAATTATATAGAAAAAATAATATAGTAGTAATATATAATAAAAATGGTGACGAAGTGGATAAAATAAATTTGGAAGGGTATTATATCATTTATAAAATAAATATTAATATTTTAAATGGAGATCTAAAATATTATTTTTATATATATAATTTATTTTTGACAATAAAAATAAATATTATTATTCAAATACATAATTTCCATATTATTTAAAATAGAAAATGTACTGGAATGGATTGGAGTCCAGATGGTGAATTATTAGCTATTACAGATCAAGTAACAGGTGTAATTACACTATGGGATGCAAATAATAAAAAGATATATATACAATTAGATACAACATGGAATGATTTATCTTTCTGTCAATGGTCAAAAAAAGGAAAAAGAGTAAGTTTATTAATTTCTTAATACTTCATATACCAATTATATTATGAAAAAAATATAAAAATAAATTTATTATATAATACTTTTTCTTTAAATTTTTTTAACAAAATTTATATTAACTTACATAAAAAAGCTCGCAGTTGGTACAAAAAAAGGAAATTTATTTATATATGATAGAAAAGCATCTAAGAAAGTACCAATTTTAGGAAAACATACAAAATCAATTATATGTGGATGTTGGCAAGATGATAATATTATTGCATGTGGTTCAGATGATAACACTGTAAAACTATTAATTAATTAAATAAATATTATTAATAAATATGTAGAAGAATAAATAAATGATAATGTTCAATATTAAATATTATTTTTAATAAAAATCGTAGTTTTCAATAAGCGATTTAAAGGGAACTACATTATTTGAAAAGACATTGAAAGGAAAACCCTCATTAATGAAGGTTAGTATATTTTGTATTAATATAAAATATAATATATTTTGTTTCTATCTAATGTATCATGGATTATAATTCAAAAAAAAAAATTATATAATCATAATATAATATTAATGAATTTAAAATAATGGATTAATAACTAAATAGTTTGCAACAATGGTAGATCAAAATAATTCTGAAAATAAGAATCTAGTTTTATCTATGGTTATAAATCATCATTATTTTTATATTCATAATATGGATAACCCAGAAAACCCATTGGAATTAGTATTTCAAGAAGAATACGGAAGTATTGTTTCATATGAATGGTATAATGAAAATCATATATTATTTGGTTTTTCAAATGGAAATTTTATTGTTATGTCAACTGGTAAATAAATATTACACAGAAAAAACATCAAAAAACCTTTTTTTTTTAAAAAAAAAATAATATGAATTATAAATATTTTTTATAACTTAATTCCACAACTATTAAAAACATTATTTTTTTAATATTTATAAAATAATAATAATTAAATTTTGTGATTTTTAAAGATCCAAAATATATTGGACAAGAATTATATCATCAAAAATCACATAATGACTACTTAAGTAATTTAATAATAAATTACTCAATTAACAAAGTTGCTACTTGTGGTGATGATATGATAAAAATCTACGAATTAAGTGATTTAAAAGAAACTTGTGAAACAATTACCTTAGATAATGACACTGGAAAGTTATATTCATTGGAATGGTCTGATGATGGTCAATTTATAGCTGCAACAACAAGAAAGTAAAATATATAAAAAAATTAAAAGAAGATATAATTTCATTATAATTCCAATATTAAAAATCTTATTAAATTAACAACTTTTTTAAATCAAATATAAAAGTGGAAATGTCTATGTATATTTATATAAATTACCATTTTTAGGAAGTACATACGGAACAACTTTGGTACTTTATTTTTTTTATATTAAATTTTATATAAATAATATAAATATTATTAAATTTTTAATCATAATTTTAAAAATAGGCTTATTTAACATCTTTGCAAGAAATTACATTAATTGATCAATCAAAAACAACTATGGCTGCAAATGATCAAATACCTCCATCAATGAAAATTAAAGTTGATATAGAACCAAGTTTATTAGTTGTTGGAGAAAGACATGTACATAATATAATAATAATTAATTAATCATTTATTTATTTACTTAAACATATTAATTGTAAAATTTTATTCCATTCATAACCATTGTTGATTCTCATTTTAAATGGCATACTAAATTATAATTATTTTTTTTAAAATTATTATAATTGTATATGTCTTTTTCATATTAAATCATATATTATTAAACATCGATTTCAATATTTAAATAAGCTTGTTGTTGGTGTAAATAATCAAGTATTATTCTACTCATTACTTGGAAGGATAAATGATAATTCATATAAAAACGAAGCTAACTCAGAAAATAGTTATACACAATATGTAATTAATTGATAATTTCTACTAAATAATTATATTCGTATTTCCATTAAAAAATATAATTTTAATATTATTTCTGTATTATACAATTCAAAAGGAATATTTAGCACCAATAAAACGTTTATTGCTTAATAGGAATTATGTTGCGGGACTATTAACAAATGGAAAATTACAAATACATAATATAAATGATTCAAAAACTAGTATATATCTTGATTTTAATATAACTAATTTATATCAATTTATATTTTATATTAAAATCAAAAAATTTTTTTCAAATATTATTAATATCTCTTCATAAATAGACAAAATGCAAAAACTATTTCCAAATAACACAGATACTTTTTTGATTATATGTGCAGCATTAACATCAAATTTCTGTATATTTGGTACAAATACTGGTGTAATTTACCACTATGATTTAGAAAGTTGGAATCTTGTGAATACTATCAAACACAAAGTAATTATTTAAAATTATATATAAAAACAAAAAAAAATATTATTAATTACAAATTTTAACCATTTTAATCATTTTATAGACAGGAATTAAAGAATTATACCCTCAATTTAAAGGTGGAATTAAATTTATATTTATAGATGATCTTAATGAAGGATATATATGTAATCCAGTTAATAACACTATTTTATCAATTCCTGGAATATCAAGTTACTATTATGATTTATATGTAAAAAATTAACATATTCTTAATATATTAAATATAATTAAAATGAAATTTATTTTTTATAAAAAAACAATTTATAGCTCAAACCATTGGCATTTTATGGGATGTTGAATGTAAAGATAGCTGTACTTTTGTATCATATGATAATGAATTTTTAACAACATACATTTTCACTGAATCCCACATAAAAGGATCACAATGTTTAATAATGGGAACAACAAAATTATCTTATGGATTAAGACCAATTTTATTAAATTGTGGTGTTGTTTCAAGCCAGGTAAAAATAAAAAATACATTAATTTTTTTGTACAAAATATTAAATATTTTTATCATTAATAATTTGTCATTTTAAATATAATTTAAATAAAAGACACATAATGGAAAAATTTGTATGACACAATTATCAACACATTTAGATATAAAAGAAGACAGTTTAGAAAAAGAAAGGAATATAAAAAAATTATTGCAATTACTTTATTCATTAGGAAGATTTAATGGTATTGATATATTATATAATTTTTAAATTCCCATATTATATTGGAAATATTTTTTAACAATATATAATAAAATGGATATTAGAATTATGGAAAGTATACAATTTTAATAAAGATCTTGATTCGTGGAGAGATCTTGCTGAAAAAGCATTAATAAATCTTGATATAAAAACAGCTAAAAGAATTTATATCCTTTTTAAAATAAAAATAATTCTATCATATATTTTTTTTTAAAAAAAAAATTTTCTTAACTTTGATTGTATTATTATTATTATTATTATTATTATTATTATTATTATTATTATTATTATTATTATTATTATTATTATTATTATTATTATTATTATTATTTGAATAAATACATCGACTAATTGGTGATGCTAATAAAGTATTGTTTTTAAATAAAATTGAAGAAATTGAGGATAAAAATTCATTATGTGGACAAATATCAATGTTGTTGGGAGAATATGATAATGCCCAAGTAAATACAAAATATTTATTTAAAAAAATACATTAAATATATAAATAATAAATAATATTATTTTATTTTTCTAATTTTAAATTTTATTATAGGAATTCTTTTTAAGAAATTCAGATGGTATCTCAGCATTAAATCTAAGAAGAGGTTTAAGGCATTGGGATCAAGCATTAAGTCTAGCATCCACATTCGCACAAAATGAAGTATCAATTATTGCAAAAGAATATGCTCTCGAATTGGAATTTAACGGTTAATATATTTTTTATATAAAAATAAAATTTTAATTAAGAATAAACAACAATCAAGTTGTTAACATAATTTTTTTAAAAAAAAAAATAGGTGATTATAATCAAGCACTTTCAATGTATAATAAAGCATTATCATGTGTAAATAGTGTTAATATATCAGATGAGGAGAAAAGTAAACATATTACTTTATGCAATGCTGGCTTAATTAGAACTACTTTACAAAATGGTGAGATTTCTAAAGGAATGAAAATGTTAAGAAGTATTCAAAATAAAGAACTTCTTCAGGAATGTGGAAGTATTTTAGAAAACCTAAAACAATATAATGAAGCTGGTCAACTATTTAAAAGATCTGAAAATTACGAAAAAGCTGCACTTATTTTCTTAAAAGCTAAGAAATATTCCAATGTTAGTTCTATCTTATCACATATTACTTCTCCAAAGATCTTTTTACAATATGCCAAAATAAAAGAAGGTATAATTAATCATTTTATAAATATTAATTATTATAATTTACTATAAATATTTTATAACTTTATAATAATATTTATTTATTATTATTACTTTAATCTAATATAAATTAATTATAAATAGCTGAAGGAGAATTTAAAGAAGCTGAAAATGCATATGAAAAAGCACAAGATTATGAGAGTGTAGTTAGATTAATTATCGAACATTCTTCAAATATTGATAAGGTAATATAGTTGTAATTATTATTAAAAAGCGTATAAGATTATAAATCGAATTTCAATTGTAAATTTTTAATAGGCTGTTGAAATAGTACGAAAAACAAGATCTAGAGAAAGTGCTAGACTTATATCAAGATTCTTCCAAAAAATAAATGATATCCTTTTATATAAATAATTATAAATTAAAAGCATATTTCTTTAGAAAACATATATATAAATTCATAAGCATATTATCCTTAATATTTTTATACATTATAAATCAGTAATAGAATTTTGTTTAATTGCTGATATGAAAGAAGATGCATTTGAAATTGCACAGGTATATTATAAATTATTATGAGATCTATAAAAATTGACTTTATATTAAATAATAATTAAAAAAAATAATACAAATAGCAACATAATGAAATGGAACATTTAGCAGCATTGTTAAAAGAAGATGCTTCACAAGACATGTGTATGTATATTAAATTCTAAACCCATTAACTTATTATATACTAATTATTCTCTATTATATATATTTTATATATAAAAAGTATTAAATATTGCTTCTTATTTCGAAAATCAAAATCAATTTTTGTATGCTGGTAAATATTATATTCAATGTGGAGATTATACTAAGGCTTTAAAAATGTTTATGCAACCAAATGCAGAAAATGAATCATTTGATATGGCTATTGAATGTATTGGATTAGCTAAAAATGATTCTCTTATTCACATGTTTATTGATTATTTAATGGGAGAAACTGATGGTATTAGAAAAGTATGTTTTATATTATATATTTATTTATACATACAATTCAAAATAAGTAAACATTCTAATTAATTTTTTTTAAAATAGGATACAAAATATTTCTTTAAACTTTGGATGTCAATTGGTAAATATTCAGAAGCTGCTAGAACAGCAATCATTATTGCTCGTGAAGAGCAAAACTTAGGAAACTACAGAGCCACTCATGATGTATTATTAGAAATATATTTGATGCTTACAAAAATAAATAGTAAAATTCCTAACGAGATTGAAAAAATGTTAATGTTAATTCATAGTTACATATTAATTAAAGTAATTTCTATTTTAACTGTTTTTAGTATTATTATATAATAGAATATATAGAATATAATATAATATTATTAAGTTTGTTATTAAATAATAATTATTTTCTAATTTTTATATTTAAATAGTTATTATTAAAATTGGATGAACATATGATGGCTTCAAGAATGTTAATTCGTGTATCTAATAACATTAGTAAATTCCCAGCTCGTACGTATTATTTATTAAATATATTATAAATTACATTTAATTTATTTGACTTTTCAATATACTAAAATATAATTGTTGATCTTTTAAAAAAAATAATTTATATAAGATGCTACTCATATTTTGACATCTACTGTTGTTGAATGTCACAGAGTAGGCTTAAAAAAACAATCTTTTGAATATGCTACTATGCTTATTAGACCAGAATATAAGCAAAAACTAGATCCAAAATATAGAAGAAAAATAGAAGCAGTTATTAGGTAATAAATTTATTATATATTAAAACCATTAAGTATATTCTTAATAAATTTAAAATTTTATAATTGCTATTAAAATAGACGACCAGATAAATCTGAAATTGAAGAACCTTCTACACCATGTCCATTCTGCGGTTCACCAGTAACTGAAACAACTCTAGATTGCTTAGAATGCAAAAATCATATACCATACTGTATTGTTACTGTAAGTACAAAAGTTTATTTATTAATAAAATTTAAACTATAATATAGAATTAATATAAATTAAAATATATACATAAATATTAGGGACAGCATATGGTTTTAGATGACTGGTCAAATTGTCCAAGTTGTAAATTCCCTGCATTATACTCTCAATTTAAAAAGTTACTAGAAAAAACTCATACTTGCCCTATGTGTACAAATCATATTGAACCAGATGCTATTGAAATTTGTAAAAATCCTATTGAAATGTTAAAAGAAAAAAATGATAAAGAAGGAACATTTAAAGATGCTGATATGGGTTTCAGTTTTACTGATTCTACTTCTTCAACTCAAACCAGTTATTCGAATATACTTCCAGTTAATAGAAATAACATAAATATTACAGTATAAAAAAATTAAAAAATAATATTGGATTGTTAAAATATATTATTCACTTATATGTAGAATTAACTAAAATGAAAAAAAAAAAAAAAAAAAAAAAAAAAATAGAAAAAAGGAAAAATTAATATATATATAATCATATCATTCTATTCATAATTATTAATAATAGTTTAGACCATTTTTTTTATTATTATTATTTTGTAATAATCAAGCACACATATTATTTTCAATTACTTTTTTTGTTTGTTTGTTTGTTTTGTTTTGTTTTTTAATTTATTACAAAGTTCATATATACTTTTTTTATTTTTCTGTTTAGTTATATTCCATAATACTAATTAATAAAATCAACCATATTTAATATTTTCTATAATTATCTAAAAGAGCTTATATCAAAAAAAGAGAAATAGAAAAAATAATAAAATTAATAAAATTAATTTAAAAAATTACAATAAATTTAAAAAAAAAAAAAAAAAAAAAAAAAAAAATTGTATATTGTATTAATTTATTAAATATTAAACGTTAGGACATGGTATTAGATATTTAGATATAAGACTTGAAGCACATAAAAATTATGATTTAACTGTTACTTATAATGAATATGATTGTTATGATCCAGATAATCCAAAAAATTTACTTCATTTCCATATAGTATTAGATAATTGTATTAATTTTTTATTAAAGTATTATACAGAAACAATTATTATTCAAATAAAGAGTTAACAGAAAATGGAATATTTGGAAATATTATTAATAATATGACTTTTTCAAACAATACATTAATTCCAAATACAATAAAAAATACATTTAAAATAAAAGAATAAATAATTTTTTACTTAATCATTCAGATTTTTTATTCAAAAATAAAACTACATATTCCCCTTGGTTTCCCATCTTTGCTTAGAATCAAATCTATATTTTTTAAAATATATATATTATAAATATAATTATAATAATAATAATAAATTAATAAATTATTTATTTTAAAATGTAGATAAATTATAACAACAAGAAAAAATTACCCCCAAACTAGTCTACTCCTCTTTTTTTTTCGTTTCTTTTCCATTTCTAACTATATATGATAGTTTAGTTTTATAATTGTTATATTTATTATATATACTACACATATTTAACTTACATTTTTATTATCAATATAATTCTTACATTCAATACTCTCACTAATTATTTTCTCTTTTTGTTGCATTATTAATTCATCATTTAATTTATCTGCTAATTCAAAATTTCCTGTTGATATCGCTTTATCTATTTTTAGTTCCATCGTGGACTTTTATTATTATTAAAATAATATAAATTTTTAATCGTAATATAAGCCAAAATATAAAAATATGTTAGATTTTAAAGCAATAAAAAAGACCCTACCTTTTTTGTAAATCGTCCTTGGTCAACATCTTTTAATTGTTTATTTAGTTCTATATAAGGCAATATACCATTTATTTCATTTTTTAAATCATTTTCTTGTTTCTCTATAATTTTATTTACAATATAATTATTAAATCACTAAATATAATAATTATAATCATAATATAATTTATTTTTCTAAAATAGATTTTTTTTAAATTTCAATTTTTTAAATATTACTGTTACTATATTCTTGGAAGAGTCTATTTTGCTTTATTTTTATTTTTTTCTCTTTTTTTTTCATCTTTGATTTTTCTATTTTTTCAACATGTTTATCAATCTCTCGCTTTTTCCTTTTTAAATTTTCAAATTGTTCTCTCAATGCTTCTTGTTTTCTTTTTTTTTCTTTTTTTTTACTATCCTGGATATAAATAAAATATTTATATTATTTTTAAATACAGAATAATGGTAATAATAATAGAAAAATATCAATATATTAATATTTTATATTCATATTTATCTTTGGTAACTTTACATTATCTTCAATATTATTTACACATGTAGAATCTTCACACATTCTCTCTATAACCTACTTAAATATATTAAAAGCTTAATATATATAATTTATAATTTTTTTATTTTTTATTTTTTATTTTAATTAATCTTTAAAAACTCTTTAAAATATTATAAAATAAAGTTTAACCAAAAAATAAATTAATAGTTTTTTTATTTTAATTAAAAACGCTCTGATAAAATTATATATAGAAAGAAAATATTAAAAAAAAAGGAATATAAAATTTATATAATTACACAGCAAAATCAAAAAGGGATTATTGCCTTTTAAATTTAAATATTAAAAAATCATTATTGATAAATTATTCATTGATTATTTAAATTATGAAATAAAACTATTCATTTAATTATATATAAAACATATTTCGGTATTCATTAAATCATTACTATAATATTAGTATAATGTGTTTTAAGAAAAGGATAAGTAAAAATTCACAAGAGTTCTTCCATATTAAATATAGTAATAAGAATAATAATTGCGACATCAATATTAGCATACCTTCCCATACTAATATTATGATGGATAAAAATTCTCAGAGTTATATATCAGAGATAGCATCAAATAAAAATAAAATATATACACCATCTAGCAATTTCTGTAACAATATTATAAAGTCATATAATTATTCATTAAAAAAAGATTTAAATGAACATTCATATACCAATTCATCTATTTCTTCCAATTTAAATTCAAATATCATTAATTATCAATTAAAAAAAGAAAAACATAAGAAAAAAATAAATTCTAAAAAAAATTACAATAAAAGAAAAACGTCAATGAGAGATGATTTTGACTTTGATATCCTACTAAATAGAATTAAACAAGTAGTTTCAAATGAAAATAATATCAAAAGAAATACATCATATTCAGATGAAAAGTATAACTGTAATTTCCCTTGTTATTATAATAATAATAAAGAAAACATAGATGAAGAAAAGTTACTTTTAAAAGTTAAAAAAGCATTAACTAGAAATCCTAAAAATATAAATACTTCATGTCATTACCAAAATCAAATAAGCTACAGTAATTGCAAATATAATTGTAATACTCTAAATAAGAATAACGATTTTAATAATAATTATAGTAAGATATTATTAGATTCAATATCAGAAATTCCATCTTTTGATGAAAATACTTCCAATAAGTCTATAATATCAATGATAAATAAAAAAAGTAAAAATAAAAATCACCATCTCAATCCACCAAAAAGTAATCAAAATTATGCTTATATTTTCTCATTTCAACATCATTGTCCAAATATAAATCAAAATAATAATGATCCAAACAAAAATATTAAAAATTCTGTTGTAAATGAAAAAAATAATATAATAAATAATTTAAATGGTTTGATTAATAACAATAAAAATAATTATATTGATATGAATTCTGGAGATCGCACTTCTTTTGATTTTGTAAAGAGTACAAATAGTATTAATAAAAACAAGTATAAAAGTAACAATATTGATGATACATTTAAAATTGATGGTGCATTAAAGGATAAAAATGATATATATTTAGATATACCTTGTTCTAATTATAATACATTGGATAATAAATCAACAGTAAAGGACTTATCGGTAATAGATTCATTTTCCATTAATAATATACCCAAAATTGAATATAACACTTTCATTGATAATACCGATGAAACTATGTTTGATGTAAGTTTATATAAATATATGATATTGAAACCTTGAATTTAATATAAACTAAATATAGTCTTTAAATATTAACAATACTTTTTTTATTTAATATATTACATATTACATAATAATTTGTAACAAAATACCTTTTATTTAATAGAAACTATTTGTTCCCATTATTGAAAAATATATTAACCCAACACAAGCATCAGGATTAGATATTAATAACAACAATAATAATCCTATAAATAACACTAATTACAACAACAATAATCAAATGAATAATAAAAATAAAAGTAATTCATTTTTTTCTTTAAATAATATAACAGAATTAACTTTTTCAGATTTTTCTTATGATTCAAAAAATTATTTAATGAATTATGGATTAATGAATAAACGTTAATTAATGTTTATTATATAAAACATATAATATTTATTTTATAATCACTATCACTAAAATAATTATAATAATAAATATATATAAGTTTAATTTTAATAAAAATTATACATTTATAAATTATCATATTCTATTAGTATTTCCTTTAAATCGAAAATAATAATTAATTATTAATTTCATAACTCCTTTATTCATTATTAAAAAAATGTAACTATTTATATATAAAAATTATAATTCTCAAAAACGAAAAACTTAATAATTAAAGTTTAAAATTATAATAAAAAATATATATGATTACCTTTTCACTAATATCCTATAGAAAAATGTATACTATATTAAACTTCATGGTTAAATTCATTATTTATTATTTGCATAAATTATTTCTTTTTTATCTTATTTTATTTTAGTTTTTCATTTAACTATAAATAAACTAGAATATAGAGTTTATTACTTAATTGGTATAATTAATATATATTTATATAATTTTTTATACATTTTAAACTTAATTATTTTTTGGTAATATAATAATTGTGAGTAATAAAAAAAAAAAAAAAGTGATAATAAAAAAAAAATTAAAAACTATCTAAAAAGAGTTAATAATAAAAATAATAATAAAATTGCTATAAAAAACTATATATGTGTTAAAATAAATAAAAAAATATATTTTTTGTTTAAAAAGACGGAGTGAGTGTTGCAAATTAATCAATAACAATATCTTTCAATAATTAATAAATTTATCACAATATTAAAATTTAGAATTCTTTTTAATAATTTTATTGAAAAAGTAAAAAAGTTTAACCAATATGGAAGAAGAACACAATTGTGAAAACCATGAAATGAATGATAATTCTTTAAGTATTATTATATATCCATATACAGATCCTATTCATGATTCACCAGCATTAAATTTTCCAGTAGTTAGAAAAACTATGGTCGATGGAAAGATATTAAAATTTGGAAGAAAAGCAAATAAAGAAAATGTATCAGATGAATATTTTGTTCCATTTCAAAGTAAAGTAGTTAGCAGAAATCATGCAGAAATTTGGTATAAGGATGGTCAGGTATATCCACCTTTCTCTTTTTATTATTTGAATATTTATGGATTTAGAGAATACTTTATTAAAAATATTAAAGCTTAAAAATTAATTATTATTATACTATTCAATATTATTGTTAAATAAAATACTTAAATATTATTTATAATATTTATTTTTTCTTCCAAAAATTTATTTAAATATAAAGTTGTACTTTAGAGATATTGGTAGTTCCTCGGGAACATTTTTAAATAAATTAAGATTAAGTCCCTCTGGAAAAGAAAGTAGACCTTATCCATTAAGATCAGGCGATGTTATACAATTAGGTATTGATTATCATGGAAAAAAAGAAGGTAAATTTATAAAAGATTTTTTTGTTACTATAATATTCATTATAGCAAAATAAATAAATATTATTTTATTATTGACAATAATAAGATATATATAGATGCATTATGATGAAAATTATTATCCAAGGAAAAGAAGCAAATATTAAAAGAGTTGCTAACATTGCTAGGTATAATAATAATATTTATTATATATAATTAAATTTAATATTATTCTTTATTTTAATCCTATTCTAAAAATTTATTTAAAAAAACAAAATACTTAATTTTTATTAACAATGAAATAATTGATAAAAATTATAAAAAAAAAATAATAAATATATTTATTCATTTTATATTTTATACATAATAAATAATAATATGTTAATAATGTTGAAAAAAAAAAAAAAGATTAAATAATGCCATAAAAGAATTAATATCAGCCGCTTCCCCAAATACAAAAGCTGAAGACCAATGTAGTTCAGTAGAATGTTGTATTTGTTTAAATACATTAGCACCATATCAAGCTTTGTTTTTAGCTCCATGTACTCATTGTTTCCATTATAAATGTGTACACCCTTTAATAGGAGGTGGTATTATGTTTTTATGTCCTTTATGCCGTCAAGTTGCTAATCTAGAAGCAACTGTAAGTACTGATAATTTATTTGAAATGGGAGAAGACTTAGCTTTAAACAGTAAAGATTCACTGAACAATTTAGATAGTGAATGTAATTCAAATGATAATGAAAAAGAAAAGGAGGATAGTTCTCCTATAAAAGAAAAAGATGAATCCATTAAGTCAATAAAAGAACAAGAGATAAAGGATTCTGAAAGTTTCAAAAAAGAAAAAAGAAAGAATTCTATTTCTTCACAAGTAGATGAGAATAAAAGTAGTGATGAAGATAAAGAAGAAAATACTAATAATAATAAAGAAGAGAAACTTTTAAATACTCCAAAACAAGAAAAAATAAATGAAAATGAACTTTGTAATTCACCATTAATTAGTATAAATGAAAGTTCTTCGTCATTCCCTAATAAAAACAAAGATATAGGTAAATATTCTTTATTATAACAAAAATTATTAATTATTGTTATTATTATTATTATTATTATTATTATTCTAATTATTATTATTATTATTATTACACTTTTATATTAATATATTGATATATTAATATATATAAATTATCTTTATTATAATGAATGATAAATAATAAATAAAAAAAGCTTCTCCATCTATAAGTAAAAAGATTATTCGAAAGGGAACTTTTAAAAACTTGATTACAACTACGTTCAGACGGAAACGGTCAAATTCTACACATGTAACTACTATATATGAATCAAATGAAAATTCATTTAAAAACAAGAATAATAGAAGTACTGGAAATATGATTAGAGATACAGATGTAAATGATATTCAAGATCTGAATAATAGTAATATAAAACTACAAAATAAAAATGTAAATAATAATAATGGATCTATTTCTGATGATGATCTAGCGACTGCCAATCCAGCGAATATGCTAAATAATACCAGTAATAATAATAAATTTCCATAATAGCGAATCATATAGATTTAGAGAAAATGTGTTCTTATAATATAATAATATAAATATATTTCTTTTTTAATACTTTTTTTTTAATAATTTTTTATATTTTATTTTACTTTATTTTATTTTATTTTATTAGAAATTCATTATCATAAAGATATATGTATTTTTTTCAACCACATTTTAATTTAAAATAAACTATAATTCCTCTTAAAAAATCGAATATAAATAATAAAACTATTTATGTATGTAATAATTATTTATGATTTTTCATTGCTAAAATTGTGCATCAAATATTTTTACACTTTATTATTAATTTAATTAAAATTATAATACATGTTATAAAAAATAAAATTAAAAATAAAAAAATAAAAATTTAAAAAATATGTTAAAATAAACACAAATGAATAAAAATTGGGTATAATGTATATAATGTATTCAAGTCATTTTAATTAAGTAAGAAAGCCACTATTATACTAAAGTATATTGTATTTGACTTCCAATGGGACACCGGGTCAAAGATCAAAAATTTTATCATGGGACAAAATTATGATCTCCATTGGTTGTTGCGCTGGCCTAAATTAGAATTATTATTATTACTATTTCTACTATTACTATTGTTATTATTATTACTACTATTGTTACTATTACTATTAATATTATTGTTATCTCTAACATTTTCAATATTATTGATAGGACTGTTGGAATTACGTTGACTGAAAAAATTTAATAGCTGGACTATGGAATCATAATGCTTAATACGGATATCTCTAAATGTTGGACAATCTAATAACCAATGCTTAATACTTTGAACCCCACACTTGCAACATGGACAGTAGTTAGGACAAACTGGATCAACAAATTTAGCAGCTTTTGCAACTCTAGCATCCAACTTGTATCCGCTTCTTGCTTTCAATAGCCAGTAGATGTCATAGGCAAACTCTGGGTATTCATAACATAATTTGATAAAATCTTTAGTTTCAATAAATTTATTATCATCATAATAATGTGCTTTGATTGAATTCCCTTTGAGATCTTTCCAATAAAAGTTTTTAACTGCTTTAATATCTCCATGTTTCTTTAATTTTTTATCAAGTGTCCTACTTGATTTGTACCATGTATATTTTCTAAATTTAGGAATGTAATTGACAAGGTGTGAGATAATATAATTTGAGCTTTTCCATTTGTTAAAACATCTAACCTGAGCTAACGCACATTTGGATGACAATGGAGGAATATTCAAATCTTTTGAAATAGAGTATAAAAATATAAACGATACAGCTTTATAAACTCATGCAGTCCATCGGTATAATAATAATAATAATAATAATAATAATAATAATAATAATAATAATAATAATAATACAATTTTAAACTATATTAAAAAAAAAAAAAAAAAAGCAATATTATATTTAATAAGAAATTAAATTAATAAAGGGTTAAAATACACATACATTTAATAGATTATTAATCCTTTTTTTTTTCTTTTTTATGATTAATATCTAGTCACTTATAATTTGGCTGTTTATATCAATGCTTTATTTATATATTAAATAAATATAATATTTAAAAGTTAAATTATAATAATTCTTAAGTAGGAAAAAAAAAAATTAATTTTTAAAATCATATTAATAAAAATAAGAAATGTTTTTTAAATATAAAATATATTTTATCTACACTATAGTGTTATACTGTAATATAATGAATGAATAGTTATAAAGTGAACAATACGCAGCTAATATTAATAATATTTATAATAATAAAAATAATAAATAATAATAGTTTTTTTATATATTGCTCATTTTTTATTCTAAAAAATTATTTTAGTTTTTTTTTTTTTTTTTTCATATCTAATTTAAAAAGATAATAATAATGATGTAAATAATGATAACCAAAATGTATTATATAATTTCTTTTTTTTTTTTTTTTAATAAAAAAAAATTACATTAATTATTTTTTCCTAATTGAAATATACCAATTACTTAAAATAATAAAGTAACAATTAATGTAATAATACTAATAGTGAAAATAGATACTTGAACTTTAGATGCAGCATCTTTCTCTGAAGTTTGTACTAAAGTTTCAACAGTTCCTTTGGAATAATCAGGTTCGTCTGGGTATTGGAATCCTAATTGAGAAGCAATATTTAAACCTTTATTTCTAATCCAACATTTTATTGAAATACCATTTGAAAAATTCTCACAACCTGAATCTTGATTGTTTATTTGATTTTCAAAATCGGATTCAGTATATTGATAATTTTCAGCATCTGGATAACCACTTACTCTTGGAAGATCATAATCCCATAGAACATCATCTCTAATTAATTCAGCCAACGAATCAATACGTGGGAAAATAGCATCAATATGAAATGCAGTACTTATTAATCTAGAAAAAACTTCAATGAAAAATTTTTCATTATCTGGATTTTTTCTAATATTATCTATAAGTGGTCTTTCTGGACCAATTTCATCTATATCATTAACTGAAGTATAACCATCAATAGTAGTTGAAAGGTATTCATTAATTTTATCACCACCAATACCAAATGTGAAATGAAAGTCACTATCAAGGAATAACCATTGTCCATTATTATAATTCATATTCTTATAAATATAATAATTTCCAGGTCTATTCCAGAAGTTATCTACTGCACCTCCTAAAAATTCCATAGCCATAAATTTAAGGAACATTTTTATATCCATGTTTAAATTACCATCTGGATAGTTGTTAATTTGTTTAAGAAATGGAATTAAATATTCCTTGTTCATTTCTATATTTCTTTCATATTGCTTATCTTGATCAAGAGTTTCCATACTTTTACCTTGATAGTAGTAAATACTGTATCTTTCAGCAGTTGGTTCATCACCATAATAACCTAAATCACCCCAAGCAGTAGGTGGGAAGTAATCAGCTTTATATAATGGATTCTCAATTTCGAATTTAGTACCTTCATTTAAGGTTTCTCTTAAATATCTTTGGTTGGCTACACTATCTGTTAAATCAAATAAACCTATTGGATCACCATTAATATATAATCTAGCAAACTTATTTTGTGGAGTTGGTACACCAAGTGAATTCAAAATATCTGAATATATTTTGTCTCTTTTTTATTAAAATATGAACAATATAATATATAATATAGATTATTGATATTTTTAAAGATTAAAGAATATTTATATAATATTAGAATTAATAAAATTTAATTTTTAGTCATTTTTTATAAAAATTTCATTAAATACAATCAAGTGAGTCTAAAAATTTTTTGTAAATATTCTATATTAAGTATAAACTATTTCTTTTATTTTTATTATTATTTATATATTATATAAAAAAAACTATGTTCAATAGCTCATTAACCATATTTTTATACTTGTTATAAAATAGAAATATGTAATAATAATAATAATAATAATAATAATAATAATAATAATTTTTTTATAATATAATTAAAATACCTTAAAAAAGTTGGATCCATTTGTTCAGCTCTTAATTTGATACTTGAACGCTTATATAATTCTTTATTTTTATCATTCTTTAAATTTGAAATCTTATAACTTAATTTTGAAGTGTAAAGTGTCTATTATCATACAATTTTTTTTTTTTTTTGATATTTATTGATTAAAAAATAAGCAATACTATTAATTTTCATAATTTATAAGATATATAATACTTACAGACTGACCAGAAATTCTTACAGTTGCATTGTTAAAAGTTCTAATACTGTATGGACTATTATAAATATAAAACAATAATACCCATTAAATTTTTAATATACATTATATATATTATAAAAATTAATATTATTAATTATTAATATATTTAATATTTATACATACGTAGCATAAATGAATTCTGCACCATAAATTTTTTCTTCGGAGGTTGGATCTTGATGAATTGAATTAATTGCATCAGCATTACAATTAATTAAAACTGTAGCAACATGAGTATCTTCATATAATATAAAATATATTGTTATTACTAAAATATTCTCTTCTATAAATATCAATATATATATGTATATATATTACCATCAAATAACTTTGAAGGAATATACATTTCATATTTATCATAGGCCTTTGGAAGTGCTGGATGTTCCTTTACAGTAATTTTTCTGTTAAAAAATTCATTTAAAGTTTCTTTCCCTGATTGTAATTCTCTTTCAAATTGCTCATTTTCAACACCTCTTCCTTCTTCATTTGTTCCTGCAAAATCTAAAGAATAATAATATTTAACTGGTGGATCTACATTAACTTTAACTTTATAAAGTGGAAATTCATGAACTTCCATTGGGTATGATAAATTGTTAACAATGACAGATGGCTTTCCTTTTGGAGCAATAACCCTAAAAGTAACTTTTCATTATTTTTGTTTTATTTAATAAATATATATATTATAAGAATAGTCATAATATGAATTAATTAAATTCATTATTATTAACATAGTTATTTTTTTTATTTCTTAATAATACCATCACAAAAAACCGTCGGAAAGTACGTTAAAAAAAAGAAATTTTTTATTCTCATGATTTTTTAGTTTTGCTATTTTATATTAAAAATATATTTCAAAAAAAATATTAATTTTAAAATGTTAAATACATTTATTATTAAATAAAAAACTATTTTTTGTTTTTTGTTTAATTATTATATTATAAAAATTTCAAATATTCTTATATTAATCATTCAACCTTTTGAACACTAAAATTTATGAATAAAAGGATATAAGAATTTATATAAAAATAAAAAAGTTTTTTTTTATTATTATTATTACTATTTTTATTAAAATGTTTATATAAAAATTATTAAAGCTTAAAATGAGTGAATATATAAACAATGATTTAATAAATTATTTAATGTTTTCTATCAGCACAACTCCCACCACATAATTAACCTTTTTATTAATAATTAAAATAAATAATATATTAATAATTATTATTAATTAAATTTTAGTGAAATACATATAATTAAACATTAAATTTTCAATAAATTCGAATTTAAGATTAAAATAAATAGAAATAAAATAATTATGATATTATATATGATATTAAATATTTTCAAAAGTTAAAATGTATAATTAAACTTAAATGTACTAGTATCTCATGGGAAATTGAATTGTCTTTTTTAATAAACATTTTAGTAGATATTATATATATATATATATATATATAATTTACTATTATTAATATTATTAGCATTTTTTCTTATTTTCTTACCTACAAAACTTTTTATTAAAAATTTAACCATGCTTTCATTTTATTATTTTAAATATAAACATGGATTAATAAAGTTTTAATATTGAATATATAAATTATAAAGTTTTAAATTATTAAAATATTAAATGATACTGTTATATAATTAAAGAAAAATTGAACATGAATAATTTTATTTATAATAAAAATATCTATAAATTTTTATATTCATATGATAGTACAGCATAATAATAATGATTTATCATTTAATAATTTCAAATAGTAATTAATATAAAAAAACATTTGTAATAATGATAATTAAGATTATTTACTAAACAGTTATATCTTGTAGGTATAAACATGTGTATTCATAAAATATATGTATTGAATATATTTATGAATAGTATTATTTTTGTTATAATAAGAAAATTTAGTTTCTATTGACTTTAGTGTATTTGTTTTAGTTTTAATTTATTATTATAAAATTTTTTTTATTTATTACAACTAATAGTTAATATATAGTTAATATTTAGTATGTATAATTAAAGTAAACTTTTAAAAATCATCAATAATTATAATAATGTTTTTTCTATTACATGTTAATATAATTTTATTTAAACACGTGAATGTTTATATAACTTGAGAATATTAATTCTTATACTAATATGGCTTACGGGAAATTATTAAAAAGTATTGTGTGACAATGTTATATTACATTTATAAACTTTAATTATTATAAAATATATATCAAAAAATAAATGTACAATTTTATCCTTTGTATCAATTGAATTTAATATTTTTTTAATTTTTTTGTATATAATATTATAATAAAAATAAAAATTAACACAATACAGAATAATACAAATATTTTACTAATTTAGTTAAATTTAATATGACATATTTAGGACAAAAAATAACAAATAACTTTTTATTTAAATAAATACCGTCCGTTTATTATTAATATTGAATTTAGTTTAATTTATTCTATTTTTTGTTAATGTTCTAATGTTTCCTTTTATCTATTAATTATTATCAATTGTAATTTTAATCAATATAAAAGCTTACCCCATCAATATATTATAAATAATAATACAATATATATAATATTTTTTAAATACATAGATATAATATTATATATATTGAATAAAATAAAAAATAAATATTGTATAATTATATAATTAATTAATTTTTAATTTTCTTTTATTAATTTTTATAATACTATATTTCTAATTAAATATAATTCTAATAAATATAATTCTTATAATATTGTACTAATTATTATTTAATGCAGATAAATATTTTATTAATAAATTAATAAATGTATATAAATAAACAATATATTCTATATATATTATAAATTAAATATCATAATTGTATAATATTTAATTATGATATATTAATATTATATTTCTATTGTGTAATATTCGTTTTAACAAAATTAAATAATAATGCATAACTTCTTATATTAGTTTTATTAATATTTAAAATTAATTATAAAAAAATCATAATCAGTTTGATAATTTATTTGATCTAGTGGTTCCAGTTAGGCATAGTTTTTTTTTTTTCTTTAGTGTTTTGGTTACTATTTCCTTTTTTTAAGGTTAATAATATGCCAAACTATATAAAAATAATTTATTATAATATAATTAATAAATTAAAATTAATTCGATTGTGAATTATATATATTAATTTAATATATATCATTTATTATTGACAAAACAGTAAATATTTAAAATTTCTTGGAATATTTAATTTTTTTTTTTTTTTATTTTTTTGAAAGAATAAAATTAAAAAAAAAATAATAATAATAAAAGGAAATAATTACAAAATAAAATAAGAACAAGAATAAAAAAAAACAATAAAAGTAGATATATAAAGTATATCTATATATAAAAAAAAGAAAGAAAAAAGTACCCAAATATAAATTTGTTATGTATATGCTAAAAGCTATACTTAATTCTTATAGATTAATTTATTAAAGCCAAAAAAAATAATAATAAATAAATCCTGTATATATCTTCCTCTGAAATTATAAAAAGTAAATGTTTTTTATATGATTATTTATAAAATAATTTACATCTATATCAATGATAAAATATATTGTATTAAAAGTGCAAATAAAAAAAAAACTTTATATTGTAAAAAAAAATCTCAGTAAAATAATAGAATTTAAAATAAAAAAATAATAAATAATTATAGACATTTAATTTTAAATATTTTTATTGGTTTCTTCTTTATAATATAAAGAATTAATAAAATTGGGATTTAAAATTATATATATACTCAAAATTTAAGTAAAAAATAGTAATCAATATATTAGTTTATTAGAGGAATCAATAATTTTAATAATTAGGAAAAAAAATAAATGATAAATTTTAAGGTTTTAAAATACAATTACTAACATAATTTTTTAAATTTTTTTTTTTTTTAAAAAAAAAGAATAATATAAAATGAAATTTGGAAAATCATTATATATAATATTAGCTTCAGTAAAAGTATTATTAATTAATGCTGATAAAGGTAAGCAAAATTTATAAATTATTGGTAAAAAACTAATAAATTTTAAATATTTCATAATTAATAAATTCATATACTTTATAAATAATAAAAAAAAATAATTAAAAACTTAATTATAAAAAAGTTTCATTCAAGGTATTAGCTATAAATGGTACACCATTTGTTACAGTAAATGGTCAACAATACGAAATGACTCTAGAGGAATATCCTCTTTATAAAGCAAAAGTTGAAGTTGATAAATTTCCAGTAGAATATAATTATAATATTGTATATGCTGATGGAAGTTCTGAACAAGAAAGCTTTTCTCGTAAACGTGAAAAAGAAGAAAAATCTTTAAATGAATTTTTCAATAGAAGCCAAACTGTTATTGAACATCCACAAGTTCCTAAGGCTTATCAACCTTTTGAATTTTACGAACCATCAAAGTTATATGATGATACTCATGTATCTACAATTATAATTAATGTTGATAATCAATTATTACAACAAATGTATCAAAATCCAACTGATCAAGAACTTAAAGCTAATGCTGTTGTTGTATATGCTAGTCCTTATTCAGTTAAAACTTTCAATAATGCAATATTAAGTATAAGTGGTCAATCAACAAGAGGAGTACCAAAACTTAGTTACAAGCTTAAAAACTTAAAATCCGATGATAATAAGGAACTTTTTAATCGTTCATCAATTAAATTACGTGCTGAACATATGGATCCATCCTTCTTAAGAGATAAAATTTATGGTGATATTTTAAATTCTCTCGGTGTACCAGCTGCTCAAAATAAGTTTGCTCGTGTATTTATTAATGGCCAACCTGTTGGTTTATTTGATCTTTCTGATGATATCACTAGTGGACGTTATCTTAGAGAAACATTTAACAAAGGTGAAAAATATACTCAAGAAAATCCTATCTTTAAGGCTGATTACTGTCCAAGTTGTGGAATTGGTGCTGTCTACAGTGATTTAGGTTATTATGGTGAGGATATTAATGAACCAATGTACGCTGTTTATTCCTACAAGGGTGATGATAATACAACACCAAGTATGACACACGTTGCAAACGAAATTATCCCATTAGTAAGAGAAATAAATGCATATGCTAATTATCAAACTGAAACAATGTCCTTCGATATTGATACTTTCTTAAAGTATATGGCTGTTGAATTTCTTGCTGGTGCAATTGATAATTACTGGAACAAGCCAGGTAATTACTTTTTATATAAGGATGTCGCTAAAGGAAAATGGTATTTCCATGATGCTGATTTCCATTTTAGTTTCGGTGTTGGAGGTGAACCAGATTTAATGATAAATACCCCACTCTCTGATTACCCACCAATTCACGATCCAAAGGTTGACAAAGCTCGACCACCACTTGATGCAATTCTTTCTCGTCCGGAAAACAAAGCTAGATTTACTCAAATTTTTGATCGTCTCCTTAAAACTTCTTTCCATACTGGAAGTTTATATTCTAGAATTGACTCATTTGTTGAACTTATTTATGAAGATGCTCAATGGGATTATTCCATTCCAAGAGTTAGTCAACTTGTTGGTCAACATGATACTGAATTAAACTATAATTTTGATGATTTCTTAACTCATGTTACTAGTACTCAAGAAGTCAGTAGATTCGAAACTGTTCCACTTAAGTACTTTATAAGAAATAAGATTGCTTTAGTATCACAAGAATTAGGTATTCAAGTACCAGAACAATATGAAACAGATTTAGGTATGGTAGAAAACCCAAGTCAAAAAGCTAGTGTTAGTTCTTTCTCCGGTACATCAAGGAGTCTTTCAATGGTTGTCTTTTCTTCATTTATGGCTATGTTCATATCCTATATATTATTTTAAGTAAAGAAAAAGAAAAAAAACAGGGGATTGTTATATACAACAATGTTATTTATTTTTCACGATAAATAAGAAAATAAAATAAAAATTATTTATCATGTGAAAAGTAAAAGAAAATAAAAAAAGAACCAAAATAAAGAATTAACATAAATAGAATAAATATTAATAATATTAATTATTATAAATAACAAAATAATAAAAATAATAAATAAAATATTATAAATTTATAGTTAATATTACAATATATAAAAAAATATTTTTTATAAAAAAAAAAAAGGTAAAATAATAATATTCTTTATCGGCATTATAAACTAATTTAATAAACAAAAAAAAGGTTTCTAGTTTCAAAAAAAAAAATGATGATAATAAAAGAAATCTTATATATATAATTAACATAACTATAATAATGCCATTATTATTATTATTTTATTTTTTAATATAATATATATATTTAAGTATTTAATAGTAAATAAACCATTAATAAAAAAAAGTTTAAAACTGTTTTTTTTTTTTTATTATTTTTGTTTCTACTTTTGAAAGAATTTCGTTGTTGAAAAAATATTATATAACTTCAAATATAAAAATTTTTTAATAATGCATTATAATCATATGATAATAAAAACTAAATTTTTATATTTTAATTAAAATAAAATATTTAATTAAATAAATTAAATACGGACATTTTATTACAATAATGTGAAAAGTTTTTTTTTTTTAATATGGCAGAAATTCCTATAATTCTTATAATAAAATAAATTTAAATAATATATAATATAAATATAATGAAATATAAAATAAAATTATTATTTTATATACAGTAATTAATAATTTTATATATAACCTTTTTTTATTTTGAAACATTTTTATATAAGTCCATAAAATTTTTTAATTAAAATTTACTATAAATTAAAAGCTTTTTTCTTTTTTCTTTTTTTTTCAAAAAAAAAACGAGAAAAAGAAAAATAATATAAATAATATATTAAATATATAATATAATAAACAACGATAACAAAATAAAAATAATAAAATTAGTAAAACGTAAATAAAGTATAAAATAACTAATAATAAAAAATAAAAATAAAATCATCAATTTCAATTAATATATTTATTCATATATGAAATTTTATATATATATATAGAAAAAGAATACATATAAAAAATAAAGCCATAACTTAAAGATGAAATTTAACAAGTCTCTAAACTTATTATTAGTATCCCTCGAAGCATTATTGGTTAATTCTGAAAAGGGTAAATATCAATAACAAAATTTTTTTTTTATAAAAATAAATAAAAAGATAAATTGATATATATAATTCTCCTATTTAATTTATGTAATTTATGATATTTAGAAATATATTAAAATATTTTTTTTAAACTTTTTTTTTAATGACAGTTACCTTCAAAGTTTTGGCAGTCAATGGTACTCCAACTCTTAATATTGAAGGAGGACAACAATATAAAATGAATGTAAAAGAGTATCCACTTTATACTGTTGAAGCTGATATTAATAGTTTTCCTGTAAAATATAATTATATTTTAAATTATGATAATGGACAAAATGAAATTGAAGAGTTTATGCGTCAACGTAACAAGGATGATGACTCTTTAAATGAATTTTTTAATAGATCTGTCACAGTCCTTGAACATCCTCAATTACCAAAAGCTTATAAGGCTTTTCCACATTATGTTCCATCAAAATTATATGATGGTAAGAAAAAAAATATAAAGTAATTTTTTTACAGAAAACAAAGAAAAAATAAAAGTAATAATTTTTTTTATTAATTCTTTTTTTATACCATTAAAGATACTCATATTGCAACAATTATTGTTAAATGTGACCCAAACGATTTACAAGGGCTTTATCAAAATCTTGATGATGAAGGATTAAAGATTAATGCTGAAGTTATATATGCAAAGTAAGAAATATGACTTGTATATTTATTAAATATTTAAAAACAAATATTAATTTAACAATAAAAATATTTATATATACCTTCTCTTTAATAAAATATAAATTTCATTTAGCCCATATGGCGTGAAGACTTATAAAAATACATATTTAAGTCTTGGAGGTCAATCAACAAAGCATGCTCCAAAGCTTAGTTACAAGATTAAAAATTTAAAGAACGATAAAAATAAGGAACTTTTCAATCGTTCTTCTATTAAATTACGTGCTGAACATATGGATCCATCATTTTTAAGAGATAAACTCTATGGTGATATATTAAATTCTCTTGGTGTTCCAGCTGCCCAAAATAAACTAGCTCGTCTTTTCATTAATGGTGAAGCCATTGGTTTGTTCGATATCACTGATCCTATTAATAATAATCGTTATCTCAGGGAAACCTTTAATAAGGGTAAAAAATATAAAAATGAAAATCCTATATTCAAGGCTGATTATTGTTATTCATCTTGTAGTGATAGACCTGTTTATGGTGATTTAGGTTATTATGGTGATGATGCCACTAATCCAATGTATAGTATTTACACATATAAAGGCGAGGATAAAAGTTCAGATTCAGATTCACATTTTATCAATGAACTTCTTCCATTAATTAAGGATATAAATGCATATACATCTGGTGCAACTGACAAAATGCCATTTGATATAGATATATTCTTAAGATATATGGCAATGGAATATCTTGCAGGTGCTATTGATAACTATTGGAATAAACCGGGAAATTATTACGTTTTCAAAGATCTTTCTAAGGATCAATGGTATTTCCATGATACTGATTTTCATTTCAGTTTCGGTGTTGGTGGTGATGAAGATCTTATGTTGAATACTCCTCTTTCAAATTATCCTCCAACACTTGATGATGGTGTTGAAAGATCAAGACCACCACTTGATTCAATTCTTAGTCATTCAGAAAATAAGGAAAAATTTGTTTCAATTTTTGATCGTCTTCTTAAGACTTCCTTCCATCCAAAAGCCATTTTACCACGTCTCGATTCTTTAGCTAATCTTATTAGGGAAGATGCTTATTGGGACTTCACACTTCCAAGGGTTAGTCAATCAGATTCACAAATTGATACTGATCTTATTTTTGAAAAAAGTGATTTTGATTCACACGTTTCTAATGAAGAACCAGAAGCCAGATATGGCAATATGCCAATCAAATACTTTATCAATACTAAATCAGACCTTCTTGCTAAAGAATTGGGTATTATGATTCCAGAAAACTTTGAAAACGATTTAGGTTACGTTGAAAATCCAAATCAAACATCCAATGCTAATGCTAAGATGATATGGAGTATTTACACTATATTAATTTCTTTTTGTTTAGCCATGATATTATATTAAACATAATTAAATTATAAATATTAAGAGAAATCTAGAAAAAGAAATCAACTATAATAGATATTAATATACCATTAAATCACAGTATAAATATAAAATATAAAATTAATATATATTAGCATGGTATGAAAAATAAAAAAAAAAAAGAAAAGAAGTATTTAATAAAATTATTGTATATTTAAATTTTCATACCATAAAATAATTAATGAATTAATAGCTCAATACTTTTATTTCAACATTAGTTGAATCTATTGATATTTAATAATATTGCATATATATAAAGAAAATTTATATATATATACATTAAAATTATTTTTATTTCACATTATGATTATCAAATCTAAAATACACATACACATAATATAAAAACATTTTAAACAACATAAATATTTATAATTTATAAATAATATAATATATACTATATACTATAACATAATAATAATAATAATAATAATTAATTATAATTTAATTATTTTATTTTAATGAAGAAAAATAAAATAAAATAATATCCTTTTAAAACATTTGATTCAATATGTTGAAATATGTCGAAAAAGGTTAAATTGAATATAAATAGTAATAAGAAAATAAAAATGAGTTTTTACATTTCTTATTAAAAAAAATTTATAGTAATAATAAAAAAATTATTAAAAAGTCAATTTTTTTTTTTTTTATAATTAAAAATAATGTGTATATTAAAACTTTTTTTGATTTAGTATTGCGATAATCAACAATAGTAAAATGTTTAAAGCAACAGCCAAGAAAAAGTAGAGTAAGCCAATATGGTTAAGTGCAACCAATGAAAGTCAAATACAATTATTTAACCTTTGACCTTAAACGTTGATTAGAATTTCTATAATACATTATATCCATTTTAATTCATTTTGTGGTTTAATTAAATTTAATTTTTAATTTATTTTTTATTATTATATCATGCTTTCAATTAATCTAATAAAGATTTTAAAATATTTAGACCGTAAAAAAAAAAAAGATAGGCTTAGTAATTATAAAAAACGAAATAGAATAAATAAATCCCTACAAAAGAATTAAAAAAAAATGTATCATTTACCATTTACAATATATAAATAATTATTTCTTTCTTTCTTAATAAAAATTGTCAATGGAATATAAAAAAATAATATATAAAGATTTTTAATTATATAAAAAATTCTATAAAAGAACTTTCTTTGTTCAATTCATTTCTATTATAAAATTATAAAAAATTAATATATTTATAATAAAAATTTAGTACAATAAATTTAAATAATAATCGAAAATGGCAACAATAATAAAATAAAATATCCCAACTATAGAAATATATATATAATTTTTTTTTATATCCTCATATATATAAATTATTATTTATTGGTTTCATAAGAATTTAATAAAAAAAAAATTATTAAAAGATGGAAAATAAGAAAGAGAAATAATAAATTTTATGAATATAAAAGACCACTTAAAATTACTTTTCTAGTATTAATATATTTTAATATACCTAAATTTAAAATATATTATATATTATACTATTATGATTATTACCGCAATTAAACTATAAATTTTAATTGTGGATTAATTTGTAGCTTGATGGATGATAATATATTTTTATTTCACTATAGAATAATCGATCTAGACATATAAGACTTTCTAATCTTATCATCATTATTTATTAGAAATGAATTGCTTGTTTTTTTTTTTTTTGTTTTTTTATTCCATATATTTTTAATCATAAAATAATTTTAAATAAAAAAATTTTTTTTTCAAAAATTTTTATTAAAATCAAATGTTCACATTAATATATATTAATATATATTAAAATATATTTGTAAAAGTTACCGTAAATATATAATTATAGTATATTCATAATAAAAAAAAAAAGGAGACGTCTATATTAAATTCATAACATTTTTATATTATTTTTAAATTATTTGTTATAATAACAAGAAATAAATATTTTTTATATTAAACTTTATTTATTATAAAATCATAAGACTTTATTTTCATTATATTTTTATTTTATTTTTTTTTATTTATTTTATAAGTATGATTACATTTTTTTGTGCAAAAATTATATTTTCTTTATAAATTATTAAGATATACATATAATATTTAAGGGAAATTTGAATTCTTTATTATTTTATTATTGTTGTTGTTATTTGTTGTTGTTCTGTTTTTACTTTAATTACTTAAAAAAAATATATTGTAATATTATTTATATTCAGTGAATTATTTTTTTTTTTTTTTTTTGGAATTTGTTGTTTTTTTCTATAGTTAAATTTATCTTTCTATAGTTAAATTTAATAAAATAAATTTTAAATGTTTTTTAATTTCTATTATTTAGATTTAATATAATCCACATTTTTATTGAACTTGAAGAGTTCTCTTAACTTTTGGATTTTGAAAATCACTTGGTTTCTTGTTCTTAAACCAATCGACAAATCCACCAACACTAGTTGGAATAGTCTTAGTACTTTTAGTAGTAGTTGGTTCAGCATTAGTAGTAGTTGTTTCTTCTAATGAAGTGGTAGTTGGTTCAGCAGTAGTAGTTGTTTCTTCTAATGAAGTGGTAGTTGGTTCAGCATTAGTAGTAGTTGTTTCTTCTAATGAAGTGGTAGTTGGTTCAGCATTAGTAGTAGTTGTTTCTTCTAATGAAGTAGTAGTTGGTTCAACATTAGTAGTGGTTGTTTCTTCTAACATAGTAGTAGTTGGTTCTTCAACAACAGTAGTCTTTTCATCATCTAAATATGGAATCTTGTATGGTACACATGAAGCATCTGGTGGATTTTCATCTCCTTCCCAAGAAATGCAAAATTCATTCTTTATAGCTTCAGATCTGAGTTTAACCCATTCATAAAGACCCCATGGAAGACCTGGAAGACTATTTTCAAAAGCAACTAAGAAATCATTATAACGCCAGTCTGGAACCATTTTTGTACGTCTATATGGACGTTCAAATGAATAATCCCATTTAACTTCTGGTTCATAACGTTCATAGTAAGTATCAACTACTTTTCTGAAAGCTACAGGGTTGAAAATATTTTGGACAATTGAAATAAGATTATTTTGGAAACGTTGTTGAAGCTTTGGAGAAGATGCAATGAATTTATCAACTAAAGTACGATGGTCAGCATCGAATGGATCTAAATGCCATGTTTTATTAAGCATAGTTGTATAAGATAACTTTGGAAAATCGTATCCAACTGTGTTAATTCTATCTGTAATACCTACACCAAATGTTTCATCATGATCTTGAGTAATATAGAAGAACTTGAATGTATTTTCAGTAGAACTTTTAATATCTTCATAAACAACAAAATTACTAGTAAAGAACCAATAACCATCCCAGTCACCAGTTAAATATTCCATACACATAGCTTTTTGGAAAGTATCAATATCAAACCATTTCTTTTCAAATTCAGCCAATTCTTCTTCATTATTTGTATCTAATTTTTCAATAGCTTCAGTTAAAGCAACAACCTTGGTTTTATCTTTTCCAATTTTTTGTGCAAATGGATCATAGTAAGACATATTATATGGTTTATATTCAAAATCACCACCAGTTGAACAGTCAAATGCATCACCCATTGAGGATGGGGCATCAATAGTTTCAGTTTCGGCATTACCATAGAATTCAGCTCTTAAGAATGATTCACTTACAGCTTCTTCTTGCATAGTATAGAAACCTGCAGGTTTCATATTGTAGTAAACTCGAACCATAACAGAATGAATACTTGGTATACCAATAGCTTGATTAATGTTACCATAAATAGTTTGACGAAGATTAATTGGATCTTCACTACCATTACGGAATTTTAATAAATATCTTTGATGAATATTAGCAGTCTTACTCAATGTCATTTTAATTTGGAATTTTTCAAAATCCTTATTTTTAGCTACAAGAGGAACATTAGTAAAGGCTTTCTTTTCATCTTTTAAATAAACTGTAACCTTTTCAGCTTTAATACTTATTGCTGGATTATGGAAAAATGTTTCAGTTTTATTACCAGTAATGTGAATAGTTGGAATATATGAATCATCAAAAAGATTAGTTTTTCCTATACTTCTATTCCAGTGATTTTCTGAGTATTGGAATTTACCAAGTTCTTTAATAGTATCTTTTCTGCCATAGAAATCTATATATGTCTTAGTCATTTCTAATGGACATTCACGTTCAAAATCTTCTTCAACATTGTCAAGAACATATTTATATTTAAAATAACCTGCTGGAATAACATTTACTTTTGCACTAAAATATGGTTCTCCAGCAGTTCTTGTTAAACTATATTTTTTATTATCAACAATTACTTCAGCTTTTTCACCAAAACCTAAAAATTTAAAATGTACAGTTCTACTGTAAGCTATGCTTACAAGGAAAACTAATAATAGTACAAAATGCTTAAGCATCTTTTTATATTCTATTATTAAAAATCTATTTGTAAAATTTTATTTTATTTTTTTTTAAATAATATTTACAATATATTTTTTTTAAATTTTTTTTTAAAATTTTTTGAAATGTAAATACAAAAATTAATTTTATATATACTTTTAAAAAGAAAATTAAAAGAAATAAGATTTTCTTATTCAGCCAATAATATTCAAATATAAATTAATTATATTATTTATTAACTTTAACAATAATAAGTTTAAACTATTTTTTTAATTAATGACTTAATATATTATAATATTATTGTAGTATATAACAAGTATATAATAATCATATAATAATCTCTTTGTTTAATATATAACAATATTATTTTAATTTAAGTGATAAATTCTAATATATAATAAATTTATCTAATATATTGTAATATATTCATGTTTCACAAGAATATAAAGAAATAAAATTTAAAATATTAATGATTGGAATGGGTTAGGTTTATATAAAACAATTTAAACAATAGCTATAAACAATTTCAATTAAAAAATATAATAATATATTGAATCCAATTTTCTAGGATGTTATTTATATTAATACAATATATCAATATATTTATATATATTTATTATTAAAATATATTATTAAAATAAACAATATTATTATTTTTATGGGAAAAAAGAAACAAGGAATTATATAATCATTTAATGGCAAATATCATAAGCTATAGTTTTTCTAATTTATTTTTTAATAAAAAAAAATAAATTTCAATTTTCAAATAATATTTTTTTATAATTTTTTTTGTGAAACTTATTTGTGTATATATTTAAAATAATATTATTTAAGATTTAATAATAATTATTTAATTCAACCATTTAATATTTAAAATAAACAATATTTTTATGCTGAAAAAAAAAATAAGGAAACCAAGAATTAATATTAAAATAATGTTAAATTTTAGTATTTTTAAACATTATTCTGATATTAATACTTAAAAATAATAAATAATTTATCAAGTACTAAAAATAATGTTAAATTTTAGTATTTTTAAACATTATTCTGATATTAATACTTAAAAATAATAAATAATTTATCAAGTACTAAAAATCTTAAGTTATAAAATTTATTAATAACTAAATGTTAAGTATTTCGATTTATTATATTTCATTTTAAATATTTATAATCTCTAAAAAATGTATTTATAATCACATCATAATTTATATACATTATAACTATATTTAAGTTTTTTTTTTTGGTTTGACTACCAGTGTATTATTAAAAAACACATTAAAATGATACAAAAAAAAAAAAAAAGAAAAAGAGAGAGTAATAATATTAGAAATAAATAATATTAATTCTATTTGTGATTTTTATTAAATAAAAATTAAAAATATATTGAAGAAAATTTAAAATATATTTATTAATTATTAAATAAAAGAAACAAAAATTATAGCTTGATTGTAAAATTATAATAAACATTAAAATATACCTAGATGTGTTTGAATATAATCATATATACTTGAAAATAAAATTAGAGTTTATAAATATTTTTAAAATAATTAAAAAAAAAAAGTTAAGTTTTTATTAAAATAATTATATTGTCCTCCTTTAAGTAGATATATCCACCAATATGATAATATATGAGACTTTATTATATACATTTTAATCTTTTATTAATTGTTTATATATATTTTAATGCATTATTGAAGTGTTTATTTAACGAATTGCTTTATTGTGTTTTTTTATTTAATTTGGAATATTAAATATTTCAAATAATATAAAAAAAAACACAATAAAGTAATTGTAGGTTAAAGTAATTTTTTCTATATTTAATCACCAATATAAACTTTAAACTTTATTATATCACTATATACAATTATATAATACGTTTTGTATACATTATTTATATTTTAATTGTTTAAATATTACATTTTATTTATTTTCTCTAATTAAATATTTAATGTTATATTTTATATTTTAATATTATTTTATATTAAGATATTAAGAATATGTTAAATAATAATAATAATAATAATAATAATAATAATCAATATTTAACTAATATTATAATTGATAATAAACCTCCACATATAGCATCAAATATTATATCAACTAATGTATCTTATCAAGTTCCATCTATTAATATGCGTAATAATTCTTCTCAAGTGTTGTCTGATAATATAATAAATAAAAGTTTTCAATTTACAACACTTATTCCAAATAATAATCAACAATTCTCACATATCAATAATGCTAGTCAACAATTTAATAATATCAATAATAATTTGAATAATCTGAATAAATCTATACAAAATTACTCAGTACAAATTTCGCCTTACCAAAATCAGAATCAATTATCCAACAATATAAATAATAATAATTTATCGAATTCAATTATTGATAATCAATTACCTTTTCATTTACAAAATGTTTCACAATATAATAATATTAATTTTAATATTCCCAATCAAAATTCTCATAATTTAAGCATAAATGATTTGATAACTAAACCAAATGAAATTCTTAACAATAATATTAATAACAACAACAATATACATACACCAAATAATCAACTAAATCCTATTAATAACTTTCAACAACAGTCTTCATATCCACCTTTTCAAACATTTATAATTAATCAAAATAATATTTATATAAAACAACCAGAATTAAATATTCAAGGGAATCAAAATACAATGGCAATAAATAATTTACTTCAAAATCAAACTCATATTGCAAATAACAATTTTAATGTAAATAATCAAAATACTGTAAAAAATGTAAATAATTATATAAAAACTATTGATAATAATTTAGGACCAATGAAAAACGAATCTCGAAGTCATATGAGCCCTAATAATGATGTCTTTTTTGAAAATAAGCCAATTATAATTAATAATACAAATGATTTTAATAGAGATATAAGTAATACTCCATCAAATGCAATATTAAATAATCAAGTTAATTTGAATAGAAATAATTACGTTGAAACAAATCAGCAATATTTAAATAATTTCGGAAGATTATCAAATCAAATTAATACAAAATATTTACCAATAATGAAATTTCAAAATCAGTCAAACAATAATAATAATGACATTGTTAATGTACAACAATATTTAGAAGGTGGAAATAATAATATGAGAATAATAAGTAGCAACAATATGGAAAATAAGAAATTAAAGCAAAGTTCTATTAATAATAAAACAAAGAAAAATAGCAAAAAAGAAAAAGAAAAAATTAAAATAACGAAAAGAGAAAACATCAAAAAAGTAAGAACAACTGATATAGTCCTATCAAAGATTTCAGCTGCAAAAAAAATTATTAAAAAAAAAACAAAAGGAAAATCAAAATCAGAAAGTCCTATTTCATTTAGTGAAAAATTTCATAAAGCATCTTCTTTAGAACGAGGTGTTGATAAAATGAACTCAAAATCGAATGAACAATTTATTGTTAGTACTATTTTAAAAACTAAAAAACCTAGACAAAATATGATTTATTTAACAGAGAAAATTCTAATGCATTTACATGAATACACTGAATTAATTATTAATGACCTTTTTGATGGCTTATATGTATTCAATGACAGAGCTAAAGATTTTCATTTATCCAGTTTAAAAAATTTTATTAACTCTTATGGCTCTGTTTTAGCAAGAAAATTTGCTAAAAAGGTTCCTTATAAAAACGAAATAATCAAAATTTTGATTAGAATAGTAAGAAATAAGAATGAGATTTTAGCTAAATCTATAAAACAAAATTGTATTCCATCAAATGATTTTAGTTTTGAATTTTCATTATTTCTTCGAAAGAAGAAAATGGATGAAATAAAAGATTTATTTGTTTTCCCATTTAAAGGAATTAATTCAGTGGTAGTAACAACAGAGGATGAAAAAAGATTAATAAGCGGGAAAATGTTTAATGATAATTTAATTGAATTTTGTATAAAGTGGTTAGAAAATGTAATATTAACAGAAGAACAAAAATCCGATATACATTTCTTCAATACTTTTTTTTTTGAGCAACTTTACAGTAGAAGATCATTAAAGCCTAATAAAATGTATGAGAGTGTTAAGAAATGGACATCTAAAGTTGATATTTTTGATAAAAAGTATATTTTCATTCCGATCAATGAAGCTATGCATTGGTATTTAATGATGATTTACAATCCAAATGCATATTTAAATAAAGATGACGAAAATAAATATTTAGATGAAGTAAAATTTTCTATTTGTAGTACTCCTTCGTTTATAAATACTGATAAAGATATATCAAATGATTCGTACGATAATTTCCATGAGGTACAGAGAGATACAGAGATAAATGATGAAGAAATAA
The DNA here is from genome assembly GCA_002104945.1 of Piromyces finnis. Taxonomy (NCBI): domain Eukaryota; kingdom Fungi; phylum Neocallimastigomycota; class Neocallimastigomycetes; order Neocallimastigales; family Neocallimastigaceae; genus Piromyces; species Piromyces finnis. The sequence continues at coordinate 1,055,032 of MCFH01000009.1, read as the reverse complement.
ACCAAAGTTCTAATTTATATGAATCTTCTGATTTATCTAAGTCAATTATTGAAGATAAAGTTTCATTTGTAAATAACAATGAAATTAAAATAGATTTTAGTCAAGATAATAATTATAATAATAGTAAAACACCTGCAAATATAATAAATAACAATTCCATTGATTATAATCATGAAAACAGTAATGAAAAAATGAATGAAGATGAAGATATGGTGGTAGAAATTAAAAATAATGATAATAATAGCGATAATAAGGGTAAAACTACATATATTTTGGATGATATTCCTATTGATTTTACTCCAAACAATAATAAAAAAGCTAATAATATACTTACCAACACCACCACCACTACTACTACTAATAATAATAATAATAGCAATAAGGTTGATATTGGCAAAGATAATGAAAAAATAATAAATAATGCTTATGAAATAATTGATATCAATGTAAATAATAAAGATCTAAATCTTATTAATATCAAAAATATTGAGTCAGATAAAAACGAAGAGAAAAATATGGAAATTAATAAAGAAAAAATAGCAACAAAGAAAAGTGGAATTTTAAATAATAATATGCCTAAAGATGTGAATAAAATAGAAATTGATAATATTGATTTAGAAGAAGGAAACACTGATAATAAGTATGAAATAAAGTTTAATGATGAAACAAAATCTAAAAACGCAATATTAATAAATAATAGAAATAAAGAAGAAAACAAAGGTTTAAAAGAAAAGAAAATTTCAAAGAATAATATTGACTTAGATGATATAAATCTTATTGAGGAACAAAAAGAAAATCCAAATATTAAAATTTTGCTTGAAAATGCTGTACATATAAGAGAAGCTTTAAATGAAGTTAACCTTAAATATAGTAATAATTCATTAGAACGATTAAGAACTTTTATAACTAAAGAATTAGCCTTAAAAATGATCAATTTTATTGTAATTTTAAATAAATTAAAATATAATATTTTAAGATATTTATTTTATTTATAATTTATTAATTGATAATTTATAAATTTATAAAAAAAAATTAAACAATATAAATAGAAAGCCTTAATAAGGAAAGAAATAAGAAGAAATCAGTATTTAGAGAGTAGTTCAAGTAAAAACTCACCGAAACTTCAAATTGATCTAAGTTCTGTCAAAGAAAGTAAAAAAGGTAATATTTAAATTCTAAAATTAATTTATTTGAGTTCAATATTTTTCTTGTAATTGTTATTTTATGGTAGATAAAATATCAAAAAGGCAAAAAGATACTAATCTTTTATATTTATCATAATATAATTAACATCAAAATGGTCCATATCAATAGTAACTACTTTCAATAATAGATACTTTACTAGAACCAATATAAATCGTAATTATATATTATATATATTTGTACTTATGCAATATCCATTATCTAAAAGTATACAAAATTTTTTTTTAAAATATTTATTTTTATTTAACTAAATAGCTGAAATAATTGAAGAATCTAATAATATATTAGAAAACTTAAATATTAATAAAGAAAAACCTAGAAAAGCACTATCAAAAGATAAGTAAGTATTTTTTTTTTTTTTTTAATAATTTTGAGAAGCTGTACTAAACTCTCTCTTTTCTTTCTTTCTTTCTTTCTTTTTTTTTTTATTAATTTCAGTTGTTATATTGTTATTTTTGATTCTATAAGTGGTAAACATCCAACAGCAGCAAAAATTATCAACAGGTTAATATATATATATATATATATATTTTAATTTTAAAAAGAAAAATGATAAATAAAAATATTTAGAATTTGTTATAATATTAATTTAATTTTGCAATATTTAGTTATTTAGCAAGTGAAGCGTCTCATAAAAAGAATATTGATATTGATAAAAAAATAAGATGCCTATATGCAAAAGTGCCAAAACAATCAAATTCTCTTGATTGTGGTGTATACTTAATAAAATATATTGAAACATTTTTACAAGATCCAGATAAATACATGGATATGGTTTTGGTAAATACTTAAATGATAAAATTTTAATAATATATATAATTGAAATGAATAATCAATGTTTAAACTAATTTTTATTAAAACTTTATAATGAAATTAATAGGTTTCAAAAAGAGATGATAATGAGTGGTTTTCAAAAGAAAGTATTAAGAAAAAAAGAGAAGATGTACGAGATTTAATTATTCATTTAACTAAAGAATATAAAAAGGAAATGGAAAAGAAAGAGAAAATAGCTGAATTTAAAGTTGAATGATACAAAGAATAAAAGATGCAAAAATTATTAAAACTACAATTAATTATTTTATTATAAAAGTTTACCATTATTTATTTTAATCATATTTTAATATTAAACAAATTATATACCTTTTAAAATGCTAATTAAAAAAAAAAAGCATAATACCCCCCCCCTTTTTTTTTTATATCTTTTTTTAATTAAAAATATCTAATCTAATATATGCTACATATTTCAACATAGAATGAAAAAGTTTACTAAATAATATTAAAATAAAAATATTTAATAATATATTTTCTTTTATCTATAAAATATATATTTTATAATATCAATAATGTGTTAAAAAAGAAAGAAATAAAATAATAATAATAAAATTTAAAAAAAGGAATAAATAAATAAATAAATATTTTAATAAATTTTATAAAATATGAATATTAAAAATTTATAATTTTATACCAATCATAAATTTTGTTTAATTTATAAAGTATTTTCTGGGAGGGAAAATTAAAAATAAATATTATAAAAATGGAGAATCAAGATAAATGGTACACTGATGCTGCTGATTATTGGGATAAGGTTGAAGGTATATAATATAAATAGTGTAACATTATGAATTATATTAAAATAAAAATGTAATATATTTACAATTATTGAATCCGAAATTAAAAAGGAAAAAAAAAAAAAATAAAAATGTCATTTTATTTTAAAAATTTAAAATTAAATTTTATTTATTTTATAAAATTACTTATTTATATTAGCAACTGACGATGGTGTCCTTGGTGGATTCGGAAATTTGAGTTTTTTTGATTCCAGAGATTCAAAAAAATTTATTAAAGAATTTGTTGAAGGAAAATATGGTGCAAATAATCATTTAATATCACCACCTCAATTTGAAACACATTTAGCTTGTGGTAATTATTTATAGCTTGATATAAATATTTTATAAGTAATAATCATTATTGAAAAAAAAAAAAAAGTATACTTTATTAATTATCCTTTTCTATATATATAAATTAATGAAATGTCCTTAAATATTTTATGTAATTTATCAAAATTAACGTTTTTCTCAATATTTTCTTAAAAAAAAAAAAAAAAAATGAAGATTGTGGTGCTGGTATAGGCAGAGTTTCAAAAGTATTTTTGTTGGATATATTTGAAAAAGTCGATCTTGTAGAACAAGTAATTTAAAGCTTCACTCGCAATACCACTATATATTACTAATAAATAAAAAAATAAGAAAAAAGAATTTAAGTTAAATTAAATTTTTCCTTTATAATAATAAAGAATCCAAAATTTTTAGAAAAAGCAAAAAATTCCTATATGGGTTCATTAGAAAATCGTGTAAATAGTTATATTTGTGAAGGATTACAAACTTTTACTCCAGAACCAAAGAAATATGGTAATTATATATATATATAATAGTTAAATATTGAACTATATTTTTAAAATATATTATAATCTCAAAAATAAAAAAAAAAAAACAAATGCTAAGATGTTATTTGGTGTCAGTGGGTTCTTGGACATCTTAAAAATTGTAAATATACTATTGATAATAATATATAATACCATAATACATAATAACATTTATTAAAAAAAAAAAAAAAAAAAAAAACATTATCTAATATATAAATATAATTATTTATGTATATAGATGATTTAATTCAATTCTTTGAACGTTGTAAAAAGGGATTAAAAGATAAAGGTATGATTTTTGTTAAGGAAAACAATTGTATAAATGAATTTGATGTAGATGATGTCGATAGTAGTATGACAAGATCAGACAGTTTATTTAAAGAAATTTTTCAAAAATCAGGATTAGAATTGGTTAAAGAAGCAACTCAAAAAAATTTCCCATCTTCTTTATATCCTGTAAAGATGTATGCCTTAAAGCCAATTAAAAAAGAGTGAATGTTTTAAATGAAAGTTTCAAAAAAAAAAAAAAAAAAAAAAAAAAAAAAAAGAAAGAAAGAAAGAAAGAAAGAAAGAAAAAAGAAATATATATATATTCGATTAAACTTATAAAATATTATTGAATTATTATTTGTACTATTTATTATTTATCTTTTTTATACATTTAAAATTTAAAATAAAATTTTCTATAATAATATTAAGGTATTATTAAAACAAAACTTTAATGTAAATAATTTTCTTTCTATTTACTTATTATTTGTTTGTTCGTTAAATATAAATGTTTACATTATGCCCGATGAAATATCAGTTTTACAAACTATTTTTTTTTCAATTCTAGTATTATTTAATGATTCTAATGCAAGGATCAATGAATGAATTCCTTTGATATTTATTTAAAATATTTTTTTTTATATTAATAATTTAGTAATTATATACAATTATTTATATCAGTTTATATTAATACCTTTCAATTCATTTCCCTGTGCTTTTAAAGCCAAAAATAATTGTTTTGCTAAAGATAACCCTGTAATAATTATTTAATAAAGAACGTTTTTTTTTTAAAAAATTATTATTATTATAATTATTATTTAATATCAAAATATTTACCTGGCAATGCTAATCCTAACTTATATGATTCATTTAATACGGTTTCTAAATCATTTACAAAATATTTAACATAAAGACCATCATTAAAATTTCTTTCTTCAATTTTTTGAGTATAATTACTAAAACACCATGAACTTGCTGTTCCAACAGCTAACTTTTGAATTTTGTATTATATAATATCATTTTTAATAATTAATATTTAGGTTTTATATTATACATTTAATTACTACATACTGAATGAATAGTTATATTTATATCTAATCCTGCTTTGTATGAATAAAGTAAAGATTCCACTATTCCAATCTTTTTTTTTTTTTTTTTTGAAAGTATTTTATTTAATATATAAAAGTATTTAGTTTTTTAGAACTAGACCAATTTAATTTTATAATGAATATATTATTTGGTGAAAATTACCATATTCATTGATATAATTATTTGATTTGATAATTTTGTATTTTGACCATTGCCTGATAAACCACAATAATTAACTGACTATAAAATAATACATATATTTTAATTGTGTTAAAATTAATTTTATTAATGATTTTTCAATTATAATAAAATATTAATAATTCAACTAATTACATTCACATACATTACAAAGAGCAAAAAATATAGGTAACATTCCTTTATATACTTCACGGTTTCCACCAACTACCATTGAACCTTTTTTATTTTTTATAGTTTCTTCATTTCCTATAATTGGTGCATCTAAATAAAAACACTGCTTATTAAGACAATCTCGATTTAATTTCTAAATAATATAAATAAATTTATGATATATATAATTTTTATTATATTATTTTAAAATAAATAAAAAATATATATATTATGTTTTTGTTATTATACTTTTGAAAGTGTTGGACTTCCTGTAGTCATATCACTATTTGTTAGAAATAAAAATTATTAATTTTGTACTATTTTAATGGGAATTAAATAATATAAACAAATATTCGATATTAAATATTAAAACATACACAATAATTGTTCCAACTTTTAAATTTTCTAATAATCCTTTTTTTCCATAGAAAATATCACTAACTAAATATAAAATTAATTATTTTTATTATATAAATATATTTAAATGATACGCTTATAAATAATATACTAATTTAATCACAAAACTATTCCATACCTTCAGCAGTAGTTCCAACTGTTATAAATATAAAATTTGTTTTATCTGCAATCATCTAAATACATATAATTTTCATAATTAGAAAGTTTTTTCTTTGATATAATATAAAATATTATTTATATATTACCTTAATATCCTCAGCTAAATTTGCTCCCCATTCTTGCAATGGTTCCGTTTTTTTAACAGTTCTATTATAAACATACATTGAATCATATCCTCCAGATATTAAATTACTTGCTAATATATTCCCAATTTTTCCTGTTCCAATCCTTCCATTATATATAATAATATAATAATATAATAATAATTAATTTATATCTTTTTAATGAAATTATAATGTATATTTGTTGATATATACCATCCTACATTAATTTCTGTTCTAACTAATGGAAATCTACTCTATTATATGAAAACAAATATAAAATGTGAATTTTATAATTAATATGATATTGAAATATTTATTGTAATTAATAATTATTATAATATTTCGTAATACACTTATAATGTTTTTTAACTCTTCTGAAAGTTCTTCTTCATTAATATTGCTAAGTTCGTCCATTCTTATACTATTTATTATCTTTATTAGATTTTAATAAAAATGATTTAATTAAAAAATAAAAATTTGTTAATTGTAATTAAACAATAATACACAAAAATTCTAATATATCAAAACACTAAAGTTTAAAGTTATTTTTTAAAAAAAATTACACATATTTAATTTGAGGATTTATTGTGCAATGAAAAAATTTAATATAACATGAATTTTAAATTTTTAAAATTTTTATTTAAAAGTAAATGAATTTAAAAATATATATTGATAAACTTATTCAAATAGTTTTTTATATAAGCTTTTTATTTTATTGTTAAAGATTTTTATTTATATGGAACGCTATATTTATTTTAGCTTTGATTTGAAAATCTTGCTTCAGCCATCTTCCTTAACATCTTTTTCATTAATTAATTAATTAAACAAAATTAGTAATTTTTTTGTATAACTTTTATTTAATATATTTATTATTAGTAATAAAATAAAAAAAATGTAAAATAAAATAAAATTATATATATATAATAATTAATTAATACTCTACATTAATAGTTTCTTCCTCTTTTTCTTGGAGTTTAGAATATTTAAATTTAATATTTTCATGTTATTAAAATTAAAAAATATATATGTTTAATTTTATAATCTTACTTCTATAAGCTTCGGCTTTCATATTTATTTCTGCAATTCTTCTTAATTTCATTTCTTCCTTTTTTTGGTTCTTTTTATCCCTCTGACGAATTCTATTACGATTTAATAATTAATATATATAATATACTGTTATAATCAGATTTTATATTTATATTTATTATAACAAAATTTTAACCAAAAAAAAAAAAAAAAAAAAAAAAAAAAAAAAAAAAAACCTTTCTTTTATATCATCACTACCCATTAATTCTGAATCAGAATATTCTATATCCAAATCTTTTTCAGCATTAGCTCGATGAAATGCTGTGATTTGCTTACGCTTATCAATCATCAATTCACTATATTTAAAAGTTGTTAATAAAAACATTGAGTTTTAAAGAAATTTATGTTTTATTATATTATTCAATAAAATTCTTGTTACTTAAAAAAATTCAAAATTAAATATGCTTTACCGCCCCGTAGGTTTTGGTATCAATTCATCTAATAATTCTTTTTGTTCTTTTCGGAATTTTTTCTTTTCTTGTCTTTCTTTTATATACTTATTACGATTATTTTCTTCTCTTTCTATTTGTAATAAGTCTTTATCAATGAAAAATTAAATAATACTATAAATATTTCTATTATGAAAATATTAACATATTTATAAAGTAATATAAATAAACTTATATATATACCATAATCTTCAGGTGTCATTAAGTTATTTTTATTTCCTTTATTCTCATTCTTAATATATTTAAATCCACTATCATTATCTTTTATATCCTTATTTTTATTTATTAGTTTTATTAATAAATTAAAATAACGATAATAATAAGAGAATATATATTTATATAGTTAACAAAATGTAATAATTATTTACTTATATTAAAAATTATTAATAATATATACTATAATATACTTCTTTTATTATGTCCCATTTATATGTTGACCTTTCAGAATTATTTATTTTTATATTTCCTTCATAATATTTTTCTATTATTAAAAATTGTTAATTAAAATTATAATAAATAATATTATAAGAATATGAATTATAAACACATACGAGGTAATTCTACATTATTCCATTTTTTTACAAACTTTTTAAAATGAAATGAAAAAAAAAAAAAATTATTTAATAAAATTTAATGTAATTATAATAATTTATACATTGAGCATATATATAAAAGATTCAAATTCAAACCTTCTTAAAATATTTCTTCCCTTTTTCTGTAGGAATATCGCTAAAATAAATATGATATTTCTTTTTTAACCAATACTGAAACTCACAATTCTTTATTATTAATTTGCAAGAAACAAAATAATAATTAAAGTTCAAAATACATATTAATAATGAACCAGGTATCTTATTTAGCATATATATAATTATAGAAATTAAAAGAACAAAATAACCTTATTATAATAGTCCTTTATTGAAATTTCTTTTGCATATATTAAATCAAGAATTAGTATTTAATTTAATAAATATATAAAAAGTTACATTCATAATTATAAAATCATTGTTAATATTAAAACTTATTTAAAAAAAAAAACATTCAATTAATACTTACTTGGAATACTATTTAAAGCATCTTCATATAAATGGTCTTTTTTATTTTTTCTAGATTTTTTTTCATGATAACTGTCACTTTCCGAATTACTTGAGTATGAATCTTCACTATTTAAATGTTTTCTCTTTCCCATTTTAAAATATGTTGTATTATGCTTATATTATTTTATTATTTTATTAATTGTTATTCTTTGATGAAATTTTATTTCTATATAATTCTTTTATAGTTTCTATTATTAATATCATCCCAATTTTTTCTTTTAAAAAAAGTGGTTGATAAATTTAATAATTATTAATTTATTTGTGGCTTTATTATATAAAATGGAATATTTATATATAAAATAAAATTCACATGAGATAATAAGAATGTCTAATAAATACTTTTTATTATAATAAAAAATTCAAATATATCATTGTTTTTACTTTTATTTTCTTTATTGATTAAAGTTTAAAATCTAAAAATGTTAGCTACTATTGCTTCACCATTAAAAACTTCTTTTCCAAGATTAGTTATTCCTTTAACTGTTAACAGATTAAATTGTAAATTGATTTGATAATAGTAATTAATATTAAAATACTCTATAATTAAATTAATTATATTTTAATTTAATTTTCAAAAAAAAAAAAAAAAAAAGTGTCTCAAAATTTTAAAAGATTCGAATCTACTTCAAGAATTTTTGAAGCTACCGATAATACTTTTAAAAAATTAATTAGCGGACCAAAGGACAAGAATGTTTTAGTTGATTTTTATGCTAAGTAATATTTTCTTTTCCATTATTTTAAATAAAATTATTAAATAAATATTTGTTTTTTTTTTTTAGCTTTAATAATTTAGAAAATAAGATAAATTATTCATAGATAATTAAAATATAATTTAAAATAGTTGGTGTGGTCCATGCAAAATGCTTGCTCCAATTATGAAAGAAGTTGTTGATGAAAATGAAAATAATGTATTAGTTAAGGTCAATATTGATGAATGTAGAAATACAGCCCTTGAACAAGATGTAAGTAAAGTAAAATAAAATTATCAAATTATCGAATTATTATCTAAAATGAAATCAAAACAATGTATAATAATAATTTAAATTTAAATGCATATAATATTGATTTTAGATTACTACTATTCCAACCGTTCAACTTTATAAAAACGGTGTTAAATGTGGTGAATTTGTTGGAGCTAGAAGAAAGGGATTAGTTGAAATGTTTATTAAAGAATTCTCAAAGTAATTAAATAAAATCTTTTAAAAAAAATGATTCCGTTATTATAAAAATTAAAGGAACAATGAATAGAATAAAACAATAATATTTGAAATTTTAATTAAATTTGTTTGAAAATATTATAAAATTATCATTTAAACAGAAAAAATAATAATAATATCATAAATAAAAAAATAATAATAATAATATCAACAACAAACAAAACAATATTTATAAATAATAAAAAAAAAATAATAATGAAGTTTAAAATAAATTATAAAATATGATTATATAACTATTGTAGCCATTTAACGATAAACTTTTATATTTCATTATTATCTTAATTTAATAAGCTATTTATAATAGTTATAATATATAATTTTAGTGTAACATTTAATTACATACATTTTAAAGTTTATATAAATAAAAATTACTTACAAATTTCTTTGTAAAATGTAATATATAAATCTAGTTATTTAAATTAAATAGAAATGTAAAAAAGAGAAGTAGTATAGTATTGTTTAATTTTTTCTAATAATCATTAATTTGACAATATGACAATACTTTCAAAATAATAGTGATGGATGATCCTATTAATTATAAGCATTTATATATTATTTCATTATTATTTTATAATGTTAATTTTTTATTATTTAAAAAGCTTATGAATACATATAAAAATGTATTGTTTTATTAGTCAAATGTTTAATTATGTATACTATATTAAATTTCAATATTTTTTTTTTTTTTTTTTTTTTGTATCTGAGTTTTAATTAAAAATTTTTCTCTTTGTATTACAAGGAAAGCAGTATTTTTTGATGATTAAATTTAAAAATATCTATTATATATTAGTATGTATTTTTTATTATAAATAGAAATTTCATAAAATGATGATATTTAGAAATATTAGAAATATATATAAAATTAACACATAATTAAATAATCAAATAAAGTTTATAAGTATTATTTATAGTACATTTTTAATTAAAATAATTTTAAAATTCTGTTAATAAAATAAAAAGAATTATTATATTTGAATATTACTTTGTAATATTTAATCTGTTACTTTTATAGATTATAAATAAGAAAATAAATTATATAATAATTAAATAAAATTAATATAAATCACATTCTAGAAAATAGCTTAATATACTTATAATATTATAAAATAATGAATTTAAACCAATTTGAAAAAGAAGATTTATCCGAATATACAGAAGATACTAATTCAGGTAAAATTAGTAATAATAAATATACATACATAAACAACATTAACGTATATTAATATACCGGTTAAATTCTATATAAAATATATAAAAATTGGTTTCATGACAATATTTTAATCAACATATAAAATAATAAAATAAAATTATATATTAATTAAAATATAAATATAAAACAATGATATATCATTACTTTTATAGTTAAGGATGAAAGTAAAAACGAATTTACTACAACTGATGATGATCTAGATGATAATCTTGAAAGCGAAAATGAAGATGATGATGACGATGACGAAGATGATGAAGATGATGATGATGATAATCTTCATTTCAGAGAAAGAAAGAATATGTCAATTATTGATAAAATGAATACATTGGATCAAGATGACAGAACTAGTGAATCAATTTCTATTAGACAAACAAAAAACGATGGAAGAAAAGATAGTAATAATGATATAGATGCTAGTGATATATTAAAAAGTAAAGCGAAAAGTTCATTTGGTGGACAATTATTAAGTGATGCAGACGACTCTGACAATGATATTAATATTGATGTAAAAAAGCTATTATAATATAATGTATTTGATTATAAAAATAGTACATTAATAAATATATAATCATTCTACATATAGGAACGTAAAAAAAGAATGGACGAAGATAAGCTTTTAATTGATAAAATGTATATAATATCACAATAACAATATAATGCACATATATACATTTATTTTAACCTTAATTAATTTATACAATATAGGGATAACATTACAGACGAAATGAAAGAATTATTTATATATATTAATACCTATCAACCAGAAGAATTTACACTTATACCCCAACTTAAATGTTTTATTCCAGATTATATACCAGCAGTTGGTGATATAGATCCTATTATTAAAGTAAAAAAAAAAACTTTAAATAATAACATAATGTTATAAAAATAATTATTTGTTTAATGTTTATTCATATATATTTGATATATTAGATTCCAAAACCAAACCAAGAAGATAAAGATATGGAATGTGAGCTTGGTACAAAAGTTTTAGATGAGCCTGTAGCAAAGCAAACTGATCCTGCATGTAAATATATATTAGTAATAATATATATTTACCATTATATATTATTAATATAATATTAACACACACTATATATATATATATTTCAATAAATCTAGTATTAGATTTAGAATTACGTGCGTCTTTATTATCTACAGGATCAGATGAAAATAATAAGAATGTATATTCTATTAATTTGAATTTTAACGATTCTGAAGAAGGTATAGAAGGTATGAAGGAATTAACTAAATGGGTAGAAAATGCACAAAACCTTTATTCCTTAAAACCATCTGATCGTGTTATTTATTCAAAGCGAATGGCAGATATTGAAGATTTAATGGCAGAATGGCCACCAGAAATAGATGAATTCTTTAGTTCAAATGTATATAAATATTAATATATAAAATGAAATATTATCCTATAAACCACTAAAATAATTCACATATGTTTATTTATTTAATAATTCATATAATGTCTATATTTAAAAAAATTATCTATATATGTTTCTTATAATACACTGAAAAAAAAATAAGGATAACGATTTTTCAATCAGTCAATTAGATTTACCATTACCTGATATATGTAAATTAGTATGTTCAATACTTGATATACCAGTATATTCTAATAATACCACAAATCAAAAAAGTCTTACAGATACTGATAATAAGTCATCAATAAAACGAAATCACAGAAATTTGATAGAGAGTATGCACACTGTTTTTAGTTTATATGCTGAATTTAAAAACTCACAGCACTTCGGTAGGAAAATTAATAAAGAAAATTTTTAATTGAATAAAAAAATAAAATGCATTTAATTCGTAATATGAAATCAAGTTTTTATAATTTATTACTACCATTAGAAAGTCAATAATATTTATGTATTGTTTTTAAATTACTCTAATTATCGATAATTATAAATAAAGGTGTTATAAAAAAAAAAAAAAAAATTATAAAAACTATATTTGAAAGATTTTGTATTACACATTTATTACCTCTTAATCATTTACTTATTCATTTATTCATTTTAAATATAACTAATAATTTAATTCACTGATAATATAAAAATTACATAAATGATATTTATATATTTAATATCGTTTTAAAAGAGTATTTTTATTTTTATGTTCAAATATTGTTATTTACTATTATTTATTTATTTATTTATTTATTTATTTATTTATTTATTTATTTATTTATTTATTTATTTATTTATTTATTTATTTATTTATTTATTTATTTATTTATTATGATTCCTAATATTTTTTACCATTATATTTAGAATTCTTATTACATAATAATATGTACATATGTACATTAAATTTATTATTTTTTAATATTATTATAAATTATTAAATTTAATTCTTTGGCTTATTAAATTTCATTTTTATTAAATATCTATATTAAAAAATAAAAAATAAAAAAAAAATTGTTAAAACAAAATTGTATAAAAAATTAAAAAATATAACTTATAATATTTTATACCTCATTTTAATTTGAGCTACATCATATACGATATATTCGTTATATAATAATGAACCATCTTTATCAAGTGTAACATCAATGGCAGGACCATATGGTACTTCAATACCATCTTTTGTATATGCTGATTTTGTTGGATCAGGGGCATTTCTTCCGCATCCCTTTGTACAATCTTTATTATTTTCTTTAGCTAAACTACCAGCATTATAGTCTGCATAAAGCAAATTATTTTCTTCACCAGTCATAACTTCACATAACAACATTAAACCGAGATGATTACTTGAAGCACAGCAATAATTAGCAGATTTTGATACCATATCAGCAAAGTAAACACCCTTACCAAACATATAACCAGTAACTGGAGCCTATTAAATAAAATACGTATATCATACATTTTTTTAATTATACATTAATTTATTATTGTTAATAATAATATATTATTTATCCTATATATATCTTAAAATAAGAATAATTATATATATATATATAAACAAAATATATTACTTCTGGAGGAGCAATTCTTAAACCTTGACTCAAAATACCAGCAAAATTAGTAATTCTTGAACCATGCCATAAAAGTTTTCTTTTTTTATCTGGATATTTGTTACCCAAGAATCTTTCTTTTTCACCTTCACGATCAACTATGTAAGCTTCACCAACTTCAAGTTCATACCAAGAATGAGTCTTAGCATGAGTATTTGCAACATATGTTTTAATCATTTCAAACTCTTCAGAATTATGATCCAATGGAGTAAGATCACAATGTAAAGATTTATAATTCATATCAATTGGATTTTCAGTTATTTCAACTTTTTGGTTCTTTAATAATGTAGTAGCAATTTGAATATCAGCTAATGATTCTACCATTTCAATTTTTTTTTTAAGTAATACTTTTGTATTAATTACTGGTGGTCTTGTTCTTCCAAAATCGTGTGGAATAATAGTATAAAATTCTGATGTTAAATCAGATAATACGGATCTTAAATAAAAAAAAATGTAATTAGTTATAAATTAATTTTTAATTTTTATTTTTATAAAAAAAATAAATATATATAATATAAATAATAATTTACGGTTTTGGAACTTTATTATTCAATTCATCATCCAATTTCTTTAAAACAGCAAAACTCTAGTTTCAAAATAAATTATTTTATAATGTTTAATATATATTTGAAAACTATATTATACATTATTTTATTTAATTATAATAACTTTTCAATGAAACTCTTTTTTGCTCTTTTTTTATTTTATTTTATTACCTTTTTAATATGTTCTTTGGTAAGTTTTCCAAGTGGCATTTTTTTAGCTAAAGTAATACAAAAATTTTATATAGCTTTAATACTTTTTACAATATTAAATTATATATATTATAATATTATTAATGATTTACCATTATACCCAATTTCTGACATTTGTTGTTCCATTAATGAAATATCAAAAATTAATTTAATAATGTCTTGAACCTTTTCATCCAATTTAGAATCTGGAATATCTATTTGTTCTATTTCTTTTTCCTTTTCTTTTATACGTTTTTCATCTTCCTCAGTAACACCATAATCACGTTCAAGTAAGAAATATTTCTTATTCTTCTTAACAAAATTGTTTCTATCACTCCAGTTATTACCAGTCTAAATTAAATTATTTATGTATTGTAAAATTTTTTATTGATTACTCAATCAATTCCTCCCTAAATTTTTTTAACACTTTAAATATATATAATACCTTATCCTTAAATTTAGATTTGAAATTTGATATTGCTATATCTTTACTAGAACAATTTAATAAGCTTGATTGACCTTTTTCACCAACACGTCCCCATCTTATTTTTTTAAAATAATTAATAATATATATAAAATAAATGTCTTTCCAATAATAAATATTTAATTACCTAGTCCAGAAACAATATTGATTACTATTATCTTTCTTTAAAACTTGAAGATTATAGAATTTGTTATTGTTGTTTGCAATATTTGTTTGGTTAAGAATAGCATCATAAATTTCATCACCTTCTTCAAGTACATGGTAATCCTAATAATAAAATAAATATTTTAAAATTAGTAATGACATTTAAATAAAATAAAAAAAATGATATATAATTAAATATGGAGTTTGTTTACTAACATTACTATTTGGTACATTTGGATCAACAACCTAGTATATTTATTATATCATATTTTTGAAATAAATTAAAATTAAAGTTAAGATTATACTTATTCATTTTAATATATATTTTTTTATAGTTAGAATGAACAATACAAATAATAAATTATTTTTTATTATTTATATTATATATATTACAGTTCTTCCTTTTCTAATTTCCTTAACGATTTCTTCTTCTTCTTCTTCTTCTTCTTCTCCATCTTCTTCCTTCTTTTTACTATCATCAACATCCATAGGATCTTCTTCTTTAACTTCTTTTTTACCTTTTTCTTTTGTACTTCCTTTACTTTCATTCTTAGAAGTTGTTGCTCTTTTTCTTTTTGTAGGTTTTTCTTCACCATCTTTCTTTGTACTTTTTCTTGTATATTTTCTCTTTGGTATAACCGGCGTATGAGTTTTTTTTTCCTCTTCGCTTGGAGGTTTTAATATATAACTTTCAGCATCAATCAATTTATTTTCCTTAATACAATTTGTAATGTATGATTCATCAACTATTTTACATTCTGGATTATCTAAAGCATTTTTAATTTTTGTACTCAATTCATTTTCAGCTAATTCTTCTTTAGTTGCAATTAAATAATTGACCTTTTAATAATTTTCCAAATATATACATTTAATTTTATTTTTCCATAATTTAATAACTGAGTATGTTATTTTAAATTTTCTTTTTTTTTTTTTTTATAAAAGTTAATAAATTCTTTAATTTTAGTTATTTATATACCTTTTTTGTATAAGTTTTTTGAATTTTTCCACCATTATTAGTTATTCTATTTTCTACACTAATATTTGTTGCTGGTGATAAAGTAAAAACAAGATCTTGAAAAAAAGTACCTTGTTTAGTTTGATTGGCTTTAGCATTAATTCTTGCGCTCCTCCTAAGAGACATTTCTAAATTTTAAATATTATTATTTTATTACATAATAACATACAATTAATATTACATATTTATTTTAAAAAAATTGTTATATTTATTAATTATATAAATTATTTTATATTTAATTATTGCATTGTTGTATAAAAATTTCAGTTGATTACATATTTTAATTTTTATTTCTTAAACATATATCATTTATTTATTATACAATACAAACCTCTAACAATATATTAATTTACAAATATTAATATAATTCTATTTAAAAAACTATTTATATCTCTTTGTTGTATTTAGGGAAAGAAAAAAAATATGAAAATAAAATAGAATATCAATTTTTATATAAAGAAATGACTATGATAAATATTATTAATAATTAATAATTAATTCCATGTTTTAGTATAATTAATTTATTTTAATTAAATAAAAAAAAATTTAGCTTATTAAAGTAACACTATAATTTTTAAAATTATAAATTTTAAATTGTTTTATCAATTGAATATTATATTAATTTATAATATATAAAAATATAAAAATATATTAGACTAATTAAAATATATGAAAAATATTAATTAAATTCAATAAAAAAAAAGGACAATACAGTTTTAAAAGAAAGTTAAGTAATTCAATAGAAAACTTATTATATATTATTTAAGTCTAAACTTAATGTTATTAAATACGCTACTTTTCTTGTCAATGAAATATGATTTTAATATCAGTATATTTAAATTAAAAATATTAAATTGTAAGATATTCCAAGATTTCTGAAATTGTTTTGGATTTCTTTCGAGTAATCTATTACTCCATTTTTTTAAATTATTATATGATTTATAAATATTATAATCATATCAGAAAATAAACACATTGTTATAAAAAAAAACTTGATATTTTATATTTAAAAACATTCAAAAACTTAAAAACTTTATAAAATATATTTACTAGTATATAAAACTGATATACTGTTATTAATAAAAAATATTTTTATATCAACAAATTTACTATTTATTCCAATTAATTTACCAAATAATTCACTTAAATAAAGGAATTATAGTTATATCTTTTATTAATTTTTAAATTATTTTAAAATTTAAAATTACAAATATTGTAGATATCTTCAATTATTTCTATTTCCAATATATCTATTATGATTATTAGAAGATGAAAAGAAATTAAATATTTATTAATTAATAGTCTCAATATTTTTATCACTAATCTTTCTTTATAATATTTTTATTTACCATTAATAAATGAATATAGAAATTAAAACTAAGTAGTATTATCAATAAAAATTATATTAATAAACTTTTATTTATTATAATAATTCTATTATAATAAATAAATATTAATTAGTCTTAATATTATTTGTGGTTTTATAATTATTTATTTTGCATTTTGGTGTTTTTTATTAAAAAAAAATATACATATATATATATATATTTCTTTATTAATAATATAATAATATCAATTAAAGTAAATATTAAATTATGATAGTAATATATTTATTAATAATATTTTATAATAATTGAGGTATTACCTTTAAAATAATACAAAATAAGTAATTCATTTTTTATTACTATTAAAAGTTTATTTCTCTTTTCAGAAGGATCTAAAATTTTATTTGTATTAAAACTCAATAATATCAAATTCTACTTCATTAGGATTAGATATAGAGAATATATAAATATATAGATATTTATATTTAATAAATAGATAATAAAAAAATTCAATAATATATATATAAGTCATTAATGCTTATATGAAAGTTATTAATATTATATTTTATTTAATTATTTTTATTTAATCTGCATATAATTAAGAAATTTTCTTTTTTCCGTATCAATAAAATATAAAATTCATTATATTATGCATTTTATTATATCTTTTATAATTTAATTTCATGGAGACGTTTTTTTTAACAGGACATAAAGAATACTGACATTCTTTATGTCCTATTAAAAAGTAGATTCATAGAGCTATTAATGATTAGAATTATTTTAATAAGAAAAGCCGCTAGATTCTCTATATATGGAACATAGACAACGAACTGTAATTTTGTTCATTCAAATATCCTTGTTCCATCTTATCTATTTGTAGCTCATTACAAGCTAAAATTCCACCAAGATTTTTTTTTTTAACTGCACCTACTTTATTATTAATTTAATTAAAATTATAATACATCATAAAAAATAAATTTAAAAATAAAAAATAGAAAAATAAAAATTAAAAAAAAAAAAAATGATTAAATAAACACAAATGAATAAGAATTGGGTATAATGTATTCTAGTAATTTTAATTTAAGTAAGAAAGCCACTATTATAATAAAGTATAATAATTGTATTTGACTTCCAATGGAACACGAAGTTAAAGATCAAAATTTTATCATGGAACAAAATTACAATCTTCATTGGTTGCGCTGGCCCTCCTGGCTTGTCTTACTGTTTCTTCAGCATTGACGCTCTTGGATGTTGCTTCAAACCTTTTGAACATTGACCATTGCTGGCCAATAACAAAAGGCATGATTTTGGTTAGAAGTTCCGTTGTTACTGTCAAGAATTAAGAATTTACTGACTGAGAATTTTTTTTTTTTTTTTAACGGCATCAAATATTTTAAACTTTATTATTAATTTAATTACAATTATAATACATGTAATAAAAAAATTAAATATAAAAAAAAAAAAATATGTTTAAATAAACACAAATGAATAAAAATTGGGTATAATGTATTCTAGTAATTTTAATTAAAGTAAGAAAGCCACTATCATACTAAAGTATAATAATTGTATTTGACTTCCAATGGGACACCGAGCCAAAGATCAAAATTTTATCATGGGACAAAATTATGATCTCCATTGGTTGCGCTGGCCCTCCTGGCCTGTCTTACTGTTTCTTCAGCATTGACGCTCTTGGATGTTGCTTCAAACCTTTTGAACATTGACCATTGCTGGCCAATAGCAAAAGGCATGATTTTGGTTAGAAGTTCCGCTGTTACCGTCAAGAATGGTGTTCCTTCATTAGTACCAGATTGAATCTGACGCTTACAAAGTTCTTTCCATTCCCTTGAATTGTAATTAATATTGTTAAAACTTCTTCCCCCAAGAAGGAATTTAAATATTTTACTGCACACACTAGAATAATCATACGCATCAATATTCACCGGATTATTAGAACTATTACTATCATTAACTAAATTACTATCTAAATTAGAATTATTATCATCACTATTGCTATCATTACTAATATTATTATTTCTATTACTACTATTGTTATTATTACTATTTCTATTATTACTATTACTACTATTGTTATTATTACTATTGTTATTATTACTATTGTTACTATTACTATTACTGTTATTGCTATCTCTGCTGACATTATCAATTTCATTATTATTGATAGGACTATTGGAATTACGTTGACTGAAAAAATTTAATAGATGGACTATAGAATCATAATGTTTAATACGGATATCTCTAAATGTTGGACAATCTAATAACCAATGTTTAATACTTTGATCTCCACACTTGCAACATGGACAGTAGTTAGGACAAACTGGATCAATAAATTTAGCAGCTTTGGCAACTCTAGCATCCAACTTGTATCCGCTTCTTGCTTTCAATAGCCAGTAGAAGCCATAGGCAAACTCTGGGTATTCATAACATAATTTAATAAAATCTTTAGTTTCAATAAATTTATTATCATCATAATATTGCGCTTTGATTGAATTCCCTTTGAGATCTTTCCAATAAAAGTTTTTAATTGCTTTAATATCTCCATGCTTCTTTAGTTTTTTATCAAGTGTCCTACTTGATTTGCACCACGTGTATTTTCTAAATTTAGGAATGTAATTGACAAGGTGTGAGATAATACAATTTGAGTTTTTCCATTTGTTAAAACATCTAACCTGAGCTAACGCACATTTGGCTGACAATGGAGGAATATTCAAATCTTTTGAGATAGAGTATAAAGATATAAACGATACAGCTTTATGAACTCCGGCAACCCATCGTAATCCTTTGTTAACATGCTTCTGAGCAATCCTAGACCTAGCTTTGTTGGATCTAAGTAATGGTGCAAAGTATGAAACTCTGCTAATCACTTGTGAGTTAAGTACTAGCTTTTTGAAAGGAATAGGAATATTAGGATTTCTTAAGAATTTGCTGACTGAGAAAAGTCCTTTCAAAACCTTGTTATTAAGAACTTTAATTACTGGTTTAAGGGACAAATTCTTATCAAATGGAGCACCAAGATAAGTATAACAATCAGTAGTTGGAATGGGTTGTCCTGCTAAGTAAAATGTTGGATCTCTCTTGTTCTGATTTTCTATTGATTCAGGACGAATCACCATCGATGAACACTTCTGGATACCAAATTCCATTTCATTATACAATGCCCATTCATTAACTCTTCTAAGCATCTTTTTTAAGCATCCTCTTGTTGGAGCACAAATAACTATATCATCTGCAAAAAGTCCACCACAGCATCGAGTGTCACCTAAACTGACTCCTAGATCTTCGCACTCTTTAAATATATCATTAATAAAGAGATTAAAGAGAATAGGAGAAAGAGGGCAACCTTGACGAACTCCTTTCTTCACATCAAAAGATTTCGAGAATTGTCCATCTAATTTGACATTAGCCTTAGATGTTAAATATAAATTTTTGATAAATTGTAAACTTTTACCTCGGATTCCTAAACAATCTAATTTATGGAGAATATTACCGATTGGGACTGAATCGTATGCTTTCCTGAGATCTAAAAAGGCCAAATATGTCTCTTTATTATCTAATTGACGTCTACGGCATATTTCTTGGATTGAAATGAAAAGACTGATACTTTCTTCCTTTTTTCGAAAACCAAATTGTACAGGTCTAATGAAATTATTCTTTAAACCATATTCTGAGATTCTAGTGGTGACAATTTTGGAAATCAACTTAATACCATTATTGATAAGTGATATACCTCGATAGTTATCACAATCTGTCAAATCTCCCTTCTTAGGAATAGAAACAATACTGGATTCATTCCATGAGTTGGGGAAGTCTCCATCCCAAATACGGTTGAATAATTTAAGAATAAAATTTAAACCATGAGCATCATTATCTGAAGTGGTATTACCAGAAGAATTATTATCTGTAGCATTATTAGAATCATTACTTGATGGAATTAATGCTTTGTAAAATTCAATTGGAATACCATCCGGACCTGATGCTTTATAATTTGGAGTAGAGAGGATAGCTGACTTGACTTCATCAATACTAATATCTTGGTTGATATCCCATTCATCAAGCATAGGGAGTGAAAAACGTTTATTCGTTGGTTCTTCATACCAATGCTCCAAATCAAGACTTACACCACTTGGATCTGATGCAAGGTTTTCGAAATGATCATGCCACACATCTAGTTGTTCTTCCGTAGCAACAACTAATTCTCCATTTTTATTTTTAATTGGTTGAGCAATAAAGAAAGAATCTTTTCCAATTTTTGCAGTTTTCTTGATCCATTTCCAGGCCTTCTTAGGATTATGACTCTTCATATACTCACATCCTGTTTTAATCCAATGAAGATATTCTTGCTTCCTAAATTCATTACATCTTTTGTGGATGTAATCAATGAGCTTACGGTAGATTTTAATTCGTTTAATAAATTCATCTATATCATAAATTCTTTCTTTTTTAAATCTCTTATACAACTTCATTTTGATTTTTTGAAGATTAAAAATTTGTTGTGAAATATGAAATGAAGACTTTATAACATTATTTGCTGAGGTGATACTGAGCTCGTCTGCAATTGAAAAAGCAGTTGAAGTAAACTCTTTGGAAAGTTCATCTGTTGAAACATTAGGATCGTTGAATTTTGCTGAAAGTATTTGGAATTTATTATGACTGATAATAGATTCCTTTTCCTCAATACATTTTAATCTATTCCATTTCAGAATTTTCTTAGGAACATTAAAGTCATTAGAAAAATCTTCCATAGGAATAATTTTACCATTAATAAGAAGTGGCTTATGGTCTGATACAGGATAAAAATTATTTATAAATGATCCTGAGTGAATAAGATCTTTCATCTTCGAATTGATAAGAGCATGGTCAATGTCGGAAGATTGATCACCTCGAGTCCAAGAGATAGTAGACCCTCTAAGCGGAAGAATTTCCCAATCTCCTAATCCATTAGTTGATAACCAGTTGGATAATTTTACTTTAGACATATTAAAATCACCAACAAGAATCGATGGATGGGATGAATGAGTTTGTAACCACAAGCGAACTTCTAACTTTGCATGATCAACATAGATGTTGTGATGACTATGAGGCATATAAACATTTCCAATCGAGCATTTGAATCTATTCCAGAGACTAAAAGTATAAATAGAAATAATATACTTTCCAGAGAAGTTTTCAAGTGAGGCTTGACACGAATTGTGAAAACCTAAATATAAACCTCTCATTCCAGGAACTGATTCGTCAGCTTTCTTGAAAAAGTGTCTATAGTTTCGCAAAGTAACACGACAAGGATAATCTGTATTCGAACCAGAACCATTACCAGTTTCTTGGAAACATAAAAATAATGGTTTGAAAATAGCTGTGAAATAGCTAATACTATCTCTCTTTTCGTGATTCCACCCATTGGTGTTCCAACTAAGACAAAAAGAAAAGTTATCAGGCTTGTTGGATGAGGAAGAATCGTTGCTATTATTATTATTATTAAAGTCATCGTTATTAATGGATGATGCATCAGAGGAATAAGTAGAACTATTATTAGATGGCTGTGAAACTGAAAAACTATCAACTATTGAACTGTTATCAGAGTTGATAGAACTATTAGAATTAATTGTTGAATGTTGAGATTGAAATTGTATTTGCTGTAGATCTGGAATATTTTCATGATGGGAAACTTGTTGAAGATCTTGTTGAAGATCTAGTTGAAGATCGGATTGTTGATGAGATTGTTGAACTGATTGTTGAAATGATTGTTGAATAGAATGTTGATGTTTATTAGAAACTAAAATTTTACGTTTGAGAGTGGAAAAAGTGTATTTGTGATTCCTTCTACTACGAGCTGAAAAGGAAATTGAGGTAACTGAAAGTTTCTTCTTTAACATGTGTAAGATTTTAATACAATCTTTCGATGAACCATGAACCTTGACTAAGAAAAAGTGATCATTGAAAGTCTGAAAATATTTAACACTAATAACTGAATTAAATTTATCTTCTAGAATAACCTCGAGTTTTTCCCATAGCATATTTACTGACCATGATCGAATACCACGGATAAAGAAGGAGCGAATATCATCTAAGGGGATACCATAAGACCGGGTACCACGTCTGATATAATTCTTATCTTTAATATAAAGGACTGACATGATAATAAATTCTAATTAAAAAAATATTGAATATAAAATAAATACTAATAAAAATTATAAATATAACGTATATGGAAAAAAATCTGTCTCTCTCTCTCTTCTTAAAAGTACTGGATAGTACAAAAATTGTTACGATGCTTTGTTTAAAGTTTCTTATTTTTTGAATTCTAGTTGTTAATTTTTTTTTAAAAATTCTAGTTTTGGTTTGTTGTTAGTAAATTCGATTCGCTTTTTGACACTAAACTTGTTTGACTTTACTTTTCATTAAATATTTAAATTGGTAAAAATTTGAATCAAGAATGTCGACACCAGAAAGCTTGTGAATAGTATTTTTACATGATGTAGAGTGAATCAGTCTCTTACAAGAAACAATACAACAATAGCTACATGAATATAAAAATACAATGCAAATGCTAAAGTTGACTACATTGGATTCTTACAAGAGAAGAGTAGTACTACATGAATACATGAATAAAAGAAAAAATACAGCAACAAAATGTATTACTCTTCTAATTAAATACTATACAAACTTACCTGAATATCAAACATTCAACTTATTCATCAAATACTTAAATTCGATGAATAAAATGTTTTTTAATCGCTCAGTACCATGAGCTTAGTCCTAATAATTTTACCTTAAGACTAACCAAGCATCCATTGCGCAATACTTGGATTTAATTCTTTCTACTCTCTCAGTACCATGAGCATGAGTAGAACTGACTGAGAAAAGTCCTTTCAAAACCTTGTTATTAAGAGCTTTAATAACAGGTTTAAGGGGCAAACTCTTATCAAATGGAACATTAAGATATGTAACACCATCAAAAAGGTTCATTGTATATTAAATATCTAATAAAAAAATGAAAAAATAATAGTAAAAAAATGTTCTCCACTCCATTATAAAGACAATTGAGCAAAGAATATATTACACTTTGCTTAAACACATAAAAGCTATATTTCATTATAATATATCATATATTTTTTTAATATCAAAAATATTAATACTTTCTTAATTAAATATGATTTTTATTTTTTATATTACTTTATTTATTATATATTATTTTTATTTCATATATTTAATACTATTTTATTGATAGATAATAATAAGTAGTTTTAAATAAGCGATGAACTATCAAATAATAATTAATTCATTAAAAAAATTAAAGTATAAATTATTTTTATGAAAATATTTAATAAATTTTATTATAATTCTTTTATAAGAGCGCTAATCAAATTAATAACCGTATGAAACTAAAAGAGCAACTAAAGCAGCAGCGATAACATAGAAATTGGCAATGAAATCAGAAGCACCTGAATCTTGTACATTGTTTGAAGTATTGGTGTTAGTAAGAGTAGTAGTATTGTTACCAGCATTAGTGGCGGTATTTCCTCCAAGGTTACATTTAACACCATCAATTTTACAAGTCTTTATTTTAAATTTCATAATATCAAAATTTTTAATTTCAATTATTAAAACATTTTAATTCAAATTTTTTAATAAGTATATTAATTATAAATAATTATTCATATTAGATACTTACAGCTCCATTTTCCCAACCATATAAGGCACCATCACCACCAGTAGCAACAACGTCACATGAATTACAAGCTACAACATTACCATTATTATTAGAAGATTGGGTGGTTACACCATTATTACTAGTGTTTGTTGAACCAACTTGATTATTGTTGTTATTGGAGTTAGTAGAAGAAGCACTAGTGCTAGTACTAGTGGAGTTTGAGGTATTGGAAGAAGTAGTGGAAGAGGAGTTACCATTGTTACTGCTAGAAGAATTACTGTTGGAAGAATCATTGTTAGAATCATTATTAGAAGAACTGTTGCTAGAAGAACTGTTGCTAGAAGAAGAAGAACTGCTGGTTTGAGATGAAGCTACAGTTGTTGTCTTAACAATAGTTGTAGTATTCTTAGAATCAGAATCTGAAGAATTAGAACTAGAGGAATTGGAGGAAGAGTTGGAAGAAGAGTTGGAAGCGGAAGTTGAAGAAGAGTTAGAAGTATTTGAAGAAGAGGAAGAGGAAGAGGAAGAGGAAGAGGAAGAAGAATTATTGTTAGTAACTCCTGAAATATTGCAACTTGAAGAAAGTTTACAGAAGTTACTGTTTTCCCAACCCCATAAGGCACCATCAGTACCAGAAGCGTAAAGAACACATCCGTTACAATTTGGGAATGAAGCGGATGAAGCTAATTTATATTGACTTAATAAAGCAGTAGCGAAGAAAATTCCTGAAATAAATTTCATTTTCGTTTCTTTCAAATTTAATATTTAATTATAATTACAAATAAAAAAAAAGTAAAACAAAAGAATATTTGAATATAGGATATATAATTATATTTATATAAAACTATGAGCAATGAATTTTTTTATTTAAAATAATTATTAAAAAAGTTTAATTTAATTATATAATAATAATATATAATATTATATATTCATAATTTTATATTAATAATTACATTTTTATTATATATTAAAAATTCTTTTTTTTAACTTAAATATATTTCTTTTATAATATTTATAATTAATAATTATATAATATTATTTGATTATATATTAAAATATATTACAATATTTAAATTAATATTATTAAATTAATATTATTAGTTTAATTTATATATACATATTTTTTAAAGATGGCTATAAACTTTAAAAAAAAAAAATTAATCTAAATATATTTATGGAATACTATATATTTAACATAATTATTAATATAATACTTTGCATACATATATTAATTTCCTTTTTTATTTATTTATAATAAAAATAAAAAACTATCAGTCTTAAATAGAAAAATAATATAGATAATATATCATTTTTTATTTTAAGACTCCTTTTTTGAAATCTCAAAAATATTTTTTTTTCATTTCAATACTTTAATTCTATATCTTTCTCTAAATTTTATTTTGTACATTATTAATTCTATAATTCTCTGTTGTTTATTATTTTATTTTTTTTATAGTGTCTATTTACTATGGTAATAATGGTTATATACATATAAATATTATCTCTAACATTAAAATTGAAGACTCATTACACAATTATATAACCATATAATTAATATATTTTTATTTTCAGTACCATTTTTATTATTAAAAGAATATTAATAATAATGGTAATATGTTTTTAATGTATGAGAAACAATTTTTTTAAAAAAAGAAAAAATTAAAATGAAATGAAAAGAATTATTATAAAAATAACTTTTTTAATAATTTCTTTTTAGTTAGTTTTATTCATAACTCAATTATACATAATTATAACATAACATGGTGTTACAGATGCTAAATTAATTATTATTTAAAATTATATAATGAATCTTTTTGTTAAATTAATCAATTAATCTTAGAGATTTGAAATTATTTATTATCATGAATAAACAATAAGTAAAAAGGATTACTAATTATCATTTATTGCTTAGAGTTAGCAAATAATAATCTTTATAATTTTTGAATTTTGTTATTGATATAGATATTTGAGGTTTCCTTATTATATCAACAAAAAAAATTTATAATAAATAAAACTTTAATTATAATAAATATATATATATAATTTAATATAAAGAAATAATAATTAAATTTATTGTATATATATTAGTGGCTGCATTGTAGATCAAAATATGTTTATAATTTCTGTATATAACATGGAACTGCATAAACATTAATAATAAATAAAAAAAAACTTAACAAAATTAATTACATAAAAATAATATACTATTTATTATATATCTTTAATATTATTAATATTAATGAATATTAATGATAGATATATTGCCCGTCTTTAATGTATTAAAATGTAAAATGTATTATAATAATTATTCAAATAGAAATTACCAATATTTAATTTGAAAATAAATACTACAATAATTCTTTAATGCACCACTATATGTTAAACAATGAATGATGTCATCAGAACTAGGTTTCATATTTCAAAACCACAAAAGTATTTAATAAAAATTGGAAGTCTAATTGAAGTAGCATTAACAACTAATAATGGTAATTGTTTTAGTAATAGAAATATAGTATTAAAATAACCATTAATTTCAAAATTATAATGGCATTAATAACAAAAACAAAATTTAAAAAAAAAATATAATTTATAAAATAATCAA
The DNA here is from genome assembly GCA_002104945.1 of Piromyces finnis. NCBI lineage: Eukaryota > Fungi > Neocallimastigomycota > Neocallimastigomycetes > Neocallimastigales > Neocallimastigaceae > Piromyces > Piromyces finnis. The sequence goes on along the minus strand of MCFH01000009.1, from coordinate 1,026,969 downwards.
TTATTATGAATGGATATCCATACATAACTATTAATATATTCTTTTTGAATAGTATAAATATATTTTAAAATACTTTCTTTTATAACATTCTAATTTTTATATTTATGATTATTATTTTATTATAAAAGATTTTATTTATTTACTAATTTACTTATTTATTTATTTATTTATTTATTTATTTATTTACTTACTTATTATATTTATTTATTTATTTATTTATTTATTTATTTATTTATTTATTTATTTATTTATTATTCTGAAAAAAATGTCATCTTCTACGTAATCAGATGGTATTTCAAATAAACTTTGAGGTATTTTCTCTTTGTCAATACTACAATCTACATTTTTAATTACCATTTTAACTGTTGGATATATTGGTAATTCTATAATCATTATTTTGATAAAAGAAAATATATACATAAATAATTAATGATAATAATTCATACACCTAATAAAAATATTTATATATTTATATAAAATGATTTTTCCATAAAAAAAAAAAAGAAATAAAAACTTACCAAGTCTAACTGGGAATCTTTTCTCATTAAATAGGCACTTTAAATATTCATTTTTTTTACCAAATAAAACATTTTCTCCATTAATTCCACTATTTATGGTATCAAAAAAAATCATATTAATAAATTCAAACACAGGTTCTAAGCTTTCTAATGAAATTGGAAATTCATTATTTTGAGTCATCCAAAGTTTAATATATCTATTACTTCTAGTATTTTCTGATATATTCATTAATCTACCCATATGAAGATTTTCAGTATTGGATGGATTGAAATAGTCTTCTTCAGTAATTTTATTTTTATTCCAATCGAAATTTTTTATTCTATTTTTTACCTCTTCTGTTTGTTTTTCCTCTTCTTCTGATGGAATACCACTAATAATTCTATAAAATGCAACATTTGGATCTTCAGATACTTTAATTTTATTTCTTCTAGTTAAAGTAGAATGATATTCATTATTAGAAGAATCAGTTTTATCTTCAATATTTAAATGTTGTAACATTTGAATATACTTCTTTCTGGATATTGGCTTATTAATAAGATTTTCAATATAGTCAGGATAATTAGAACTTAAAAATGCTATATCATTAGTATCTACTTTATTATGCTCACTATCTTCGCCGTTTATTAAAATTTCAGTGATAATTTTTTCAGTTTCAAGATCGATTGTATCATTTTTTATATACTTTTTAAAAATACTTTCATGTTGAGTACTATCATTATATTCTTTATAAATATCTATTTTATCATTAATAGTGTATTCTGAATCATTATCACTATCCTCATTATCATCACTATCTTCATCATTATCGCTTGCAGTATCATTACTAATTAAAGATTCATTACTATTTGTATTATTTTTATTTAATGAAATGTTACTAAATTTTTCAGAATTTATAGTTAAATTTAAAACTTTAGATTTTATATCACTCTTATAATCTCCTATAACAGTTTCATTATCTCTCTTTCGGATAACTGTCTTCACATCCTTAATTTTAACTATATCAGTTTTGTAAATTTTTCCATTTTCCATTGAAATGGATCTCGATGCTTTTTTTAATAAACCTCCCTTTTTTTGTTTGACAATACAATCGGTAAAAAGTATAAAAACTTTATATAGCGTTTTTATGTTAATATTACTTTTAATTATATTATTCATACACCATTGTGGAAAATTTGGATATATTTCCTGATATGTTTTCTTTTTATTATCTAATATAAAACACTTGCAGTCGCCTAAATTAATATATGCAAAATATAATTTAAGTATATCAATACATAATTTCATTTCAAGAATATCTATAAATAATATATTTTTACAATATTTTATTCATACCTGTATCTTCATAAAAACGAATAATGAATGAAATGTTACCTTTTAGTATTCTTGGAATTCCTTTATGTGATAATCCTCCAATAGTTGTGTTAATTCTAAAACAGTTGTCCCTTTTATATAACTCCATTGTATCTGATACCAATAGTTTTGCAAGAACAGAAACTATTATAATTAAAAGTTATTAATTACATTTTTATATTAATATAATAATAATAATAATAATCCAAATATTTAATATTAATGATATATTAATACATTTATTAAAATATTTTTACTTACTTGGACATTTGAATTTAATTTTATTTTTGAAATAAAAATTTGGTAAAATGTCATTCCACTTCTTTAAAATTACTTTACCGAAGGTTTTAATATAAGTTTTTATTTTTAAAACAGAAATTTTTTCAATGATATCAACATCTCCTAAACTGTAAAACATAAAATAAAAGACAATTTAAAAATTTATTTAAAATATAATACTGATATTAATTACTATTCTTATTCTCATTTTAACACCACTCAATACTCATTATTCTTTTTAAAATTATATATCAACTTTTTTTTTTATTTATTAATATTATTTTAATTTCTTACAAAATTGATTCTTCCAAAGGATTCCAACCATAATTATTACGCGTTATAATATCACATCCATTATTAATTAAAGTAATAATACAATTTCGTCTACCTAACATAAGTGCTAAATGAATTGGTGTGTTTCCATGATTATCTTTCTCATTTATCTGTTTTTTAATTTCTTCATTTTTTAAAAGTTCCTTAAGGGTCATTTCATCGTCACGATAGACGCAACGATGAATTGGATATGATTCATATAAAGTCATTGTTTTTTTTTTTATCTACCTTTATAAAAGTATATTTTTATTATTATTATTTATAAGGATTTATTAATGTCATAAAATAAATAAAAATATTTATATATAAATTATACGTTTATATATACAATTGCACTACTATAGTTTCGTCTGTCTATCTACCGAACTTTTTAACAATATAAATATATATATTTTTTATTTATTTTATTACTAATCAATAATAGTATAATGATAAATAATAAACTCAAAAAAAAAAGTATTTTATTTATAATTATAAATAATTATATAGAAAATTAAAAAAAGCTTAATTTTTATTATTTTTTATTATTACATTAATATTATATTTTAATAATGGATGGGTATATTAAAAAGTTGTATGACAAAGCTATATAAAAACATTATATCGTGAACTTTATTATATACTTTTATAATAAGAATTAATTTTTAATAATAATTGTTTTCTATTATTTAATATTATATTTGTTATAAATTAATTTTAATATATATAATATTTATCTATATATTAAAATTATTGGAAAATATAAATAATTAAAGGTTTATATATTATACATATTAAACTTTAACTACTATTATTTTGGAAGGAAAGAATTTGATTATTTGAATAATTTACTAATTCAAACTCTAAAAATAAATAATCAAAAAGTTTTATATATAGAAGTTGCAAACTATGTGTATTAAAACTATAATGACTATAAAATAAATTAGCATCTAATATTTACAATTATTCAATTATTGTTTATGATTTATATAATTAATATGATTGAGTTCTCTTAAATAAATACCACAGTATCATTTTAATTAACACTATACTTAAAACAAAAACAAACTTACAATATTATGTGTTGTTATTTTATGCCTAATTATTAAATAAAGAAATGTTGAATTATTAAATATAAATTAAAATCAATATAAATAAAATTATATAATAAGGAGAAAAAAAAACCCTTAAATCCATGAAATCAGATTTCTTACATTAATAAAACATACCAATTTTAAAATTCTATCTTTTTCATAATAATATTAATAAATTATTATATTTATGAAGTTACTATTTTTTATTTTTACTTGAAATATATATAATATCATCTAAATAGTATATGATAAAATTGTATTAATATACAATTTAAACAAAATCAAAAATGGTATATTATTTTATTATTGAAAAGAAATCATTACTTTTTTTTTGTATAGTATTTTATATGTTTTTATAAGAAAATATTTTTTAATTTCTTTTACCATAATAATTATAAGGACAGTACCGAGGATACAAGGTATCATTAATAATTACTATTTAATGTGATTTTATTAAAGATATAGGATTACGTTTCATTGAAATCCTTGTCAGCTATTGGAAATAATACCATCATAATTCTCTCATTTTAAACATATAGAATATTTTATATTATCTTAAAATAATTCTTACTTGTGTATCCTAATCCTCCGTAGAAAAATAAAAACTTTAATATGGTTTGAAGTACAGAATGGGTTAATCTTAATTATTTATATTTAATTATATAAAATTTTAACGTTACACAAGATTACAATACTAAGGATTATTTTAATAATCTAAATTAATATTAAATTATTTAGATTTGTTTTTTCTAGTGAATAAACTTTTAATTATGATATTATTCAATTAATTAATTATATATTAAAATTTCTGTTTTTATTTTTTTAGCAATTTTTAAACATTTTATTCACCTATCAGCCTTAAAAATCATTCTTAAAATATAAGTGAAATAAAACTAACTTAGAATTCAATTAATATTCAAATAAATTTATTAACAGGAATTGAATATATTAATTAGCATATACATATTTTATATTTTATCTAAATGAAGGTACAAAATTGAGTGAAATAAGTTATTTGAATATAAACTAAAAAATTATTACTAATATATTTAAAAGTATTTTCCATTCCTTCTATCGACTTATTTAATAACAAAATAAAACTTAAAATAAATATATAGTAATTATACTAGAATATATGAATTAAATAGATTAGTTTAAATTAAACAATTCACTAATTTTTTAGAAAATGTTATTCTAAATTTAAATAAAAAAAAAAACTAGTAAAGTGTATATAAAGAAAAGTATTATTATTCATATTATTATGTCTTAAAAAAAATATTAATGAAATTATTATTACAATTTAAATATTGAATTTTTTTTAAAATTAAATGTACCAAATAAATTATTAACTACATTAATATTAATAATTTAAAACATGTATTTTTATATTATAAATGATTATGTTTTTAACAAGTATTCATTTCCTTAATTAGTATTCATCGGTGAATTGTTTTATCATATTAATAAATAGATTAAAATTATATTTTTCTTTTTATAAAACAATAAATAATTTTATAATTTTATAATATGCATTTTATTAATATTGATATATTATTGGTTAATAGTCTAATCATATTTGTTATTTATTAGCCAATATAATTAAATATGTAATTAGGACAAATTTAATAGATATATACTACCTCATATTGTGTAATATTTAACCTATCATTTAATTGTTGAAATAGTTAAGATTAACTTATATATATAACTATCCAATAGTTGTTTGAATCAATATATGCATAAATAATAAATAAAAACTATTATTATTGAATAAAAATTACATTATTTGATTCAATATCTATTAAATGGGGAAAAAAAAAATATAATTATATTAATCCTTAATTATAATACCTTTTTTTACAGAAATATTAAATCAATAAATCATTTTGGTTAGTAGAATAGAGAAAAAATTAAAGATTAAATGGTTTTCTTATTACGTATTAAATACTATTTATATAACATAAAACCGTAAAAGAAAAAAAAAATAACAATTCTTTGAAAATATTTTTTATTTTCTTTGCAAATATTTTTATTTTCTTTTCAAATATTAAATAATTTAAAATTTTGATTAAATTTTAAATTTTAATAAAATATAAAAAAAAATATTATTGGTTTGATTATATTCAAAACAAAAAATAAACAATAAAGTTAATTATAAAAATTAAAATAATAATGTTAAAAAAATGTATTTTATTTAAATTATTATTTAGGTGATATTATTTAGGTGATTTATGACATTAAATATTAAATATTTGAAATATAAACAATTTGAATGTTATATGATTTCTTTTTCTAATTATTTAATATTATGATGATGTTAATAAATTATAGTTATAAAATTAAATATATATTGAAGAAAAATAAAAAAAATAGTTTGTTATTGTTATTTCATTAATAAATAATTATGGGTGACGTTATAGTTTCATTCATATTATGAATGAATTATGTTTTAACTAGAATCTAATGTCTTATCAAACTATTAATTTATTAAAAAATAAAAAAATAATTATAAAATTAATATTAAAATAAAAATGAATAATAAGTTTTAATAAATAATATTACTTATTGATAATATTTAATTAATAATACCTTAAAAATTCATCCTTTAATTTAATGTCTTCTTTAAATATACCAGTGGTATGACAAGTAACAGTACATGATTGAGTTTTTTGAACACCTCTCATAACCATACAATAATGACTTTGGAATAATATTTATAAAAGGCAATATTGTTAGATGATTAATATAAAAAAATACTTAAATTATTATATCTGTGAATTAATATATTGAGAAATATTCACCTTGATTCCATTACTGCCGCTATACCTTTTGGTTGTAAAACTTCCTCAAGAATTTCACAAACTTGCTTTGTAATTCTTTCTTGTATTTGTAATCTTCTACTAATCATTTCAGTAATTCTTGCTATCTTACTCAAACCAATTACCTTTTTATTTGGAATATACGCAATATGTATCTATTATATTCATATAATGAAAATATTAATTATCATTCACATTTATATATTATTATTATATTTTAATTACTTTTCCTGAAAATGGTACCAAATGGTGTTCACATAAAGAAAATATTTCAATATCCTTTACTATGACCATACCATCATGATCTTCTTCAAATACTGCATTATTAACTACTTCATTTATATTCTTTTCATATCCTTCAGTAAAAAATAATAAAGCTTTAGCATATCTTTCTGGTGTTTTTAATAAGCCTTCACGATTTGGATCTTCTCCTAAACATTGCAAAATAGTAGTAACAGCATTGGTTAGTTGCTTTAATCTTATTTCTTTCTCCTCCTCTGTTTCATTTTTACGTTTTAATGTGCCTTCAGCTTAATTGATTTAATATGTTGTATTGTTTATATTATTTAATTTCAAGTGCCATTTTTTTAATTATTCATATTAATTATTTTATTATTTAATATTAATTTATAGGTATTTCGATTATTTGAAATTTGGGTTTTTAAGATAAATATAAGAAATAATTATTATTAAAATAGAAATTAAGATGATATTTAAAAATATATATACCAATATTATTATATATTCTATATATATTTCATATTTCAAGGAACAATAACATTCATTCATTAATAAAATTAATGAAATAGCTTACTGTTACCATTTAGTATTATGTTAATTACCTGGAAAACAAAGACCAAATTTATCTACAATATTTGAATCCATATTACCATTAATTTGTTTCTTATTATTTACTTCATTTGTATTGGCTGAATTGGAAACCATCTTATTTATTTATTTACTTTTTTTTTTTTTTTGTCTTTATTTATTTTCTTATAATACACAAATTAATATATTTGAAAAAGAAAAAAGAAAAGATGTCTTTCTATATAATTGTAATGCTTTATTATTTTTTTTATGAATAAAAGAAAGTTAATTAAATTATTATTTTTATTGAATAAAAATGCTTTTTCTTTATTTTTTTTTTAAAAAAAAAAAGAAAGAAAGAAAAAAATTGTTTAATTTTTAAAATTATTAATATCAATTATTGTTCTTTCTAAAATCTATTATTACAATAATTATTAATTCATAAACATTTTTTTTTCCAACCTCTGAATTAGTGAAGTAATAATTTTAGCTTCATAAAATGAAATATTATTGATCACATGATATATTCACATATAATTCTTTTTTTTTTTTAAAAAAATTTTCTTAAAAATTAGTGGAGGAAAAGTAATATATAAATATATTCATATTTCATATAAAAAATGATTTGATTAAAAATTAAATATAGATATTTTTACTCCAGTATTATTAATATTAATATAAATAATAATTTATGAAATTTTTTACTAATATTTTAAAATAAAAATTAAAAATTTTTTTATTTATAAATATTATTTAACCAGAAATAATAACAATATATAGAGAAAATGAACATTCATTTATTGTACATTTTAATTATAATTTCTTTATTATATCATTTATTGTACATTTTAATTATAATTTCTTTATTATATCAATAATATACAGTTTCTATTTATTATTATTATTTATTATTTATTATATTCATCCTTATGTGTATCTAAGAAATCTTCATAAAATTTAGCAGGGTTTTTAGAAATTAATTCTTCCATTTCTTGTGATTGTTTGATATTATTAATTCTATTGTTATATGATTTTATTTCTTCGGAATTCTCATCGGAAATTTCAGAAAAAATATTCATTACGATATCCAAAAGAATATACAGCTATAATAATGATGTTAATAAAGATTTATATATATATATGATTTATTATTTATTTACCTTTTCTTTTAATTGTTGCTGATATTTATATTCACCATATCTTGTATTAGCCAAATCATCAATGTTTTCTAATGAACTTAAAACACATTCAAGTGTATTTTTAATAAGATCATTGTTTCCATATTGTTCTTTTACTTTAAGTTCTATTAAAGCATTTGTAGCATTAATTCTAACCTTAAAGTTTCTACAATTCTTAATCGACTTCAATAATGACATTATTAATGGTGATGTCCATAATGCTTTTCCAATAGGAAAATTTTTATTTTTGAACATATTGCAAATTGAATGACATGAATTCCACCTAATCTATGAAATAAATATTATATATATAAGCAATAATAATATTTATTTATATTTATTTATTAATATGATTTTGTAAACATATTTTTTATAGTTAGAGATGTAAATATTTGATATATTAACACTTTTATAATTTTATATAATCTTAATAAACATCAAAAAATTACTTTAACTGAGCCAGTTTCTGCATTTTTTTTAGTCACAAGAACAACTTCTTTAATAATATTATTTATTTGACTATTTATAAAATCTTTTGGACAAATTCTTACTATTCCACCCAATCCTCTTAGAGCACTTGCTCTACACTATTTTTTTTTATTGTAAATAAAATTTAACTTCAATATAAATAATAATAATAAAAAAAAACATTTTTGAGAAAGAAAAAAATATTACTTTATCATTATCTTTTGCTGCTGATATTCCTGATTCTAATAAGTTTTTAATCATATTATTGTTAAACCATTCATTTAATATAGATACACTTTCTTGGCTATCACTTTTTAGTGATTAAAAATTTATTAAATAATTATTAATATTTTCTCAAATAATAATTATTCTATTTTTTTAATATTTATTGTTAGTAAGCTTTTACCTTATAAATATTAAATTATCACAAAAGTTACCATAGAGCCAACTTGATCTTATTCTAACAATCAAATTATTATCTTTTATTGTATCTTGGATTGTTGATGCTACATCAATAATAAACATTGTATCCTACATATTAAATATTGTACATTAATAATTTAAAATGAATATCTTAATTAAAATAAAGTTAAAAAAAAAAGAGTACAAACATTGCTTAAGAATTTATAAGTAATAAGAGTTCCCAATGTACGACAAGCGGCAGCTCTAACATTGAAATTTCTATCATTTTGAGAATGATTGAGAGGAATTGTGATGCATGGTATTTGTTTTAATTTCTATTTTGGTAGACATTATATATACAAGTTAATCATGATATATATTAATTTTTTTAGTAATAAAAATAGTTACATTCATTTGTTCAAAGATTATTTCAGGGATATTTGATATACAATCACAAGAAGTTGCTCTAATAATTGCATTATCATTATTTATTTGAGTTAAAAAATAACTTATGATATCTTCCCACCAATCTAGAGTAAACTTTATTATTAAAAATAATAATAATAATAATAATTAAATAAAAATATAAATATATAATCAAATTGATATTACATGATTTTTAAATATCATTGATATATAAATTAATAAAATTAATATATATCTTACGATTTCTCGCCACTGATCATAATTTAAATTAATAGCCTGGGTATATGATTCTAATACTTTCAGAGTATTTATTTTTATTAATTCGTTATTATCATTAAGTCCAGAATCAATAAGTTCTTTAATGATATTCCAATTTTCTCTGTTATTACATTTCAATAAAATTAGAATAAGAAAAAATGAAAAAATGCATTTGTTATTAAAAATTACATATAAAATAATATTGAATTAGATTGATTGGCCTTAAAATTACTTTATTATTTCAACATCATGTTTTGCAATTGTAGAAATTATTGAATAACTTTCAGCTTTTACAATGTTTGATTCTGCTTTTTTAATCAACGAAATAATAGTATTTATAATTGTGTAACTATTTTTTTCTTTAAAAATTATTATATTTTCAAAAGATTTTAAAAGTTCTTTTGGTATATCGAGATCTTTGGTTAAAAAACGAGAATCAAACTGAGAATCCAATAATATGTTAATACAATGTAATGCTGATTCTTTAATTTTATCATCTAATATTTTAATTCATATATTTTATTGATATAATATATATATTATTTTATAATTATTTATTTTAAATTTATAACTATTATATTGGGTTAACTTTTAAAAAATGCTTACCATCATGAAATATTAATGGAACCATATTATCCCTAATTATAACAGGATAATTTGTTGATATTTTATTATAAGATGAATTTTGTACTAATATATATATACACTAAATTTATAAATTATCAATAAATTATAATTGAAATGTTATTGTTATTATATTATATATTTAAAAATTTAATATTACTTTAATTATCAAATTTAAAATTGATATATTATTTTCTGTTTTTAATGCATGGATCAAACCATTATGTAATAAATCTATTTGTATTCCTAAACGTTCTGAAAGAGACAAGAAATTTGTTTTCAAATGTCTAGTAATAAAAAATATTTTTAAATTAATATTATATAATTATCAACTAGATATTTATATTGTCTTACGAATCTGTTGCAACAGCTAAATATGGCTTAGCTCCATCAACCATACAAGTTAATGTAGTAATAGCTGTAGCTCGAACCTGAGGAACTGGATCATTTTGAACTAAAGTTAGTAGTGATTTTTTTGTATTGTTTACATACGGAATAAACATATCCCAATAAGGATAAAATAACTTCGGTGAACTCTTTTAAACAAAATAAATATATATTGGATTTTTTTTTTTTTTTAATTTGTTAATATAAACTTAAAAAAAAAAAAAAAAAAAGAGAGAGAGAGAGAGAGAGAGATAATTATATTACCTTTATAATTGCTTGTAAACAGTATAACGCATTTAATTTAATTTTATTATAATTATCAATTTTAACCCTATAAATCACAATATTATTTGTTTGTTTGTTATTTATGAATTTACTATTGTTAATACATCAATTTAAATTAAAATAGTATAATGAAATGTATTTCATACCTTGAATTACTATAATAATCACTATCTGATATTTCAGAATCTGATTGAACTATGTATGATATCGACATGTTTGAATTATTATTACTATTATATATATTTAACTTAGTATTTGAATCACGTTTTCCTATACTTTTATAATCTTATACAAATATATTTTAATATATATATATATTATTACTATTATTATTGTTGTTGTTGTTGTTGTTGTTATTTTACTTATATTACTATAATTTAATATTAATGTTTTTAATAAAAATTACCATTAAATATAAAATTGTATAAATATATTAAATTATTTTTTGATTTAGCCAATATTTCTTTATCTTCTGAAATCATAATTTGATATACTCTTAATGAGCTATTAATTATCTATATTATAATATAATATTATATTAATATATCTTATTTATGAAAAAATATTTGATATTAAAATTAAATACTAATATTACTTTGCTTTGATTTAAAGATATATTATTTTGATTATTTATAATATGATTATATATAGTATTATAAATTGTTTTATATTGAGAAGAGTCTAATTTTGAACCCGTTTTAAAACATAAATTCCCTAATGATATGATAGCAAGACGCTTTATTTCAAGTCCAGGTAAATCATTTTTATTCGCTAAACAAACTAATTTATTAATTAATGTTTCATAATACTTTTATTTCAAAAAATAAAAAGTAAAATAATTAATCTTAATTTTGTAATTAATATTTTATTATTAAGATTTAATATTAAGATTTACTTTCTCGCAAAAGCTTCCATTTTCATATAAAACAAAACTTAAAGCTTTTAAATTTTCGATTTGTTCTTTTTTATTTTTACCAAAATTTGTTAATAAGTAATGAATTATTTCATTGATTATATTATGATTTGTACTAAATTTTAGCTTGATAAATAATTTGTTAAATAATTCATTTAAAAATTTTAATTAAAATATAAAAATATTAATAAAAGGCATTTCCAATAAATAATATTAATTATCACATATTGAAATCCATACTTGTCTTTTTGAAAATAATAAACTTATTAATTTATAGAAGTATATATTATTTTCAATATTTGAAACATTAAATTCTTTAATACCATATCTTAACAGTAAAATTACCTAGATTTAAATAAAATTAATATTTATTATTATTATTATTATTTATTAATCTGTTATAAAAAGGCTCATGAATATAAACAAACAAATAAAAAAAATAAATAAATAACTTTTTTTTTGTTTTTTTTTTGTAGTAAATTAAAATGATTTATACATTTTCTTGTGGTATATCTGGAATAGGATAAGGTATTAATAATAGTTTTTTTAATAATATAGTTTGTTCATCATAATTAAATTCTTTTAATAAATTATTGCTTAATTCAATGAAAGACATTCTTAATAATCAATAATTATATATGTAAATATATTTTATTATTATTTCATTAATTTAATTAACATCATTTATAACATGAAATTTTAAGATTTCTTTTTATTTATAATTTAATAATAATTAATTAAATTAGTTTTTTTATTAATAATTTCGAAATTTAAACTTAATAGGTTAATAATTAATAAAATTTTTTAATTTTAAATTTATCAAATGATTAAAAAAAAAAAAAAAAATTGAATAATAAAATATCATATATCTTAAAAATCAATCCTGAATGTAAACCTGATATTAAATCAACAATAACAGTATTAATTGAAATAAAATATTATTTATAATTTGATATTTTTAAATTAATTTCAATATTACCTTCTGTAAAAAAAAAAAAAAAAAAAACATTCGTTTCAACAATTATCCAAATAACTTGTGTCACACTAAAATTTAGCATTTCATTATATCATTATTAATTCTTTTTTATATATATATATAATTCACCATAAATTAATACTTATATATTATATATATTAATCTTAATTGTATTTCAATAATAACACGTGATTATATATTAAAGTGTATGTTTTTTAGCTATAGGGTTAGAAAAATAATTTACCACTACAAATATTTATTAAAATGTTTTATTTTTAACATGAAGATGCTGATTTTTTAATATTTAATTATATTTAAAATAGAAAATATAGTGATATTTGTATCAATTTTCAATAAGCAATATATCTCTATTATATATATAAATATGTTTTTATTGATTAATATTGAAAAATAAAATGAATATTTTTAATTCTGCTGGTGGTGGTTAAGTCATACAATATTATTAAATATTTTTATGGTATTATAAAAATATCTTTATTTTTCCAAATTGAATTATAAATAATATTACTGATAAAAAATAATAAACTTTTACACTATAATATCTTTAAATTTTAATAGCTTAGTATTTTCTAAATATATATATAAATATTTCATGCAATTATTACAGAAAATAAGAATTATGAATAATATAAAACGGTATATTTCAAAGAAAAGGTTTCAAAATTATCAACCTTGGAAGTAATAATATATATATTTAAATGAAAATAAAAAAAAATCTGAATTTTAATAGTTTCAGTTTCATTTTATAAATTAATAATATATAATAATTATATAATAATTATATAATCTTAAACTGTATTTGTAATTACATAGTCATAGATAACTTGCTGATTATTAAACTTTAAAATAAAGAAATAATTTTTCACTCTATATAATTTAATTAAATTGCATACAATATTTTTTATATATTGTTTCTTTACTAAATGAATATATATTAAAAGATAATTGTTTAATTTTTAAATACCAATTTATTTTATTTTATTTCATTAAATTTTTTTTATTTATTTTTTCATTTTTTATTATTTATTACAAATATTTATATTTCATTTTATTTTATTTATTTTAATTATGAGATTAAAATATTTGATGTTTATATATTTTATATATATTTTTTTTAACAATTTATTTTGTTTTCTTTGTTTCATTTTCAATATTTGTTTCGTTTTCTACTGCTTTATGTTCTTTTTCTAATTTTTCTTTTAGAGCTTTTTCATCAACTTGTCCAAATTCATTTCTTCTTGAATGATCTACAGGATAAATCCATCTAAATAATTGATTTTATAATTTATATTTTTTAAATATAATATAATATATATTATTATTATTATTATTATTATTATTATTATTATTATTATTATTATCAGCGCTATTATAATTAAAATAATCAGTATATTACCTTTGATACAAGTAAACGAAAAAGACTACATCATCACGTAAACATGCAATTCTATGAAGAGTTGGCATCTTAATACAGAATGCAAACAAATCATCTTATATATATTGAACCATTTAATAATTTATTATAATATTAATGATTAAAATGTTTTTAATATTATATTTATTATTTATCTTTCTAAAATAGTACCTATAAATGTATTTAATGCTTTATACATAAATGATTTCCATGGCATATGCTCAACTGATTTTAATTTATAATTAATAAATAATTGTGGAAGAAGTGCCAAAAACCCTATATTATTTATTGAAATAAATGTATAAATAATATATATATATTTATATATTTATAAAATTAAAGATTTACCAAACATATAGACGAATCCTACAAGGGTACTAATGATAAATGAGTACCAACTTTTGTATTCTTCATATATTAATGAATAAATTATGTAACCAACAAGAAGTGGCCACATGAGATATTGGAAATATTTAAATGCTTCCTATTATTATTATTATTATTATTATTATTATTATTATTATTATTATTATTATTATTATTATTATTATTATTATTATTATTATTATTATTATAATTAATTTAATTTAAAAATATTATTTTACATACAACATCATATTCATTTGTTTTATCAACTTTCTCGTTTTTAACACGAGTCTCGAATTTAATTTTTGGTACTGTTCTAGAGGTATCAATCTTCAATTAAATAAAAATAATTAATAAATAAATAATTATTATATATATATATATATTTTATTTCTATGATTCTTTATTTTTATAAATATCACTTACTTTAATATTAACAACTTTATGGATTTTCCAAATTTCAATAACTAAACCAACTGCATTACTTATAATTACCATCCAACTTGTTTCATTATCTAACAAATAAAGGAAGATAACAGTTTGGGTGAAAATATTCATAACCAATGATCTGAAAGACAATCCAACCATATCTTTCCTTTCTTTCCAGAATTTAACATCTGTCATATATTTTAATTTTAATAATTTTATTATCAAAATATATTTTAAAATTTGCTATATATGTAAATATCATACCATTACTGAATGCAAGAAAGTCGAAAATTGAGTGAACTATTGATACAGTAAATGTTACTCCTAATAAGATTGGGTTAGTTTCACGTAGCATTCTCTATAGTAATAAAATATTTTATTTAATGTTTTATTTCATTGAAAATTTCCTTTATAAATTAAAAATAAATTCATTTTAAATTTACCTTAATTTCATCAAATTCATTTTTATCTGAAGATCCTCCCATCATTTCTGAATTTACTTTAAATGAGTAATCCATGGAAACATAAAGTTGATATTTTATAAATGTGATAGGATAAACACTAAGCTTTAATGGAAGATTTCTGTTTTAATAATTATTGTTAATATTTTTAATTAAGCTTTTATTTTTATGAATATTTAATTTATTATTTGATATTAAGAAAAAAATAATACTTTGAGGTTTTGTTAATTTCAAGTTCATGCTCTGCCAATTGCCAAAAATCATTCATATATACAATTGGATGATATTTTTTCCCTTTGTCAGCAAGTAAAAGATCTTTATTTTTATTTATAATAATGTAAATATATAAATAACATCAACAATAAAAAAATTTAATAAATATATATAATTACCTTTATACATATCCATTTGTAATTTGGTTATATCAATGCTATGAGTATCTGGGAGATAATTAATATTTAATTCTGGATTCCAGTATGAAATAATTAAATCTTCTTCATTGTTTTGATTTTTCTAATAATAAATAAATATTCACTGATTTATTAAAAATATGAAAACAATAGAATTTAAACTAAAATTGTAATTACTAATTTATATTACTTTTATTTCAATTTCTTTTTGCTCATTATTTTCTTCATTATCTTTTGAAAAGAGTTTTTTCTTAATTACAACCTTCTTCTTCTTCTTATATTTTGTTAATACTAAAAACATAAAACAAGAATACAATGGAATAAACATTAATAACATTAATATTATCTTTATAAATAATGTATATATTAAAAATGCGATTTTACATTTTTTATTGTATGCAATTTTTTTACTATTGAATTTTGGACTTCTTGAATTTGGAGAATTTCCACTTTCAGTAAAATAAGCATGAATGTAATAAGTACCATTATTTAAGACATTCTATTATATTTATAAATTTAATAATTTAATATATTTAATAATATACATAACTATATTATATTATATCTAATATATACATCTGGGAGTTCAATATTAAATTCTTTTGTATAAATCTCATTCCAATCATTAAATTTTATATTATCAATTTTCCACAATAATTTATCCTCATTGTCAAAGTCTTGAAAAACCTCACTTTCTGATAAATAAGCGTAGAAATCCTATATTATTATATTAATGTTTAATATTTATAAATTAACTATTTTGCTCTTTCAAAAAATTGTTAAATTTTTAAGAATATTACAGCTCTAGTATTTTCGTTAGTCCTCCAAATATTTTTAATAATATAATTGTTTGTTTGTTTAGTAGCACTATTTGAATTTTGATTAATGTTATCATTTGTTGAATAAGGTGGATTTGTAACTGTACTTTGCTGATTTACTTTTTTCTGTGCATATCCAGCTTATTATTAGAATTATTATCATTATTAATAATAAATAAATAAATAAATATCTAATAATATGGAATTATTATATTATAACAAAAATATTTACACATCATTTTATACATAAAAAAGAAAAATAACATTCTTGCAATTGTTGGAATTAAATCTTTTAAAGTATTTTTCTTATTCTCATTTTCCTTTCTATTTTGCTGATTTAAATGTTCTTCTTCTTGTGGTTTTTCATTTTTTTTCTTTTCAACTAAACCTTTATTTTTAATTGAATCCGACATTTTTAAATAATATCTTTAAATATATAAAGGTTTTGCTTTTAATTAATTTTTTAATATATAATTCACCTTAAATTTTTCTCTTAATCTATATTACAAAATTATTGTAAATTGGATGTTAAGAAATATTAAAATAATCAAATTTGATTGGTTGGTTCATTGTTAATAAAAAGAATTTTTTTTAATAAATTAAATTACTCTCTCCTTTTGACTAAATCATCAAAAAGTATGTAATTATGAAAATAATCGAATTTTTGTTGATTTTAAATATTAATTAATAATGGATTAAGTATAATAAGAGTTCATGATATAACTTTTAAGGTTGTATGATGAATTGTTATAATATTAATTGTTATTTAATAAATATATGGATGGATGGATGAATATATTTAAAAATTGTATTAAATAATGCAAATTATTAATAAATATTATTTATTATTATTGATACTTTTAGTATATTAAAATGTCTGCCGAAGAAGCCACTCCTGTTCAAGTTGAAGCTAACGCTCCATCTCAAGCTGGTATGACCATTGAACAAGCCCTTCAAGATGTCCTTAAGAAGGCTCTTATCCACGATGGTCTCGCTAGAGGTTTAAGAGAATGTGTTAAGGCTTTAGACAGACGTGAAGCTTCTCTTTGTGTCCTTGTCGAAAGCTGTACCGAAAAGGAATACGTTAAGCTTGTTGAAGCTTTATGTAACGAACACAACATCAATCTCATCAAGATTTCTGATGCCAAGAAGTTAGGTGAATGGGCTGGTCTCTGCAAGATCGATCGTGATGGTAACCCACGTAAGGTTGTTGGTTGTTCTTGTGTTGTTGTTAAGAACTACGGTGAAGACAGTGAAGCTATGAATGTTATCCTTCAACACTTCAACAAGCAATAAATGTAATTAAAATTGAATAATTTTAAATTATATTTAAATAAAGTATAAAGTCAAATAAAAATCGATAATTAAGTGTGAAATAATTGTAAATAATAAGAGAATAATTTATTTAAAATAGAAATGAGAAAATTGGAAGTAAGCGATTATTGCTAATGTTTAATGGTAGAAAATTTTGCAGTAATTAAAATTTATTGAATTTTTGTTAAAACAGATGGAATTATAATTTATTTATAGGTATGTTGAATATTTTCTAAATAAGTAAAGTTTGATCTTTAATTATAGTCATAATTTTAATAAATAGATAATAAGGTCTTATTTTTTTAAATTTTTCAAAAGAATATATTATGTATATAGTTTATTGAGTTAAATATAATTTATATATTTTAATTATTTTTAATATTTATTTTGTAAATACTATCAGTAAGTATCAATAAGTATTACCTAATATAAATTGTGTAAAATAAATACACGAAATCTAAAAAAAAAATATGTATATAAATGTTCGTAACAAAATTTTAAATTGTCTATTTTATATTTTCACTGTATTTTTAAGATAATATAATAATATAATTACCCTCTTTTTTTTATTACATGTATTATAATTTTAATTAAAGTAATAATAAAGTTTAAAAATATTTGATGTCGTTAAAAAATATATATATAATTACCCTATTAATAATAATAATAATAATTACTTTTTTGAATGCTTTATCTTCAGTAAATAAATTTCTACTGTCTTGAAAATATAGTTTAAAGTATTATTGTTAACTAATACTACAACCTTAGGATGGAGTATTTATAGTTTTTAATAATTATTTCTTATACAAACAAGTAAATTCATTTATCATACTACGATACTACATATTTTTATTAAGGATCTAAGGATATCTTCTTTTAAAAGTATCCATAATAGTTATTAAGTAAGATGCTTTGCTTTGTTATATGAAAAGATCAAATTATTAAAGATATTTTTCATAGCATTCTTGCAGCGCCTAATTATTCATATTATTCTTGGACTAAAGTATCTTTTAAATTTAGAATTAAATATACTAAGGAAATTAACTAACAATGGAAAGTAATCTCAATAATGGATATAAATGCAGCTTTCATGTCTATTCATTTTGTAGTAATGATAAACTTTTATCTTTAGACTTTAGAACTTTCTACATTTATTTAATATATAACTTTTTTACCTAGCCCTTTTTGATAGTAAATTTAAGAAAACATTAGTAGTTTTATTAAACCATCATTTGCAAAATAAATTAAATTATACAATCTATGAAGAATCTTCATTTTTTGTCAATCACTGGTAAATTTATGACTTATATTATTGAAAAACAATGGTTAATATCAGAAGATTTAAAGTAACAATAGAATTAATGTTAAAGGAATAGTAATACTGGCCAGTAGACCGGCTTAATGATATTTTTCTGTTTTGATTCTTTATCGTATTTGAGGTTAATTATAATTATTATAATTATTATAATTTTATTTAATAGTAATCTTTTCTTTTAATTAAAATTACTATAATACATTGCACCAAATTATTTATGTTTAATTATATTTATTTTGATTTTTTTAATATTTATTTTTTCGATATACTATGTTTCATATTTTTACTAATTAAAAAATGATTTCAAAGTATTTTCTGTAATTAAAAGATATGTATACACTTAAATTTTTTCTAATCTAAAATAATAAAAAAATATTATTAATATTAACTTATCCGCCATAAAAACCGATAATTAAATATAAATAAAATTGTTAAAGTTGTTGAACCAGTTTAATATAATTTAATCTAATATATATATGTTATTTTATATTTTTTATATTTTTAAGCTATCCATTTTTATCTATTGAGTTCTATAAAACTAAAAATTTATTAACAATTCATTTATTTTTAATAATATTTTTTTAAAGTTTTTACTACATAATAAGTTTTAGCACTTCAAATAACTTGGAGAATGTATGAAGTAAATTTTAATTTTAATTAATTTTATATATTTTTCAGAGGAAAATATATTAAATTTTAAGTATTAAGTAGTGGAAAGCAATTGTCTTAAAGGGAATCATCTTTTTTTATATTTTTATAATGTAGATTTGTTAACTTTTTCTTATTATTGCTTATATATTAAACGTAATTTATGGTTACAGTGATTAATATTCTGTAAGTACTTTTCCTACTGTTATTAAGATCCTTAAAGTTACTAGGTAAGATAAAAAATAAATTATGATACGAGATTGAATGGTAATAATAATATATATGGAATCATATATGAGAAAAAAAAAAAGAAAGCCTTTTTTTCATCTCTATTCAATACATGATTATTTCTTAATTATTATAATCAAATGAATATAAGTAAAATTATATTCATTTTGGAATACTTATTAATAAATTTTCTTTTTAATTTACTTTCGTATAACTATTAGCTTATTAGTGTTGATTTTTACTTTCATTAAATGATAAACGACATTAAAGATAATTAAGACTTAAAATAAAATATATAATTGTTTGATTTAAAATGGAAAATATGATGTAGTAATATTAATTAGAATTATATAATATTATTTTAAATTTTGTGTGATACCTAATCCTTAATAGAACAATTTTAAAACAATTAGAAATAATAAATACATTTGCAACTTTTTTTTTATCTTTTTATTTGAGGATAATAAAAACAATTCATTATATTTATTAGTTTTTTTATTAATAATATTAATACTATTATACATAATACAGTTTAAAAATAGTAGATATTTTATTATAATATTATTTAATCATAATCATTATTTATAAATCAATTATTATTATTAATAATTTATTTTTACATTACATTTATATTACATTTTTATTTATTTAAATGTAGATTAATATATAATATATAATTATAATTATATAAAATTTATGAAGTAAAAAATTTAAAATAAGAGAAAAAAATTTTTTTTAAAAGTTTCTTATGTTTTAATATTATATATAAAAATTATAATATTTATATAGTTTTTATCAATGTAAAATACATTCCCTTTTTAATATCGCATTATTTATTTATTTATTTATTTTTAGCTTGTTATTACTATTGTGTCAAGTTTTTAGTATATAGTGCTGTTTTAATATCTCAAAATAAATATATTTTTGTTATTTTTTAATAAATATAATTAAATTTTATAAAAATAAATAGATTTATATTAATATCTAATGTCCGAAGAAGAAAATTCTGATTTTGATTATTCAGACAATGAAGTTATAAGACCAAGAAAATCAAGAAAGGTATATAATAATATAAAAATATTTTAATATATAAATCATATTTGGCTTAATTAATAAAGAATTCTTAAAATCTAAACTAAACTTCAATTTTTAAATATATATATATTTTTTATATTTATTTTTATTTTTAATTTTTTAAAATATTTTGCAATATAAAGATCCATGAAGAAGATGAAGATGAAGATGAAGATGATTATTCAGTTAATACATATAAAAAATCATAATAATATATAAAATTTTAAAGAATGAATGTTGTATTAATTTATAATTATCTTTTTTTATTTCGTATTATCAGCGTCGTAATTACAATTCAGATGAAGTAGAAGAAGATGATAATATAGATGATGAAGATGATGAAGGTGATGATATTGAGGAAACAGAAGAAGATAAAAAATTTATTGTAGATGATGAGGGTGTAGAGGAGGAGGAAGAAATTGAAGAGGAAACTGAAATTTCTTCACACAAAAAAAAAAAAAGAAGAAAGCATCATTCATTTAAAGGTATTTTAAATTATACAAAATAATGAAACTTTTAATTTATTATATATCAATTGGAATTATTGTAAATTTAAAATTAATTTATAAAAATATAAAAACATTCAAATTAATAACAATAAGATTCAGATTCAGAAAGTGATTTAGATGAAGATAGAATGTTAATTGCAGAAAACACTGGTATAGAATGGCAAAAACCAGAGGTATGTATTATAAATTTTAAATTAGTTAATTTTTAAGTATTGTATAAATGATAAATTTTATTATATTAATAAAGGATTTATAATTTTAAAAATAAAGGAAAAACGTTTTAAGAGATTGAAGAAGAGAAGACAAGAAACATCTATTCCATCAAGAGATAGAGCAGAAGAAGATTTAACTAAGATTTTTATGGATGATGAAGATGCAGAAGAAGGTGAAATTAAACAACATGACGATGATCATGAAATGTATGATGAAGATGATTTAGGTGATTTTATCGATGATGATGAAGATGAGTTAACTCCAGAAATGAAAGAACAAAGAGCAAATGAAAGAAAAGAACAAAAGCAATTCGTAAAAGATATTGGTGAATCATTGGGTATTACAGATGAGTGAGTAATTCAAAAGTTTTAAATTACTATTTATCAATTTTTTTTTAAAATTATATAGAGAAAAGTGCAATATTAATATAAGTTATATAATTAATATATAGGTCATTATTTATGATTCAACAAATTTTTGGTGATGGTAGTGAATATGCTTATGCCATGGATATTAATGTAATTAAACTATTAATTATAAATAATAGTCTAATTTATTAATATAGAATAACAATATTAATAATTAGAGTATATCTGGCTAAATTTTCATTCCGGTTTTTTTTTAAATAGGATATGCAAGATGAAGATGATGTTAATGATATAAATAGAGACAATCCAGTTAGACTTAAAGATGTTTACGAACCAGATGAAATAGCTGAAAAACTTCTTACAGAAGAAGATGATGCAATTAGAATTAAGGATGTTCCAGAAAGAATACAAGTATAAAGAAATATATTTATTGATAAAATTACATGATTTTTTAAATAGTTTTTATATTTTAATTAATATATATGTACATATTTATATATTTATATATACATTTATATACATGCAAATGCTCACGTCTTTATAATAATAGTTAAAATATATTAATAATCCACCTGAAGGTGATGAATTGAATCGGGAAGCTGCTTTTATTGAAGAAAAGATTCTTATGAAAAGAGAAAAGTATAGTAATAATTCATTACAAACACCAATTAGAGATGTTTTAAGATTTATACGTGAAGATAATTATGAAGTACCATTTATTTTTTCTCATAGAAAAGATTTTTGGAAAGATGAAAATAAATTAAATGATCATGAATTATGGTTAATTTATGATTATGATGAAGAATTCCAAGCAATTGAAAATAAAAAAAAATTAATAATGTCTATATATGAAAATTTATGTAATAATAATTCAGAAGCAAAAAATGATAAATCAATTACAGAGTCATTAAAACAAATTAATTCAATTGAAAGAGCACAAGATTTGCTAGAGTATATTCAAATTATTTATGGAAGTGATGCCCGTAATGACTCACAATCTAATGAAAAGAAATTAAAACGTCCAGTAAGAGTTAGATTTTATGAAAAAATGAAAAAAGCTGGTGTTGGTGAATTTGTTAAAGTAGGTTAAAATAAAATATTAAATATATTTATAAAGATATTATGAATTTGTTTTTTTAAAACAATGATGTTATATTATTTTAAGCTCTTCCATGTTAAAGTAAGAGAATTAGCTGTCAGTATTAGTGAAGGAATTAAAAAATTTTTCCCAGAAGATGAGATGGAATCACCAGAAAAACTTGCAGAAAAATTCGTTGTTAAGTCAAATGTTTACTTAAGAACACCCCAGCAAATTATTAATGGTATTTTATTATTTAATTATAAAATATATAAATGAAATAAATAAGTATTTTAAATATAAATATTTATAAATATATAGCTTCAAAAAGTATGCTTGTGCAAGAAATAGCAAATGAACCTTTATTTAAGGATTATATAAGGCATATATACGAAGAACATGCTGTAATAGATATTTTACCAACAGATAGAGGAAAAAAAGAAATTGATGAAAATCATATATATTATGTAAAAATGAATTATGTTTAATTATTTTATTATCTAGTATTATCAAGTTATCAATTAATAATCAAATATAATATATATTTATATTTAAAAGGAATTTAAATATATTACAGGTAAACCAATCAAAGAATATAGTACAGGAGAACCTATTAATAAGGTAGTTTTTCTTCAAATTGTTAAAGCAGAAAAGGAAGGTCTTGTAACAACATCTATTCATTTAGAAAATGAAGATCAAAGAATTGATAGTATATATGAACATATTGTAAATGATAATTACAACGAAGTTGCAAAAGCATGGAATGAACTAAGAAAAGAAGTTCTAGAAAAGGCGTTAAAGGATATATTATTCCCAATAACCTCGGATTGGTTGAAGGCAAAGATTATTAATGATGCATGCATTATTGTTGCTGATCATTGTATGGGAAAATTAGAAAATGTGAGTTATTTATTTATTTTTTTTTAATAAAATTTGTATTTGTTTATATACTTATATTATATTATTATATATAGAGTATTACAAAGGCTCCATATAATGAAAAAATATTGGAAGATTATGATTCAGAAGGTGAATATTGTAAAGTAGTAAGTATAAGTTGGGGTGATTTTAAGATAAACGAACCTGGCATATGTATGGCAATTGGTTCAGATGGTAAAGTTGCTGATCATTGTATACTCGAAGGTTTTCATAATCGTAATCAAAAAGCTGCAGAATCATCTCCAGGGGCTGAAAAATTAAAAGAATTTTTAATGCATCATATTCCTGATATAATTGTTGTTGGTGGCTGGACACCAGATTTAATTACTAATAGAATGATGGATAGAATAAGGAACGTTGCTGATGATGTATCAAAGGAATTAAATCTTATTAGAAATATTCCAGTTGAAATTGGTGATGATAATCCAGCAAAGATCTATATGAAATCTACAAGAGGAAAGAATGAATATCCATTATATTCACCATTAATGCTATATTGTGTATCTTTGGCAAGAACAGTTCAAGATTCATTAATGGAGTATGCAGCATTGTGTAATACTGATAATGAAATTAGCTTATTAAGATTAGACCCATTACAACCTATGGTTCCAGAAACACTAATGAATCAACGTTTTGAACGTTCATTTATAAATGCCATTGCACATGTTGGTGTCGATATTAACCGTGCAGTACAATATCCAGAATATTCCAATACTCTTCAATTTGTAAGTGGCCTTGGAAAAAGAAAGGCTGCTAATATTATTTCAAAGATTACTCGTTCAGGAGGAGTTATACTTTCTCGTTCTGATTTAATTCATAAAAATATTATTGGTGGAAACATATTTATGAACTGTGCTAGTTTTCTAAGAATTAGAGAAAAATATTTTAATCAAAGAAGAAGTGATATGTTTTATGATGTATTAGATGATACACGTATTCACCCAGAAGATTATGATTTAGCAAGAAAGATGGCTGCTGATGCATTAGATGTCGACGAACAAATTGATGATGATGAAAATCCATCTCAACATGTAGAAGAATTAATGAATGGAGAAGCTTATCGTTTAGATACATTATTATTAGATGCATACGCAGAAGAACTTGAAAATAATGTTATTCATGAACCAAAAAAAATTACATTAAATCAAATTAGAGAAGAATTACAAAACCCGTATAAAGAAAAGCGTCGTAAGTGGCATCCATTAAATGAAGATGAAATATTTGTTATGTTGACAGGTGAAACTAATGATACTCTTTCTGAAGGAATGTCTGTTAGTGTTGAAATTACATATGCTGCTGGAAGAACTGTTAAAGGTATATTACCATCTGGTATTGAAGTAAATATTGCTGTTGAGAATTTAACTGGTGAAAATATACGTAATGTTGAAGATTATGTTGGAGCTGGTGATGTTTTATCTGGTAAAATTTTGAGTGTAGATAAAGAAAGATTTGTTGTTGATGTTACAACTGTTCCAGAAGAAGTAAAACGTGAATTAAATATTTTACATGATGATTATTGGAATTATGATGAAGAAAGAAAAGATAAAAAAATTTTATCAGGTATAGTATATAGTATATTTTAATGCTATATATTATTAATATATAAATTATATTTAAATTATTATGTTAAAAATAATAAATAATGAATAAAAAATGTTATTTATATTGTTATTTAATAGATGCATATAAAAAAGCAACTAAAAGAATTACTAGAAATATACAACATCCATACTTTAAATCATTTGATTATAGAGAAGCTGAAAATTATCTTTCATCTCGCCCAAGAGGTGAAATTGTAATTCGCCCTTCGTCAAAGGGTAATGATCACCTAGCAATTACATGGAAAATTGATGATAATGTTTATCAACATTTAGGTAAGAATTTCATAGCAAAATTTTTATTCAATCTACATAATTATTTTTATATATATATTTTAATTATATAATTAATATATTAATTTCATATATTGTATATCATATTATTTATTAATTATTATTGTAAATTGTGCAAAAGATATTCAAGAACAAGGTAAAGATGGTGAATTTAAAATAGGAAAAATATTGAAGGTAAATGATACCGAGTTTACTGAATTAGATGAATTAGTAGTAGTATACGTTGAACCTATGGCTAGATGGGCTGAAGAAATGATGAATCATCCAAAATATAAAAAGGGAACATTAGATGATATAAGTAAATATACTTTATTTTATTCAAATATTTAAATAATATAATACAATATATAATGAATAAATAATTAAATAATAAAAATAAAATATTTTTATTATTTTTTTTTATTTATAATTAGATGATTATCTTGCAGTTCAAACTAAAAACAAGCCTAATATGGCTGCTTATGCATTTTGTATCACACACAGAAAACCTGGATATTTCTACCTTGCTTATAAATTTAATTCTAATGATAGACCCAAACATGAAGTAAGTTTAAATTTAAGTATTAAGTAATAATTATAATAAAATAAATTTTCAATAATAAATTAATATTATACTTTATTATAGTATATACAATTACAACCAAATGGATTTATATTTAGAAAAACTACTTATTCAAGTGTTGATGAAATTATTAGAGCATTTAAAAGTAATCCAAAAGGAAGAGTTATGCATAGAAGTAATGCTCATCAACATTATTCCCATTCAAGTTCAATGAGACATTAATTTAATTAAATTTCGATAAAATTTTATAATTCCATTTCTACAACATTTTATATTTTTAAATTAGTATATCTATAAATATTAATTTTTTTGTATGATTTTCTTGAAATTCGAATAACTCATTAATATAATATAATATAATAATATAATATAAAATAAAATATAAAATCTCATTAAAAAAACTTTTTATTTAATTTTTTTTTTTCTTTTTTCTTTTAATGAGGATAATAGCAATAAAATAAAATGATGATAAAATTAATAAAAATAAAGTAAAAAAAAAAAAAATAAAAATAAAAATATTACAAATGTAGGTGTGGTTTTGTGTTGTATTACTGAATTGGAGAATATATAAAATATACTATATTTTATAAATAAATAAATAAATAAATAAATAAATAAATAAATAAATAAATAAATAAATAAATAAATAAATAAGTTTAATTTTTTAAATGATAACCTATAAATTATGTGTAACGTTGTATAGTATTTTATTAATATTATTATTCCATACTTTTTCAAAAAAAATTTAATTGTTTTATATAAAATATTAAATCATGCTATTAAAAAATATATTATTGTTTAATTAAATTTAATATAAATTAAAACAAGACTATATTTGCCACATAATTTAATATATTAATAAGTCAATTTATAATATATCAGTTTTTTTTAACGAGTGTTATTTTACTATTTCATTGTGATATTTTCTCTCTGTTTTAAATAAAAATGAATATACAAAATTAGAAAATCGTTATTTTTATCATTAATTGATAATGAAAAAACAAGTTTATTTGCATTTTATTATAAATAGGGAAATTATATTTCATTAGTAATTATTTTTATAGTTTAATATTTCTTAAGAACACAAAAAAAAAAAAAATATAGAAAAAATAATATATTAACCTTGTTAGTAATTTTTCTTTCTATTAATAATTTATAATGATTAGTATTACTAGTAAACTTGTTTTAATTTAATAAAAGATTAAAGTATATTAATATAGTTAAAACAAGAAATTAAACAAAAAACAAAAGAAATTATAACAATTTATTTCTTTTCTAAATTCGAATTCAGAATTAATTAAAAAAAGATTTTTTTATCAACAATAAGTAATAATAAATTTATATACAAAAAATATATTTGAGGATATGAAAAATTTCATTATTTATAAAAATATTGTTTCGAGAATATAGCTTTATTGTTATTATCATTATATATATTAATTTATTTTATTTTATTTTATTTTTAATAAAAATTTGAAGTATACATTAAAATCCTTTAAATATAATTTAATAATTTAGTGTAGATATATATTACTATCATTCAAAATGTTTAAGAAGATATTTAATCATAAAAAATCATCAAGGTGTGAGATTTGTAAAAAAAAAATAAAGAAAAACAATAAAAATGTAATTGAAAAACAATGTAAGGAATGTAAAGAAAAGAATTCTTTTCAGAATATATCACCTATCTCAATACAGTTAGATGATATTAATAATTATTCAATAAAGGAAAATAAGAAAGAAGTATTATGTAATGGTTGTAAATGGCCCATAATATCAGAAGAAAATTTATTTGAAGATTTAAATAATAATGCAAAATGGCATAATAGTTGTTTTGAGATTAATAAAATATTGGGTTTAACAATATTTATTGAACCTTATAATTTAATTGAAAACAATAATAAAAATCAATTAAAAAAAAATTGGCCAATATGTACTGATAGGCTTTCAAAAATATTAATAGCATATTTATGTGACTGTGATTATTATGCTTTTGAAATTGTTTCATGCATAAAGAATAAAGATTTTAATTCATCGTTATTAAAAGACTTAATTATTAATATGGCTTATTTATTAAATTTCTTAATACTTGAATCTAGCAAGCTTAATGATATTTTTGAGAAAAATAATGATCCAGAGAAAAATAAGCAGAATGAATTGCTTGATTTATTTATAAATATTATAATATTTAATAAATCCATAAAAAAGGATATTATATACACATTAAATGTTAAAAAATTAGTAAGATATTTATCTCATATTAATGAAATTCTAAAGAAAGAATTATGTAATACTCTTAACTTATTAACAAGATTTTGTATAAATATTGAATTTAAAAATATATATGAATATATTAATAAGTTTGAAGATTTTGGTTATAAAAAAATAAATAATATAACACCTGTCTTTAAGGTTGATAATACACATAATAATTTCAATATAGATTGGATTGATGAAAATAATAATGAAAAAACGCTAAATTCAAATGCATTTCTAATACAAAATTATATACTTGAGAAAATACATGATGAAGAAGAATCTTTAAAAATAAATAGCGAAATAATTAAGTTGATATATCTCTTAAAAAATAAAATACCTACCAGCAATTTTATTAATAAAGAAAATAAAGAAATTAAGGATAAAAACAATTGTACTAATACCGAAGTAAATAATAAATCAAAAAATAGTTCATTCGAATCAACATCAATATCTTATAAGACGTTATGTGAAAATGATAATGAAATTATAAAAGATAAAGGTAAAGAAAATATTTTGAATAATGAGAATAATGAAAATAGTAAGATATCAAATTCAATATGTAATATTAAATGCAATAAAGATTATGATAAAAATTATGATCTGATTAAATCATCAGTTGATAATATATTATTAAAGAATACTAATTCCTTTTTAGATAATGAAAGTGATGTTAATTCTCATACTGTTAGGAACGCTACTAAAAATGAAGAGCATTATTTAAAGACAATTAGAAAAAATGATGAGAATTATAGTATAAATAGTACAATTAAGGAGAAAAATATTAACAGTAAGAATAATGAATTATTACCTAAAAGTGATTCACGTAAGAACAAAAACAAATTAAATGCTGATTTAAGTAATAATAAAGAAAATAATAATATTAATCGATTCCAATATATTCGTAATTTAGAGGATGAGAAGTATAATATATTGAAAACAGAAAAAAGTAGTTCATTATTTCATAATAAATATGATCAAGAAAATGATAATGATAATTCAGAATATGCAAGATCATTTTATTCTTTAACAAATCTTAAAAGTTACTATACGAGACCATCAAGTTCTTGTTCTACAGCAAATAATTCGGAGTTTTTTGATCGTTCTTCAAGTCCAACTTATTCAGTAGGAAGATTGGATTATACTAATAAGAACAAAAAAAGTAATGAGTTTTTTATTGATAATCAAAGTTATTCAATAAATCCATATAAAGATAATTATCCAATTACATCATCACTTTCAAGTTATTCTCCAAAAATAAATGCATTGAATTCTACATATCATATAAATGGTAATAATGAAAGTAGCGATATAAATAATTTTAATGGAAATTTATCATCATTATCAGTTACTTCAAGTAATAGTGTTGATGTAATAAAGGCATTATCTTCATCACTGAAAAAAGGTTATTTTTCATCTGAAGCTTATTTAAAATATTGTAAAAGTAATCAAAATCAAGATAAAAATCAAAATCATACTAAAGATTTAAACATTAATAGTAATGCTTATATTAAAAATAATAAAAAAAATAGATCATATTCAAATAGCTCAACAATTAATTCTAAATGGAATTATGAAAATGAGAATGTCGAGAATATTACTAAACCAATTAAATTATTGAATCTTCAATTTCAGCATGAAATGAAAAAAGCCGGGGATATAGTAGATGAATCATTTGAAAGAGGATCAGTATATTCTCAATCTCTTGATAATAATATTGAAAGTATTAAAAATAGTATATTAAAAATGAGATCTATTTATAATAAAAATAACAATAGTAGTGGTAATTCAGTTTTAAATTCAAAAATAAATATAAATGATAAGAACATAAATAAAGTAAGCAATAAGAATTTGTTTAATATTGATAACAAATCCAATAATAAGACAATCAATCTTAGTCAAGATTTGATATATATCAATAAAAAATTGAATGAATATAATAATCAAAGGGAAAAATACTTTAATGATAAAGCAAGCATTTTTTCAGAACCTAATTATAAATATAAAGATATTAGCTCAAGATCAATAATTTCATCGAATTCATTAAATGACATTGATAATAAAAGCCAGATGATTGAAAATAAAAAATATTTCAATTTATTAGATCAAAATATGAATTTAGTAAATTTGAATCAAACAATTCCTCAGAATAATAAAAATGAAAAAAATATTAATATAGAAAAAGCGTCATCTAAAAATATCAATAATTATGATAATATAAATAATGATGATATCAATAAAACGAAAAAAACAATGCCGAATAATAAGAATGAAGTAAATATAAGTGAAATTCAAAATTCACTACCAAATAATACTAATACTAGTAGTAATAAGAATTTAATAAATGGAAATTCAAATAATATTTTTATAACCAATAATTTATGTAGTGAAGATATAAATAATAATATTAAAACCAATTCTAGTATTAATATTAAATCAGATTTAAGTTCAAACAAAATTAAAGTTAATATTGTTAATAATTCTTTAGATGATAATAAAAAATATAATAATAACAATAGTAATAATAATAATAATAAACCTATAAAAACTATTAAAAAAAGTATTAATAAGAAGGATAATGGAAGTATCAATGAAAGTAATAATAATAAAATTAATATTAATATTGATGAAAAAAGTAGTGAAATGAATACCAACAGTAACAACAATAGTAATATTAATATTTTAAATAATAAAGTGGAACAAGAAAGGAAGGAAAGTAATAATAAACCAACAATTGTGAATGATGAAAATAAAGAAAAAAGCAATATGCTAATAAGCAATTCAAAAAAATCAGATATTTTAAACGATGATTTAAATGAAATAACTCCAAAAGGAATATTATCTTTACCAACTAATAATAAAAAATCATCATTAATTTTACCATCAAAAGAAGAGCTAAAAATTAAAATTAAAGATAATGAATGTAAGTATTATTTAATATTTTCTCCTTAAATATTAAAGATAAGAATTTGACGTTATTTTTATTTATATAATATAACAAAAGGTAAACCATTTATAAGAAACCATTCATTATTTAAAAATCACCAGGAATTACCTGCTCAACATTATAAAGAGCTAATAAAACATAGCAAAAACAGAAGTGTTCATAATTCTGAACGATCCACTAGTTATAAGAAGAAATCAAAAGAAGGTAGAAATATTAAATTTTAATAATTTTAAATTATTGTAATATATATTATAATATTAATGTAAATATGCTAATATATGTTAATATTTATGAAATAGCAGGTAGAAAGTATTATGATGGTCAGAAAATTGATTCATTAATTTATGATTCCGTAATTAAATATGGAAGAGATGAGAAAGTTGCCAATCAATGGATTTCTCAGCTTAATCGACAAGAAATATTCACTGTTGGTGATCTTAGAAGCTTATATGAAAATGATTGGTATCATTTAGGTTTGAGTGTTTTAGCCATTAGAGCAATAAAAGATACTTTGTATTATATTAATTAAAATTACAAGTGCTAATTTTAATTCTACATTTTTTAACATTACATTTTTTTTTATTTATTTATTTTCTTAATAAATTTTTTAAAACAATATATATATATATACATACTATCTTTTAAAAATAAAAATAATTTAGAATAAATTCTTAAATAATTAAGAAGAATATAATTTTATTTATTAATATTAAACTATATTTTATTATGATTTGATAATAAAAGTGAATTAGTAATTTAATTTAAATATTCAGTATTTTTTTTTTTTTTTTTTTTTTTTTTAAAAGTTTTTTAATGATGTTAATAATTAAAAAAAAAAAAAAAAAACAAAACAAACAAACAAACAAACAAAAAAAAAAAAAAACAGCAATAATAATAATAAAAACAACAACAACAACAACAACAACAACAACAACAAAAAAAAAAAAAAAAAAAAAAAAAAAAAAAAAAAAACAGCAGCAAAAAAGCAAAAAACAAAAATAAAGTAAAATGTAGAAATAATTATAATAATTTAATAATTTTCTTTGAATGTACAGTTTATTAATTATAAATTATTTATTATATCTTTATTTAAACAAATATCAATATGCCTATTCAATTTTTCATTTGAAAAATTGGTCATTATTTGTTTACATATTGGACATTGTATTTCACAATTATGATCGCCATTTTGGTTTTGGTTATTATTTTTTGTTAATTCATTTTTTTGGTTTGATTTGTAAATGTTATTATTCTTATTATTTTCTATGTACATTTGTATTGTATTTTCTTCACTTTGTTTCCCTTTTTGTTCAGTATTTTTTTCGCTTTTATGGAAGTAGTTAATTTCATGTTTATGTCTAATTTTTGGAATAAAATCGTTCTCTTCGTTAAGTTTAGATTTTTTATTAATATTAATCGATTCACATAAATTATCGTTATTATTTTGATTTGATTCATTTTTACTTATACAATGATTAACGTGCTTTTCAAATTCCATAATATTACTAACTTTGATAATTTTAAAACAAATTGGACACTCATATTCTTTTTGTTGTATTAAGATATCAACTGTATTTCTACTGTTATCCATAACTTTTATATACTATAAAAATAGGCATAAAAAATGGATTAAATAAATAATGTCGTATATTTAAATTATATAATTATAGTGTTTTTTTTTTTTTTTTTTTTTTTTTTTTTTTTTACTTTGTCTAAAAATGTTCCATTTTTTTCATCTAAAAATGAAGAAAGGCGTAAACCCATTAATCTGTAACTTTGATTTGGACGTTCCTTCAAATATGAATCTAATAGCTTTAAATTGAACATATTATTTTATTATATTGTGCTGTTATAAAGTTTTATCAAAAAAATATAATGTAAATAAATTTTACTTTTTTTCCAACTTTATATAGATCTTCTTGTTGATAAATATATTTTGAAATTGTCAAACATCTAGTTAATATTTCAAATGAAGATGTTTTCAATTTTAATGTTACTGATTTTCCCTTTTAATCAAATAATGAAATTAATATAGATATGATATTAATAACTTATTCTCAAAAATCATGGTATAATTTTTATCATAATTAACAAAAATAATTACTTTTAAATTTTCTTTTTTTACATCATTTGCTAATTTGCATGATATTTCATGTAATTTATCTTCTAATTTCTGTATTTCAGATGTATTTGAAAAAGTTCTATAATTTAATTAAAATAGATTATTATAAAATTTAATTTTTTTTTGATAATTTATAATATTTCTATTACTACCTTTCAACACTAATACTTTTTCTCTTCCATTTACTAAAAAATATTATTTAACATGAAAATATATTAATATTAATAAAATTTTTATTTTATTTTATTTTTTTTTTTTAATTGCCATTATACCAATTACAAAAAATCTATTGTATTTACTAAATTAAATACTTTACTTTTCAATTTTTGTTCTTCCTAATCCTAAAGATGCAGATAATAAAAATTGATAAGATGACGGTTTAAAAAGTTCTTTTATATAAACCATATTTTCTTTCTTTAATTTATATAAAATTTTGATTAGTTTTTTTTTTTTTTTAAAAAAAATTATGATGCAATATATTCATACCAATTCACCGCATGTTTTAATTCCTAATTCATTAAGAGTTTTTTCAGCGACTTTTCCAATACCTGTTTAAATATTAAAATCAAAATTATTTTATTTCATTATGTTTTTTAAATTGTTATTTCTCCACTTAAATATATATATATACCTGACACTTTTCCAATCGGCAAATCTTTCAAAAATTTCAAAATTTCATCAGTACAATTTTTTAACTCAGTTTGTCCATTTGGTTTATTCATATCTAATTAAATATTTAAAAGTGTTAGAAAATTAATATAGTGTTTTATAGTTACAATAAATATAGTTTATTAATTATATAAATTAAAATTACCTGAACAAATCTATTTTGAAGGTGGAAAAACAACAACAATAGTAGTAAAAATTAGTATTTGATATTCATTAATATTAATAATGGTAATATATTTGGTATTGCACCTTAGCTAGCATTCTTTTTTTTTTTTTTTTTTTATTTTTATGACAATGATTTATGATTTATAAATTAATAAATCAAAACTATATTTGTATACACATACATTTATGATAATAATATAATGCTTACACATTTGGGGCTATTCCAGCGCTAGCTGTTAACCTTGTTTGTCTTAAAATATTTTTATTAATTATTGTTAATTATTTAATATTTATATAAAATTATATATATTATTTAGTTACTAACTTATATATTTCTTCTCTTAATTCTTCTGTTACTTTACTTGGGGTATAATTGGGATTATCATTTAAAAAATTTGTTATGTTTAAATATACTAATAATGACATTTTATTTCATTAGTTTATATTTAATAATAAATTCCTAATTTACTTTAATAATCAATACCTTCATCAATACTAGCTGGACTATTTGAAATAAATGAAGAAAAAAAAAAATACTATAAGATTAAAAAAAAATATTTTTATATTTGTATAAATTACTTTTAATTATTATACCAATAATCCGGATCATAATTTGCAATTATATTTCTTATTTGATGACTTAATTCATGATATCGTTCAAATCTTGTTGGAACTATAATTAGATTTTTACAAAGTTTCTATTTTTCAAAATTTAATATTAGTTATTTTTATTATATATAAACTATTTTATAATAAATTTATTCAACATACCAAAGCTATATATCCTGTAAAAATTTTAAAATTTTTATTTAAATTTATGTTATTTTAATTTTATATTATTTTTAATATTAATATTTTTGGGAATATATTTACCAGGCATTGCTGAACGAACACCATATTTTCTAATAAAGTATGTTAATTCTTAGGAATATATAGAATAGAAAAATTTCGAAACATATTATATATATTACCTCGCTTATTTGATATATTAACAAACAAACAAACAAAAAAAATATATATATATATATATATATAATATTTATATTAAAGATTATTAACATCGTTAATTATTATTATTAATTTTTTTTTAAAAAAAGCAATTAAATATTATTACCTTCATAATTTGCTGTTGATAACATAGATTTCGACTAAGAAAATTGTGAATTAGATTAAAAGTTCAAATGTAATTGAAAATATACTTTTTATATAAGTAATAAAGTTTAAGATATGCATACCCCTACAGCCATTGGCTTGTTAAAATTTTTGAAAATATTATTTGAAATTAAAAATGATAAAAACATTAATAAAAAAAAAAAAAAAAATAAAATAATAATATATATATTAAACAAAGTACTTTGTTTTTTAATTCAGGATTATCTAATTCTTCTACAGAAGCATAAAATGCTAAATGCAATGTTTTACAATTTAATAAATATATCTCTTATAGAAACATTATCATTAAAATAATTTAAATTAAAAAGTATAAAAAATACCATCCTTATATATTAATTAAATTAGTAAAAACAAAATATTTATATTATAAATGATAAATATACTAATAAAATTACCATGTCTACATGAACAATGTATTGAGATAAATCCCTATCACTTTCCATTTTATTCATTATATTTTTCATTTGTTGTTTTTCATATTCCATTGGTTGATTTTTAAGAAATAAATACTTTTTTTTAATTTCTTTAATTTTCTCAAAATGTGCTTTTTCTTTTTCTTTTGCATTTTTAAAAAATGCACTTCCCTTATATGAATATATTTATAATTAATTAATAAAACATGGAAATCAATGTTTAGAAACATTTTATTAATTATATAGGATTAGTGATAAATTATTATTTTTACCTTTGATACTTCATAAATAATTTTATTTATTTTTTCTTTATCAACATTTTGTAAACCGCCTTTATTAGGATTTAACGATAGTCTATATAAGACATTTTCATCATCTATTTTATTTTTATCGTCAATATCGCAAAGATTATCTTTATTATTATTACTTTCATTATTATTAATATTTTTATTATTATTATTGTTATCCATTATTTGCTAAGTAAAAAAATTTAAGTAATAATAAATAAATTTATATTAAATAATCTTTATATATTTGGTGTAACTTTCGGGTGATGGAAATAATTATCATTTTATTATAATTATGTATTTTTATTTTGTCAAACAATTTATTATGTGTAGAATTTGAATTTTTTTTAAATAAATTTATTTATTTATTCAATTTTACAAAAAAGAACCTTTATTAAATTACATTATAGTATAATAAAAAAGATAATAATAATAACAAGAATAATAATTATTAATATTAAAAATTGAGACACATAACACACAATATATAATTTTTCATACTATTTTATATAGTTATTTTATGTATTAACAAGCAGAAAAATTATATTCAATATAAATATACAAACTATAACCAAATATATTCATATAATTGAAATGAATTATAGCTATTTTTTTTAATAATTAGATATACAATATAAATAAACATCTTTGCATATTTGAATAACACTTTTGTTTAAAATAAAAGTTAGTCAAAGATTTTTGTAATATTTTAATTTATTTTAACTTATATATACATATATATTCTTTTAGGTTATATTTATATATATATTTTATTTATTTGATTATTAATGTGATTATATGATTATATTTTTAACATTAATAATATAATTAATGTTATTATTATTATTATTATTATTATTGCTATTAAGATGTTATTTTTTTTATTGTAATATAATATTTTTTTTTTTTTTTTTTTTACAATTTTTCTTCATTTTTTTTTTTTTTTTCGTATTTATTTGGAATGAATTTTTGAAAAATTATAGTAATTAAAATTGGAATAATAATGAAAGTTGTGTTTAGTGAGAGTATTATTATTTCTTCAATTAATTATTTATTGATCTATTTCCATTTCGTTAACATCAACAACATCAACAAGGTTTCTGATACTTTCTTTTATAACAGCTGTGTGAAATAAATAATAACGTAATTATGTATATTTTTAAACATTATATAAAATAATATATAAAAAATAAAATGATGTATTAATATGCGAAAAAAAAAAATTAATGATAATAATAATAATGAATTAACATTCATATAAAAATAATGTTAATAATATTAATAATAGTAATGTAAATATTATTATATTTACGTGTAACACCAATATTGAATTTGTAAACTTGTTCCTTTTCTTTTCTGACATTTGGTTTTATATAGTTTCTTAAATAGTCAACTTTACCCTTAGTAAGGACACAAACATCAACGTTACTACCAGAACCCATATCGTTAAAAATACCAGCTTGAATGGCTTCAGCAACAAGGTCAATAGCTTCTTGACGCTATTTTCATATTAGTGAATTAATTGATTATAATATATTAATATTAAATTTATTTAATATAATAATTCAATATGAAATAGTTTTGTGAATATTTTGTTTGTAATAATATTAATTATTTATTTTTGTAATTTGGAATAAAAATCTTAAAAACTTTAATTACTTCTAAATCTTTTTTGTATTTTGCTTCAAATACTGCCATAGCTGCTAATGAACCAGAACCCATAGTAACATATGGAAGTTTATCAGTACTACCATGTGGGTAAATAGTGTATAAATGTGGTCCTGTACAATCAACACCACCTAAAATTAAAGCGGCACCAATATGACCTTGATATCTATTAATTAAAATAAGTTTAATTTGAAATTAAATATTTAAACATATGGAGGTTTAATAATATAACATAAATAACTAATTTTAATTTAAAATAATAGAGAAGTTTTTAAAAACGTGCAAACACATTTTTTATGAATGTGAGAAAATATATATTATTTTAAAATATAAAAAAATATTAAATAAAAGTAAAATATACTTGAATAAAAGTTGTTTAAGCATAGTCATTGCAGTAACAACTCTAGCTTCTCTTCCAGTATTTAAACAATGTAATTCAATGTTTGAACTGATTAAAGCAGTAGTCATTTCAGTATCAGCAGCAGTACCAGCACCACAACAATACATATTTGGTGCAATATAGTGAATTTTTTCACAGTTTTTATCGGCAACAATTGGTCCTTCAGTAGCACGGGTATCGGCACCTAAAACAATACCATCCTTTCATTTTTATAATATTTTTAATTTATTTTGATGAAATCGTACATTTTAAAAAAAAAATAATAAGAAAGAAAATAATTATTTAAAATAAGTATGAAAATCATTATATGAATTTATTATATGAATAATCTATTTATTTATTTTAACAATGTTATTTTAACTTTATGTTATTGATCACAACATTAAATTTTATATTAATATTCATTTACTTTAAACATTAAACCAACAATAGTTGTACCAGTTTTGGTAGCTTTTGGAAGTTTCATGTTGTTTCCCTTTCCATATTCCATAAACAAGTTTCTGAAATTTTATAATTTTATTATTAATATGTTTTTTATTATATATATTAAATATATTAGATATAAAATCAATTAAATATATTTATTAATAAATGAATAATTATAAAAAAAATTAAGATTTCATTTTTTTAATTGCACAAACCTTTGATAATTGTCAAAATTAAATCCAGTCTTTGCTGCCATTTTTATATTATTATTTCTATACATATATTATAATAATAAAAGACATTATTAAAATCTAATACTATATATTTTTAAATATATTGAAATTATAAATGAAATTTCTATTTAGGTATAATACATCTTTTTGAATTTAAATTTTCATTTGTGAATTAAATTTTTAGTGATTCATTTTAATTTATACTGAAGATATAAGTATACCTCAATATTTAAATTCATTTATTTACTAGTAAAAAGTCATTTCATAAATCAAAATAAAATATATAAAATAAAGTATGAAAATATAATATCTATATATTTTTTTTTAAATTTCTAAATTTTTGGATCAATTGTTATTCTTTTATACTTGTATATAACATATATTAAAAAAATTAATAAAAACCTTTATAAACGTATAAATTAATATTATTGAAACGATGTGATTTTATTTAATTTGTTGTTGCTTTTAATTTATTATTTTTTTATTATTAATAATGATGGATCAAAATTCAAATAAAAAAATATTTTGTATATTTTTCTTTTCCATAAAAATATATTTTTTTATTTTTATAATATTTTGGTATTTTGGTATGGTATTATATAGTATGAAAATTTTATTTATAATTAAATATTTTAATTAATAATTTAATTAATTATTTTTGAAAATAGTTTTAATAATTAATTTTTATTTACTTTTTAAAATATAAGAAAAATAATAAATAATAATCCATTTTATGGCTTGATACATTTTATAATAATTTATTTATAAGCCATGTTAGAAAGCTAGTGTTGTACAACATTAATACAATATACGATACGATATATGATATAATACAAAAATGTTAGTATTTAATGAACTATTAATATTTAAACATATGGGTGTTAATATTTCTAATATATTAATATCCTTAAAATAATTAAATATTTATTATATTATAAAAACAACAATAGTAAATATTTAGTTTATTTTATTATATTATTTTTCTAAACTATCATATTTATTAATACAATTTGGATTATTATAAATTTCGATGAATTAGTATATATCCTAGATTTTTGGAGGATTTAGCCAGAAGAAATCTGACCTCAGGCAGAAGTTTAGCCAGAAAAATTCTCAAAATAGTTCTTCAACTTAGTCGTTAAACTATTTGATAGTGAAACGTAATGGTTGTACATTATTATATTATTATTATAAAGTTTTATTAAATATTTTTTCTTTATTATTTATATATAGTAAAAGAAATAATGGATATAGATATTAGATATTATCATCTTCATTAAAGTTCTAATGTCTTTTAACTATTATATAAATTTAATAACTATTCTTTATTTTACTTACTGCTGTCACTTCTTCCAAAATTTTTTAAAATATCAATTTAACATTTAAAAATAAAATTTTTTAAAAATTATAAAATAAATTAAATTCATTAAACATGACATATTAAAATAAATTATAATATATATAACAATATATATTAACAATTAATATAGAATATTTATGAAAAAGCCTAATAAATTATTTAAATTGAAAATTATACAAATGTAATATAATATTCTATGCATTGAAATTAAAATATTATATTTAAGTAATTGAATAATATATGAAGAATAAATGAAAATAATACATATATAAATAATAATAAATAATACCTATTTAATTATAAATCCACCCACCACCCACCACTTTAAACGATAAATTCCTTTTAA
This sequence comes from Piromyces finnis, assembly GCA_002104945.1. NCBI lineage: Eukaryota > Fungi > Neocallimastigomycota > Neocallimastigomycetes > Neocallimastigales > Neocallimastigaceae > Piromyces > Piromyces finnis. The sequence continues at coordinate 985,348 of MCFH01000009.1, read as the reverse complement.
AGAGAAAATAATTTAAATAATGGTTTTTAAAGTAATATTTTAATTATAAAAATTTTTATTAATTACTATTAAAGTAAAAAAAAAATATATAAATATATATATATATATATTTATTATAAAATAAAATTTTTAATTAATATTTTTTTTTTTCCTTTTTATTAATTTTTAATAAAGTTATTTTAATAAGTATTTAATTAATTTCGATAAAACATTTTTCTTTTTCTTCTTCTTCTTCTTCTTCTTCTTCTTCTTCTTATATTCTTTTTAAATAATATTGATATATCTTTATATATATATAAAAAAAAAAAACAACATTTTTTAACTTATTCTTTATAATGGTATTTATTAAGAGCATTAATATAAATATATTAAAGAATTCATATTATTAAAATAACAATATCAATACATAACTATTAATTTTTCTTTTTCTTTTTCTTTTTTTTTTTTTCTTTTTAAACAATATATTCTATTTATTAATATAATATTAACAAAAAGTATAATTCAACAATTAATCAATAAGTCACATTATTATGTAAACCTATTATCAATTTAATAAAAGTCATTATTAAAAAAGATAATAAAAATTGCTTAATTACATAATAATATATAAAGAGATTAAGAGAACAGAAATAATAATAAAAAAATTGACATTAAATTGAGAAAAGGGAAAATATTTTATTATTGAAAATATTTAATTATACTTTTTTATTTTTTTTTATAAAACCATAAAACAATTATAACATATACAAAAGATATATTATTATTATTATTATTATTTTTAAAAAGAAAGAGAAAGAAGGCAAACATTTATATTAGTATAATTTTTTTGGTTTAAAGTAAAAATATAGCAATTTACTTTGAATAAATATATATCGCATAATACAAATACAGATATCGTAGATATATTCACGTTTTTATTTAAACTTAAATTAATTTTATATTATACCAGCAATTTTCAATTTTTAGAAAATTTAATATAGCGCATAAATTTCAATAATTTATATATATATATAAAAGTAAGTTCAAATTAAAGATTATAAAATTTAATGTTAATATTTTCTTTCTTTTTTATTTATTTATTATACCTTTTTCTTTTTCATTTTATATATAAAAGTTTTTTTTTTTTTGACTAATAAACTAATTTATTCTTTATTTTTCTTAATAAAATTTATTTTAGTAAATAAAATAAAAATAATTTGAGTTTGTTAAATATACAATAAAGAATATTTTATTTATTTACAAAAAAAACATTATATACAAATTCGAATTTATAAATATAAAAACTACAAAATTATATAACAAATAACTATCATCTAATTGTTTTATAAAAACTATTTATTTATAAGACTATATATTTATTAATTTAAACACTTAATTCAAAAAAAAAAAAAAAAAAAAAAAAAAAAAAATACTATACATAATATTAAAATATTATATATAAAAATGCTTTCCCAAAGAAGAGTTTTTTCAAGTAATTATTGAACAATATATTAATTACTATTTATATATACAATAAATATATATCATGTATCATGATAATTTGTAATATTAATTAATTATTATTTATTATTTCAATAAATAACAGCTGTTCCTGCAGCTAATACTGTTGCGCCAAAACATAAGAATGAAAGTTTCCATGCTATTGATGAAACTGAGCTAAATGCATACGTTGATTGGATAAAATCGAAGTTAAAAGACGATAAGGATGTAAAAGATTTATTATTACATCTTTTGAATACTCAAAATGATAATCCAAAACGTACTGATGGAAAAATTGATCTTTTTGAAGCCTTAAAATCTGGCATTCTTTTAGTTAAGTTAATCAATGATGCTATTCCAGGAGCTATTGATGAATCTTTAATTATCCCTGATCCAAAAATTGCAGTTCATATGTATGAGGTTAGAACAGTAGTTATAAATTTTAACTTCAATATATAATGTTTAGTACTTTTTTTATTAAAAGTTTTGATTCATATTAATAAAACATTGATTTTATTAATGGTTTATGATAATATATTAATTTTTTTCATATATTTAAATAATCGTTTATTAAGAATCATTCAATTGTTCTTGAAACTGCAAAAAGATACGGTCTTCAGTTATGGAATATAGGCCCACAGGATATTATGAGAGGAATTCCACATTTATGTTTAGGTTTAGTTTGGCAAATTATTAAGGTTTTTATTTTAATTATTCAATTTTTTTAAAATAAGATGTTCATAACCGTTAATATTCTTGTAATTTTTTAATTATGTCTAATCACATATATATGAATTATTATTTTATATAACCTATTAAAGATTGGCTTATTTAAAAAAGTTGATTTGGAAAGGAAAAAAATGGCATTAACAGAAAAATCATTAAATGCATTACCAGCAGAAGAATTGGTACTCCGTTGGTTTAATGATATATTACAAATTACAAATAAAACATCAAAAAGAATTGCTCAATGGTCATTAGATCTTCGTGATTCCATATGTTATACAATTGTTCTTCAATATTTAGGTAGTATAGTTAAAGAGGAATTCCATGGCCAATCTGCTAATTTTATTCCTGAAGAAGAACAAGATTGGCTAAAACGTGCTGAACGTATGCTTTTATTGGCAGATAAATTAGGATGTAGAAAATTCTTAACTCCTATTGATGTTGTTAATGGAAATAAAAATTTAAATATTGCTTTTACTGTTAATTTATTTAATACTTTTGCTTCACGTACTTTCACACAGACTTTGAGTAAAGTTCAAAAAGATGCTGTAAATATGTCTAGAGATATTAATTTTAACGCAACACCTCCAGAACCTACTAGTCCATTACTAATTGATGCTATGTCTTCAGAATCTCAAACTCTTCGTGAAAATTTAAATAAAAGCTTGGCAGAAGTTGAAGAATTAAAGAAAGATAAGGAAAAGATTAACGCTGATATGGAGTTTTTACAAAGAGATTATGATTCATTAAAGAAACGTATGGATCCAATTCTTGATGAAGTAAAGACACTTCGTAATCAGAAAGGTGATTTAGAAAGAAAATATGAAGATGTCATTGAAGAGAATAAAGAAATTCAAAAAAAATGCACAGATTTAGAAAGAAAAATTGTTCATAGAGCTCGTTTAGTTCACACATTAGAAAATCAATTAAAAGAAAAAGAAGATATTATTGCATTAGGTATAAATAATAATAATAATAATGAAAATAGTAATATAAAAAAATATTCATTAGCCAGTGATATAGTTCAAACATCAAGAATTGAGGAAGAATTAGAACAATCCAAGGACAGAATTAGCCAATTAGAATATGAATTACAAAGAAGTAAAGAGGAATTAGCGAAGGTTAAAAAAGATTTAGAAGATTCTAACAACATTATAGATACTTATAATACACCACCTGCTTCTCCTCCAATGAAAAGTATCGACAAATCGAAGGAAGTTTATTCACTTCAACAAATATTAGAATCAAATCGTCATTTCAATAAACAAAATCCAGAAGAGTTAACAAAACGTGTTTATTGGTTATATGAATGTCTTTGCCAATGTCAAAATATTATGGGTAAACCTTTAAACGAAAATATTAAATTCCCAGCACCACCATCATCAATTGAAATGAATGATGACTCGGAGAAACAACTTATCTCTAATTTAATGGAGGAAAGAGACGATACTCTCAAGAAACAACATCAAGTAGAAAAAGAATTATTAATATTACAAGATCGTTATGATTCTTTAGGCAAAAAGTATGAAAACCTTTTAGAAAATCATAATAATATTATTGATCAAGAAAGATTTTCACTATCCAAAAAGGAGGAAGAAAATAGTAAGGTTGTTAAATTACTTCAACAACAACTTAAAGAAAATAATATTGAAATGAACCAACAATTAGAAGAAAAGAATACAATGATTCAAAAATTCTCAATAATGCTTGATGACAAGGAAAATACTATAAATCAACTTGAACATGAATTAAAACAAAAATCTAATAAATTTGACGAATTAAATAGACAGCTTGAAACTATAGAAAAACATAAGAATCATGAAATTGAAAGCTTGAAGATGTCTATTAGTAAGCTTATAAATGAGAAAGAAAATTTAATTAAATCAAATCGTCAAAATGAAGTTGAACTTCAAAATGTAAAAGATGATTTAAAAAAGGAACAAAATCGTCAAAGAGATTCAATGTCTGATACCAGTTCTAATTACTCATATGAAAAAAGAGTTGGAAGACCAAATTCTTCTCCAGTCTCTAATAATGCTCAAATTATGGAACGTATAAGTAAGGTAAAATTTCAAAAAAAAAAAAAAAAAAAAAAAAAAATATTACATTAAATAATATAATTAGAAATAAGTATTTCTTTGCCATAATTTATATTATGTATAATAATAGTATAATTAAATATTTTCATTTTTAAATAAAATTTTTAGATGAGATCTGAAGTTGATGCCATGAGAAAGAAGTTAAAAAATAAATCAAACAATGAATATTCAATTTAAAAATTAATATAATAAAAATGAATTAAAAAATAATTAATAACCAAAATCAATGAAAGAAAAAACATAGTGATAAAAAGTAAATTAAAACAAAGCAAAAAAAAAAAAAAAAAAAAAAAAAAAAAAAAAAAAAAGAGAGAAAAAAAAAGCACTAAATAAGAAATATAAATAATTTTTATATAAAAATATTTATAAAAATCAACAATAAGCTAATTAACTAAATAAACTGAAAAAAGTAAATAAATTAATAATTAAGAAAGATAAATAGAAATGCTAAAAATACAAGTATATATATTTTCAGTAAAAACAAATAATAATATATTAATATATTATTTATAGTAGAAATAACGATAAAGTAGTTGGGATATACAACAATTGGACAATACATTTAATTTTTGTTTTTATAAACTGTAATCAGAAATCGAAATTTATAAAAGACAATAAGACATTATAAGAAAAGCTAATAAATAATATCAAAGATACATGTTATGATATTAAAAAAAATTCGACATTTAAAAAAAAATATATAATATCTATAAAAATTATTTAGATATTCAATGTAACTTTTTATATTATTTATTTTATGATAAAGAAAGTAAAGAGAAAAAATATATAATTAAAAAAAAAAAAGTGCTAATTATATAAATAGTGCACCTGCTGTATTATCCCAGAGTAAAGTAAATTATTACAGATATAATTATTGATTATTATCTATTATGTTAAAAATCAAAAATTATAATGTAAAAAAAAAAAAAAGAATTTATTTTTTTTTTTTTTAAATTTTCAATAATAACAATATTTAGAAAAATTTTAGTATATTCAAAATTAAATTTCAAATAAAAGAAAAACAGAAAACTAAAATAGCAATTATAATTATTATGTTCATGGTATAAAATAATATTTTATATTATAAAAATTATTGAGTTTAATAAAAGTGTAAAGCCAATAAAAAATCTTTTCGTATTTAATATTATAATATTATTATTTTTAATTTTTAAAAAGAAAAGATTTGAAAATAGTTTAATGCCAATATTATATTCAATATAATTTCATTATACTGAATACTTTAAACATTTATTAAACTTTTTTTCTTTTATCAATTTCATTTGATTTAATATACTAATTTAATGTATTTTTTTTTTTTAAAAAAAAAAAAATAAAAAATAAAAAATAAAAAAATAGATTCCTATGGAAATAATAATAATAATAATATTATTATTTTTTAACATTATTATTTAATATTTTGAATAATTAATTTTATTTTGCAATTACAATTGTTTTATATTAATCATCGTCTGGATATTTAAACACATATTTTTGCTTATGATAATAATTATTATTATACTGCGAGTCATTCTTTTTCTATCAAATATATCAAATTAACGATAATAAGCTAGTGATACTATAATGATTATCTCTTTTGTGATCATTATTTTATTCTTAATCAGATTCATCTTCAACATCAGATGGATCTTCAAATACATACGTTTTCTTATTATTTTCATTAGTCATGTCGTTATTATGATTATTACTTGAATCGTCTAAATAATTAAATATATATGTTTTACTTTGATCTGATTTTGTATTATCATTATTAGAGTTTCTATTATCATTAATTTCGTCATTATCATTATTTCTTTCTAATATATCATTTTGTTGTAAATTATCTTTTGATAAATTGATAGTATTTTGTATTTCCATAGGCTCTGAGTTAGGAAAAGTAGTCAGAATTGGTAAATTATGTAATGTTGGATCTTGGAAATAAAGAATAGAGCGAATGAGATTGGAAGCCAATTCTGGTTTTTGACAGAGAAGAGTATATAGAAAACGATCCTCTTCTATTTCAGGTGAATAATGAAGTAGAGATAGTAGTCCTGGGTTATTTCCTATTTCCGGCTTTTGCTTTTTAATTTCTTCGATATCTAAGCCTTTACCATCAGCACTATGATCTTTATTAAAAAGAGAAATAATTGTAGTATTATAGATTAATTCTCTATGGGTATTCAATATTTCAATGAAGAATGGATTTCGAATTAATTTATTATAAACAATTGTATTTTGGACTATTAAAGGATTTAATGCTGGTATATTTATATTTGCATATGGATAGGAAAATAAACCCGGGTGCACATTTGGTGGTGGAGGTTGTTGGAATATGGGTATTTGGAAGTTTGGAAGTGCAGCTGGTTGGGGTTGTTGAAGACTTATTACAGGTGGAATTAACGAAGGATTTTCTGAATTGACATTATTATTAATTATTTGATTTCTATTTAATAAAGTTGCTGCATTAAGTATAGGCATTCCATTATTATTTTTATCATTTATCTGAGTTATATTATTAACTTGCTGAACTGTAGGTGTAATGTTAACAGGTTCATTAGATAATATTGAATTTTGCTCTTTTATGTATTTAATTTTATTTCCATATTATATGAATTGCATTGAATAAATTTTTATTTATTGAGTATATAAAAAAATAAAATCATTAAAAACATTAGTTAAAAAATTAATCAAAATGTTAAAATCGTAAAAAAGTTTAAAAAAAAAAATATATATATATATAAATTTATTTCGCATAATAAATTAAATAATAATTAATTTTATAACTTTATAAATTCGTAATAATGTTATAAGATAATATTATTATTAACATACCATTTAAATTAATATTTTCTAATTCTATATTTCTTTCTTTACATGATATATCATTATCATTATATGAAATAGTATCATTTTCATTTATAATATTTGATGATGTGGTAGTATTAGATAACTTAAATTTTAAATTTTTAAATTTATCTTCGTATCCTGAACCAATTGAATTAATAAGAATATCGATTTCATTATTACTGTTTTCCATTGTTACTTATTTTAATTTCAATTTAATCTTATTTCTTCATTTCATATATATGTATATATTTAATTATTATTGATTACTTATATTCTATTTTAAATGGAATGTTAAAAATTTTACCTTTACAATTTATAAAAAGTATTAAAAGACTTTTATAAATTTATATATAAATTTTAATAATAATGCTAAATAAAATTGATTTGATCCAATCAATAATAACATAAAAATTAATAATTAATATATATTAAAATTATAATGTTTTAATCCTAATTAATATAAATAATAGAACTATTCACTACAATTTTTATTATTATAATGATCCTATATAATCATATACTGTATATATGTATATACATAGTTTAATCAAAATTCAAAATATTATAATTAAAGTTAGCAAAAAAAATAAAATCTTTTTTTTTTTTAAAAATGATTTCTTTTTTTAAATAATATTAATTTATTAAATAATTTTAATACTTTGATAGAATTTTTTTTTATATTATATTTTCATCTATAAATATTTATGTATTTTAATATCTAAAGTTTAGATCTAAGTTAATATTTTGTATATTTTAAAATAATGATGCTTGAATTGCTATTGATTTAAAATTGCTATCACTAACTGTTCTTCGTATTCCCTTTTTATCTGGGAGGTTATAGTGTAAGATACTTAAATTATTACGTTGGTCATCAGATTGATTAATTTTTTCCTTTAAATTTTATTTAGATATTTTTTTTTTTTGATATATTAAAACAATAATGTCAGAAAAAAAAAAAGATTAAATAATTAATATATAAGAATAATTTTAGAAATTATTAATATTTTAAAATTTTACTTCTAATAATTTGGCATCATTTGAGTTCAATGGTTTTAATTTTAAGTGTTTTCCTTTTTTAGATACTAATTCTCTTAGTTCAAAATAGTATTTAACAAATAATGAAGAACGAATACTGACATTATAATTAATTGCATTCATATACCATCTTTCAAGTTTATTCCTTTATTTTATTATATTTAAACGAATATGATTAATATAAATTAATATTTTTTTTAAGAAGAATAAAAAATATATTTCATTTAATATATAGCTCAAGCTTTTTTTAAAATAATATAAACGTACATATCTTCAACAGCAGCAATTGGGAATATTTGACAGAAATCAGCATTCCAAATAGCATGATCATCCCAAACTTTTGATGCTAGTAATACTCCTCCTAGTAATATTCTTGTCCAATTACATGAATGGATAGTTATATTTGTGTATGCTAACATTCTTTCAACATAGATCTAATAGAAAAAAAAATTCTTAAATATAATGTTTCAATTTATCAATTAAAATATTGTTTTTTATTAATGTGCATACCAATGTTATTATAGCGCATTCACTATTTAACTATATATATAAAAACAATATATTAAATATATATTTTATATATATTTAATATATTAATATTCATTAACTTTATTAAATATTATATATATATATTTTATCTTTAGTATAAAATTATTTAACAGTTAAATTACTTCTGCTGAATGGAATAAACTTTTTAAAAACTTATATATTTCCTTTTCAGTTGGTGGATTTGGAGAAAATCTAGGATGCATCTATTTTAATATAAAAGTTAAATTCAATTCATAGGGTATATATAAAAATATATATATTATTTACATACTGTCAATGGGTATAATTTTTCTGAAAAAATTTTATTAGTAACTAATTTGACATTTTTTTTATGGTTTGCCCTTATTCTATATAATATCGCTAATGTTACACTATTTATTATTCATTAAAATTGTGATCATATATATGAGTTACTTCATCAAATAAAAAATAATATATGATATTTATTATTTTTATTAGTATCACTATTATTACAACTTACCATCTTATAGTATCATCCATATCAGCTGTTGTAATTGTGTTATCAATTAAAAGTGTTGAACATGAATTATATCTTACAGCCATTTTATTATCTTTTGGCTTATCATTTAATTTAAGATTCTTTAAGTTTCTTAAATTATATTGACTTTCTCTTATTAAATTTGTTATTTTTTTATTACCATTAAAATCATTTTCTAATAAAATAAATTTAAAATACAGTTTTTTTTTTTTTAAAAAAAAAAACAAATAAATATTATTATTGATTTATTATTTTTCATTAATCGCTATTAGTATTATATATATCATAAATAATAATTTTAATATTTATACCATTGGTTACTATGACACTGTTTGATCGAGTAATTTGAAGAACTGATGTTGAATTATTATCACTGAATATTGCTGAATCATTAAATACTTTAGAATTTAATTTTGACGTTGACATAGAGTTTTCATTTGTATAGCCAGCATCTTTTGGATATAATGTTTGCTTCGATGGTACATAATTTAATATACTAGAACAATCATCTGTACTATTTTGTGAACTAATCGAGAATGGTTTACTATTATATACCTTAATTTTTTCTTTATTTATTTGTTTAGCAATTTCAGGGAAAAGCATAATTTGAGAATCTGTTTTTGTTTTTTCAGTTTTATTTAAGAAGTAACTTGATGAATTAGCTGTACTTTTAAATTCTTGAAATCCTTTATATTTATTTTTTATTTGATAGGTATCTGAATATGAACTTTTATAACTTGAATTATAATTATAATTTTCTGCATTATTATCATTATATCTATCATTAGAATAATTGTCATTTAATATATTATTATCTTCTTTAACACTCCATATATCATAATAAGTCGGATTATATTCATAATCAATAATATTATTATCTTGTATAATATCTTTATTATTAAAAAAGTAGTTTCCCATATTTACATATTCATCATCATAATTATATGAATAATCTTTTGAACTACCACAACTACTTTCGTCATCATTTTTAATATCGAGATATACATCATTATTTTCGCTTATTTGATTTAATAATAAATTATTATCAGTATCTTTATTATTATTTAATTCATTATTATTTTTAGAAAAGTTTTTCAATTCTTTGTTTACGTTCGAGTCATAAGATATAGAAGTGTAGTTATTTGGGTTAATGGAAGAAGTGCCATTATCAAAATTATCTAATAAATCTTCATGACTAATGAATCCACTGCTTAAAACATCATTAATATAGTTTGTATTCATATCTTCATGATGATCTTTAAGTATCTCTTCAACATAACTTGAATTATGACAATTAATGCTATTATTTCTATTAACTGTAGTAGCACTGGAGTATTTACTATTATCATTAACAATTGTTGAACTATAATTACTAGATTGGCGACATAATGATAAATAATTATCTTGATTAACTCCGGAAGCACTTCTACCAATTTGATTGCAATTATTGGATACATGTAAATTATTATCAGAATTACTAGAATCAATTTTAATTATATTGATATAATCATTAACCTTTTCACTTTTTAGAGAATCTGGATTAATAGAATTCTCATTTTTATTTACTTCATCATTTTTATAATCTTTAACTTCATTTATACATTCTTTTTCAATATTTTTTTGACCATTGACATAATAATTATTACAATAATTATCAATACATTCCATTTCTTCATAGTTGTTACTTTTTTTTATATTTATCAAATTTCTGCTATTATCATCTTGAGTTAAAACCTTTCCTTTTATTTCATCATTACTAAAATAATGAAATAAGCATTATAAAAATATTAGAACGTAAAATATCAATATATTAAATGAAAAATAGATTATTAAAATTAATATAGAAAAAAAAAATTTAATTGTATAAAATACAATAAATATACATCTCGTTATTGGTAGTTTGTTCTGCAATATTCACTGAAAATGCATTACCCATAATTATTAATATTATTACATATAAATTTTGTAAATAATTTAGAAAAAAAATTATTTTAAAAAAAATTTTTTTTCTCAATTACAGAAAAAGAAAAATTTTAAAAGAATAACTTTTTTTATAATTTATTATATGATTTTAAGATATTACATAAATTGAGATAAAAATAAAAATAGAATTGAAAATTTTAATAATTTTTCTAGGTAAGAAAAAACTTTATATTCAATAATAATCATATAGTATAATAGTAATACCAATATATAACAACACTTATAATGTTAATTCTATCAATATTACAACTACTACCATTAATTATTAGTAATAATAATAATATTATTATTATTGTTGTTATAAAATAAGTCGTTAAAAATATTAAAATATTGTTATAGAAATAAAATAATAATAATAATAATAATAATAATAATAATAATAATAATAATAATAATAATAATAATAATAATAATATATCCTATAATTAAAAGATAATTTCTAATTAGAATTAATTTTTTTTAAAGATTTTAAAACATTTTATATTTAGTAATAACTATTATTATAATTAGATATTTAATTTTTTTATAAACATTTTAAATTACATTTTCAAAAAAATATTAATAATAAAGTTTATATATTTAATTTTATTACAAAATAATAAAGAAAAAAGAATAGTAAAAAACATACTTAATTTCAATTTCTTATTATTATTTCAATTAGTTTCATTTTTATTTTATTCTAGAATTATTTTAACTTTATTATTTCGCTTATAATTACATGAATAAAAATATTTTCATTACAAGAAATTATTTGTTACTATGGATATTATTATTTATTATATTTTTTTAGTTAAATATGTTTCATTTCCTATTTTTTTTTATTATTTGGATATATTTTTATTTATAACGAATTTAGTTTATTTATTTTGCATATTTTTGAGTCCATTCCTTAGCTTCATATATATATAATAAAATTACCATTAGATATGAATTATTTTAGTGATATAATATAAAATTCTTTTAATAATATAATCATTACCAGTAGCAATAGCTTGTTCTTTATTTGTTTTCCATTCTTGAGCAACATCATTAGCAAGTGGATCATCTGGGTTTGGATCTAATTTTACAATAATAATATAATCATTATTATAATAATTATTATTTATTAAAATAAAATCGATTTAACTTATTAAATTTTTGTTGAAATATTAAAATATTTACCTGATAATAAAACTTGAATTGATAATAAAACAGTACGGATTTGATGAGCTGGAGACCACTTATCTATTTATTTTTATTTTTTATTTTTATATATAATATATTATGTATATTATTCAACCAATTAATTATTTTTTTTTTTTTGTTTAAGTTATTGAATAATTACCTTTAAGAATATCAAGGCATATTCTACCTAATTTATCAATATTTGGATGATAAATTTTAGTTAAAAATCTAACTTTTGGTGGTGACATTGGATATTCTTCTGGGAGGAAAAGTTCAAGCTTAAATTTACCACCTTAAAATATAAATTGTAAATGATTATTTTCATATACCATAAATACATTTTTTAGAATTTTTTTTTTTTTAATTCATGTAATACCTTCGTATGGAGATGAATCTGGTCCAGAAATTTCTACATCAAAGTAACGTAAATTATCTTCGTGAGGAACAGCTGAAATTCCTGGAGTTGGTTCAGCCATTAATCTTTCAGTTTCCTAATAATAAAATTGATATACAAATAATAATTATATAATATTTAATGATCTATTTAATACATATTCTAATTAAATTGCTTTTTAGAAACAGAGATTTAAAAAATATAAATTAAAATAAAAATATTTGAATTACCTTTATAATTCTCTTTGGTAAAGCCATTTTTTAATTACTAGAATAAAATATATTTATTTATACATATAATTAAATTTAGTTCATTTATTTTTATTTACTTCTTATAAGAATTATTTTTACATTTATTTTAATATTGCTTTTAATTAATAATATTTTTTATTGTTATTATCTTTATCATTACTACTATTATCATTATCTATTTATTGCAGAGAGTAAATGTTTGTATATGAACAATAATTTTAATTAATAATATTTTTTTTTTTTTTTGATATATTTATTATAATTTTTTTATAGCTTTATAAAATTATACTTTTAAAATTTTGAAATTAACTTAATATTATATACATTGATTTATTACTCTTGACGATGTTAAAAGGTCAAATATGGTATTTTGATTTAGTAAACAAATTTAGTAAAAACTTGTTTAATTCTTGATAACATTTTTATATAATAACATTGAACGATCTCTTTCTTCCGTTTTATATTATATTAGGTTTAATATTTTTGAAGATCAAGTATTTTATTGATTTTACAGTATATATACATATTTCATGTAATTTCTACGAATTTATTATATAATTACTTTTCAATAGTACACTTTGAATATAATATATTTATTTAATACTCTTTAAATATTATAAATTATCTTTTCCAATTTTTAAAATTTTAAATTTAATTGTAGTTTTCTTCCATATTTTTATCTTCATGTTTACTTTATTAAATAATTATGATATATATCCTTTTTTTTAAAAAAAAAAAAAAAAACTTTACTAAAATTTATATTAGGCTTACATTTTATAATTAAACTAAACCAATTAATAATTTTTTAAATTAGTTTATTTAAAAATTAAATTTTTTTTTTTTTAAAAAAAAAAAAGAAAGTATAGGAAAAAATTAAACACTTTATATATTTTAATTATTTATTAAAGTATTTTATTAATTTATAATATATTATTTAATATATAATCTATTTTTAAAAATATATTCTAATTTAAAAAAATATTTTTTTAATAACTTGTTATTATTTTTCTTTTTTTTAAAAAAATCGTTACTATGGCAATATTTCTTAATAGTAATTATATACACCTAATACTTATTTTATAAATGTAACACAAGTTTAATATATTTTTTTTTATTTTAAAAATTAATTAAATAATAGATATTTATTTTAATTTTATATATACACGTGATATTAATAAAAATAAAATCTAAACGATTCACTTTTGTATTTATTTGTATCTTTCTTTTATATAATTTTTAAATTTAATGTGTTTAAATTGTTTTAGATAATTGTTAATTTTTTGGATTTATCAAATATTTTATCTCTAAAAAATAGAAAATAATAACATAGTATATTTATATATTTTTGAAGATCACAAATATTACTAATATGGAAAGTTACAAACTCTCAGCCAATTTGATGGGTCATAATCTTGATGTATGAAATTATTATTGTTTTATTATTTAAATATATATTTATATTTAAATATAAATATTTATTTTTAAATTAAATATCATTTATCAGTATTAAATTAATTAATTAATAGTATATGTCAATTGTAAAAAAATATAGTAAAATGAAATTTAGTAATTTCATTCTAATTCTTATAATATTTAATATATTTACATTTAATATAAAAATTCTCTGAAAAATTATTTGTAATATTATTATTTAAGGTACGCGGTATTGATTATGATCAAAATAATAATATAGTTTCAGCTTCAAGAGATAGTACTGTTATTTCTTGGAAAAAAAATATTGATAATACATACGAACCGGAATTTAATTATGCTTTTCACAAAGGTTATGTCATTTGTCTTTATTATCTTAAACCAAATTCTCAATATCCTAAAGGTTATTCATTATTATTATTATTATTGTTATTGTTATTATTATTATTATAACAATTAAATTTAATTATGAAGTTGTATAAAATTTAATAATATTAAATGACTAATTGTAAAATCCCATCCTATATATTATATAAATTTTTTTTTATATTCATAAATCACACTTTTAATAGGTTTAATCTTAAGTGGCGGTGTTGATAAAACTATAAATGTTTTTGAACCAGAATCTACAGAACCTTTATATATTCTAATTGGTCATGATAATACAGTTTCTTCAATTTCAAGTACACCAGATGGTTCTATTATATCTGGTTCATGGGATAAGTAAATATTTTAATTAAATATATTTGAATATTTGAATAATAATTTTTTAAAAAATTGGTAATAATTATTATAATTATTATATCATAAACAAAAGTACTGCTAAAATATGGAAAAATTGGAATTGTCAATATACTTTAAAGGGTCATACTCTAGCTATTTGGGCTGTTTTAGGGTTATCTGATAACAAAGTTTTAACAGGTAATTAAAATATAAGATTATTATATAAATATCTTTTTCATTTAAATAGCATTTAATTAAAATTAAATATATAGCATCTGCTGATAAATCAATAAAACTATGGGAAAATGATAAATGTCTCCATACCTTTGTGGGTCATGCTGATTGTGTTAGAGGTCTTGCAAGCATATCAGATAATAAATTTGTTTCATGCTCTAATGATGGGTATTTTTTAATATATTAAAAATAAAGATATAATTTATAATTTTTTATTTTAATTTAAATGCTTATTAAAATAAACATATATATTTATATATTTATAAATTATATAGTTCATTAAGAATTTGGGATATAAATGGTGATTGTTTAAATGAATTATACAGCCATACTGCTTTTGTATATTGTGTTAAATATAATGCTATTACTGATGAAATCATTTCTTGTGGTGAAGATAGAACTATTAAAATTTGGAAAGGTTTCATTATTGTTGTATTATTTTGAATTTAAAAGTTATTTTATATAATTAAATTAATTTCAAAATAATAATTTTTAAAATTTTTCCCATTTTTTATTATAAGATAATGAATGTAAACAAACTATAAGTCATCCTGCAGTTTCTGTTTGGTGTGTTCAAGTTTTACAAAATGGTGATATAGTTAGTGGTGCTAGTGATAATGTTATAAGAGTGTTTACAAGAAGTACTGAAAGGTTAGCAAGCGATGAGTTAATTAAAGTGGGTACTTTTTATTATTGATTATTTTTAAACATATAAACAATTTTTAATTTCGTTATTTATATAATTGTAAAATAGCAATTTGAAGATTCAGTTTCGAACTTTGCTGTAGCATCGTATATATTTTATATGAAATGAATATGTATATAAAAAAATATATTCTTTTAAATTAATCAATTTTATATTTTTTTAAAATTAGTGATGGATCAAATATTGACAAGAATGAAATTAAAGATAAAAGTTTTCTTGATACTCCTGGTAAAAAGGATGGTCAAGTTGCAATGATTAAGAATGGAAAAGATGTCGAAGCATATCAAGTTTGTATATAATTAACATTTTAATAATAAAAATTCATCATCTAATAAATCAAAATATATATTTTTTAGTGGAGTAATACTGATCAAAAATGGATTAAAGTTGGTGTTGTTGTTTCAACATCATCAAATAAGACATTATTCGAAGGAAAAGAATATGATTATGTTTTTGATATTGATATTGGTGATGGAAGTATTTTACGTCTTCCATATAACGCTACTGGTAAATCAATTAACTTATAATCAAAAAAAAAAATAAAACGATATAAAAGAGAATATAAAGAGTATCTAATTTTAAATTTAAATATATAATATATATTATTTTTATTACTAAAATATTAAAGAAAATCCATATCAAGCTGCACAAGAATTTATCTGGAAACATGAATTATCGCAAGATTTTCTTGATCAAATTGCAATGTTTATAATTAATAACTCAAAACCAGTAGTTTTAGATCAAAATACAACAAAATCAACAGCTGCAACACCATTCACATGTAAATTAAATTATTATTATGTTAACCATTTTAATTAATACTTAATAATATTTTTTTTCATTTGTAGCATCAAGATATGTACCTGGTGGTGATAATAACAGTTAGTATATATAAATTAATATTTTAATTTTATTTTAACACTCTTGATATTAATATTTTATAATTGTTATTTTTTTTTAATATTAAATATCTAAAGATAATATAAGCAATTCTACAGCTGCAACACCATTTACATGTAATTTAACATATAATTTAGTAATGATTGTATTTTTTTTTAATTTATTTATTTATATTATTTATTCAAATTTAAAAGCTTCAAGATACGTCCCTGGTGGAAATGGTATAAATAAACTAAATTTATACAAAAATTTCTGAAATATTATTAATTTTTTTTTTTTTAAAAAATTATAATTTCTGTTAAATTTTTTTAAAATAAAGTTCAAGTTAATACTGTAAGTTGTATATTTTTATTATTACCTTTTCAAAAAAAATCTTCATTCGTATATCATAATAATTATTAATAATTTAATATTTTCAAAATATAGACAACCTCAAGTTCTTCAAAGCAAGGTAATTATAGTTATTATATAAAGTAAAGAAAGAAAGAAAAAGAAAAGAAAAAGAAAAAATATAATACTAATTTATTATAATTTTAATGAAAAAAAAATATATATAATATTTATTTTAATTAAAACAGTCTACATTCCAAAGGTATTATTAGAAATTCCAAAAATTATTAAAAAAAAGTAAATAATATTAAATCTATATCATAAAATCTAAATAATTAAATTATTAAAGGATGGATATACAATTTTCAAAGTTGGTGACGCAGTAAAAATTATTAGTAAAATCATTGAATTTAATGATAAAATTAAAATTGAGGTAATTATTATTAATATTATTATTGTTGTTGATGTAGCAATTATAGTTAATTTATTACTAATATTAATATTAATAATTTTTATCGGTAAAGATTCCAGAAAAGAGTTTAAATGATGATGATATTAATACTTTATCAGAATTAAATACAATGTTTGAAAATCCATCAGTCGAATCTTTCAAAAAAGTATTTAATCAAAAACATATAAATACTATTAAAAAAATATGTATTGAATGGCCAGTCAATTATAGATTCCCATGTAAATACTTAATATTTTCAAATTTTGATATTAAAAATAATGAACTCAATAATGAATTATTAACCTAATATATATATATATTTAAAATTATAGGTATTGATTTATTAAGAATGTGTTCTATATACACAGCACAACCAATACAAGATAATAACAAAGAATTTATTATTGAATTATTAAAAAGTAATTTCTCTGTATCATCAAAAGACATTTCTAATGAAAGTAATAAATTCAGTGTTAATTGTAGAATGTTTATTTTGAGATTTATTTCAAATTTATTTGCTTCAAAGATAGGAAGAGATTTTATTAATGAAAATATAAATCTTGTATGCATTTTAAATATATATATATATATACAGTGTTATTATATAAAAAAGCAAAATCATATATTAATTACAATTATGAAAAATATTAAATACAGATTATTGATTGCATTGAAAAAACAGCCAATGATAATTCAAACAAGTTCTTTAAATTTGCATTAATTACTACTATATTAAAGTATATATTAAGTTCAATATTTAATAATTAAATAAATTAGTATATTTTTAAATTTTAATTGGTATTTTTTTATAGTTTTACTGTATTAATAAAAGGTACAGATGATTACGAACATGCCTTCCAACTTTTAGAGCTACTTAATAATGTAAATATTAATAAAATATATACATTACAAATATTATTGAATTAATATTGATATTAAAATTATTATTAGGCAATGGAAAATGAAACATTTAGCGATAATCAATTCCGTATTGGTATTGCTGTTGGTAATTTAGTAAGTAAACACTGCATATATATATATATATATTAAAAAAAAATAAATAAATAAAAATAAGTAGTATTAATCCTTTAAATATTATAAATTATACAAATAGCTTCATTATTATCCAAGTATGAAAGAAGCTGCTAGTCTTTTAAATAATGTTTCTAGTATTATTTCATTATATAAGCAATCAGCCGATGAAAAAGTTAAAGATGTAGCAATGGAATTAAAACAACTTCTTTAGATTTTGACAAAAAAAAAAAAAAAAAAAAAAAAAAAAAAAAAAAAAAAAAAACATAAATTGTTGTATTTAAAAAACATATTATTTCAAAAGCAAATATTATAATTATTATATTATATTTTCTTTTAAAAGTAAAAACATAAATAAAAAACTATATTAATATTAATATATTTACTGCTTAATTTATGTATAAATAGCAAAAGCACAAGATACTTTATTTATTTATTATTATAAATATAAATATAATTTATTTATAAAAATATATTATATTATGAAAAGAATTAAAGGTTATTTCAAAAGAATTATTTTTCCCCTATTTTGTATACATATTTTTATAAAGTTTTTATAATATATATATCTTATTATCATATAATTGATATTTAATTTACAAGAAAATAAATAATAGTACAGCAATTACGATAATCAAAATTAATAATATTAATATAATTAATTTCTTATATATGAAATATGAAATTAAAAAAAAAATAATGTTAGTTATTTAATTAAAAATAATAATAATAATAATAAGTAATTTACTATTAACAATTTACCTTTCTAGCTTTTTTCTATTTTAATTTTTTAATACAATAGAAAAGATTTTATATATAAAAGTGTTTTATAATTAGATTTAAAAACATTAAACAATATTTAAAAAAAAAAAAAAAAAAAAAAAAAAACATTATTTATAATATAATAATTTTTAAATTACCTGATATACCACAGCTTCTTTCAATTCTTCGACACCTTTTTCAGTATTTTCATTAGCAGCAACAACTTGATATTCAATTTGATTAATAATTTCACCTTGATTTTTAACTAGAACTTGCATATCAATGAATAATTGTTGCAATTCCTTTTTTTTTTTTTATTTATTTATATTAATATTTATTTATTTGTTTAATTTAATATATTATTATATATTAAATTTATTAGATATTTTAATTTTTGAATAAAATTGAAAAATAAATTATGGATATTATATTACATACTAGAACTGTTTGTTCAATTTTAACAATTTCTTGATGTCTTTCTTGAACTTCCTGGAGAGCTGCTTTTGCTTCAGTTGATTTAGAACTTTTTTCTATTAACTATTTTTTTTTTTTAATTTAATCAAATAATTATTATTTATTACAATCTACTTTATAAATATTCAACAAATCTCATATTTCATATTATTTATTTACCTCTTGCGCAAAAACTTGACCTAATTCTCCACTTTCTAGTAATCTTGCAATTTCGTTTTCAGTAGTATTTGGATTTACTTTTTTATAATTTTACAATAATAATATATTTAAAATTAGTAATTTTAAATCAATTGTATATTTAAAACAAATTTTTGAAATTTTTGTGAATCCTAATATAATAAAACTATATAATATTCACCAACTAAATATTGCTTTTCCATTCTTTCTTTATATTTCCTTTGATATTTAGTTTGTATATCACGATATTTGTTCATTGTATCCATAAATGATTTAGTTAAGGTTACTTGCTAAATATAATATATTTAAAGACACAATTTATTATCAAAGATATTCATATTTTATATTTTTTAATTAATTATTAATACTTTCATACTTGTGTTTGTCTTATTCTTAAATCACTTGGTTGTAATTTACTTGAAAGTTTTCTATTTTCCTTATCCATAGATAAAAGTTGAAGTTGTATATCTTTAGACTGCTTTGCAATAGTATCCATTTCATTATTGAGTTGAACAGATATTTCTTTAAAATTTGATATTTCAATATATTTATATATAAAATCATTTATTTTAGATTTTTTATTTTATTTTACTCAGTAATGATAAGATAAATTTTAATTTGTATATACGTTTTGATTGTGCATCATTAATTGTCTCTAAGGAACTATTATATAATTGTTCTAAATTTTCAACATTTTGTTTAATTACTGCTACTGATGTTTTCATAACTTCTATCTTTTATATTAAAAAAAATTAGTTTTTATTATACACTATATTAACTTTTATATTTATTATAAATTTACTTTTGATAGAAAGTCTGTCATTTCTGCTGAGTTTTTGTTGTTGGAACTTAGGGCGCATTGATCTTCAGCAACTGAGCTACCCTTTCATTTTAATATAGAATTAATTAAATCATATTAATAAAAAAGATATTGTAGTTATATATATATATATTAATAAAAAAGATATTGTGGTTATATATATATATATATTAATAAAAAAGATATTGTGGTTATATATATATATATTAATAAAAAAGATATTGTAGTTATATATATATATATATTAATAAAAAAGATATTGTAGTTATATATATATATATATTAATAAAAAAGATATTGTAGTTATATATATATATACATTAATAAAAAAGATATTGTAGTTATATATATATATATTAATAAAAAAGATATTATAGTTATATATGTATATACCTTAAACTCTTGCATTCTATCCCTCATTTTTATTATGTTGTTTATTATATTAAATTAAAATATTTAATATTCAAAATCTATTGTGAAGAATAGATGAAATATGTTAAATTAATATCAAGTATTAAAAAAGAAAGCTATTTTCTTTTTCAACACTTTCTATTATTGACCTTTTAATATGTAATTATTTATATATACTATACTACTTTTATTATTAATTTTAATTAAATAAAAAAAGAAAAAGAAAAATATTTTTTTTTTAATGTTAAATTTTATTCCCAAAACTTTAATTTATATAAAATATTTTTTAAAAAATTGGGTCTGTTTATTTAACATTTATTTTATTTATATTAATTTTTTCCAACATTTTTGGATAAAGTCAAAAAAAAAAAAAAAGAGAAAAAAAATTAAAAATATATATTTTTAAATAATATTTCATTATTAATTATAATTAAAAGCTATATTAAAACGATTTTAATTATAAATTATTTAATAAAGGTATTGATTTATTATTTTTTGTACTTTTTTTTTTTAAATTTTAAATACTAATGCTCTATTAAATTTATATATTTTTGATTTTGTAAAATATTCTCGTTTTTAACTTATAATTATTCATATATATTTTTTGAATGAATGATTTAAAATATTTGATTGGCTAATTTTATGTTTATATAATTAAATTTATGTGATAATTTTATAATATTAATTATTTTTTTTTTATTAAAATACTAAAAAAAAAAAGCTTTTGAGAAGTTAGGATAATCAAAACTTTTTTTTTAATTGAATAAATACTTAAATAATAATAAATTTATTATTAAATATTTATAAAAGAAAGGTATATTTAATTTGATGATTTAAAAAGTTGAATCAATATATAAATAAGTTGCATATATTTAAATAAATAAAGATAATTATAATTATTATTATTATTATTATTATTACTATAATAATAATATATAAATGATCTATTCATTTCTTTAATTTTTACATTTTTTTAAATTTTTAAAGAATACTAACATTAATATTTATATATATATATATATATTTTATATAATTAATAATATAAATACATATACTTTTATTAAAATATTAACATCAAATAATAAAATTATAATCACATAATTTCAAATTTGAATTAAATTAAAAAGAAAAAATGAATGTACAAAAAGATTTTGAGGTATATGAAATATTACATTTTAAATTTCAAAATTCGATTAATACTTATACAGGATATTAAAATAGATATTAAAATCTTTCTAATACACAATAATATTTATAAAAAGAATTACTAAATAACTAATATAATGTGTAATTAATATTATATATATTGGAAGTAAATGCAATATACAAAATATAAATATAATAGATTATAAAAGACAATAATTATTTAAAATTTACTATTATTTTCTAAATTTTAATACAATTTTTTTAAAAAAAGAAATAAAAGACAATATTTCAAAATGATATATATTAGCAAAAGTTATCCAATAATTCAATATATATAATAAATTATTAACTTATAATTTTACTTTTTGTTAAATTTAAACAATCTTGATTATAAAATTTAGGTTTCACAACCACCTACTGATACAGTTTCAGACATTTCTTTTAGTCCAGTAGCTGATTTTATGGCTATTAGTTCATGGGATAATAATGTATTATATTCAAACAATTAATTCTATCAATATAAATGTTTTTTTATTTATTAAATTCATAAATCTATTATTGTTATTGAATTTTAGACAAGAATTTATGAAGTTCAACAAAATGGACAAACTGTTCCAAAAGCAATGATTACACATGAAGGTCCAGCATTATGTTGTTCTTGGAGTAAGGTAACATTATATCGTGAAATTAATTTTAGTTTCTCAAAATCTGAAAATGTTTAATATGTTTCCATGAAATAAACATAAATTAACATAAAACAAAAATTATATTATAAAAAGGATGGTTCAAAATGTTTTTCTGGTGGTGTAGATAAAATTGGTAAAGTAATTGATGTTGCATCTGGACAAACAATTCAAGTTGCTTCTCATGATGAGCCAATTAAATGTGCAAAATTCGTTGATGGTACTGGTGGTATGCAGAATATTGTTGCTACTGGTAGTTGGGATAAAACCTTAAAAGTATGAATTATTGAATAATTAATAAATTAAATTTATAGATATTATTACTATACAAAATGTTAAAACAAAGTTAATAAATAAATACTATTGGTTTTAAATGAAAAAAAATAAATAAATTGAAAATAAAATATAAAATTAAAAAAAGTATTGGGATTTAAGATCACAAAAGCCTGTCCATACTTTAAATTTGCCAGAACGTTGTTATACTATGGATGTATTATTCCCATTAATGGTTGTTGGTACTGCTGAAAAACATATTCATGTATACAATCTTCAAAACCCATCTGTTCCATTTAAAGTAAGTAATATATTAATATTGAATAATTTTTATGTAAATAGTTATTATATTATATTAATTGATTTTTCTTAATTTAATTGCTCCATCAATGAAATAATATATAAATTATACATATGATATGTACAAATAAATAAAATAATGATAAAAAGCAATTACAATCACCATTAAAATGGCAAACTAGAGTTGTTTCATGTTTCTCACAAGGTAATGGTTTTGCTGTTGGTTCAATTGAAGGTCGTGTTGGTATTCAATATATTGAAGATAAAGATCAATCGTATGTATTATTATTTATTATTGTTGTAATTATTTTGAATATTGTAAAGATATACAAAAATTTACATTAAATATAATAAATATTTAATTTTAAATTATGATTATGTTGTTTTAGAATGAACTTTTCTTTCAAGTGTCATAGAGAAAACTCAAATGTTTATGCTATCAATGCTATATCATTCCATCCAATTTATGGAACATTTTCTACTGCTGGTTCGGATGGTTCATTCAACTTCTGGGATAAAGATAGTAAACAAAGACTAAAGCAATTCCCTAATTTCAATATACCAATTACTGCTACTTCATTTAACAAAAATGGTTCTATTTTTGCTTATGCTCTTGGTTATGACTGGTCAAAGGTAATTTAAGAATAAATATAAATAATTTTTTATATTCATAATTCAATAATAATATTCCTAATTTTAATACATTATATATATATAGGGTCACGAACATAATAATCAAAATATGAAGACTCAAGTATTCTTACATGCAACAAAAGATGAAGATGTTAAGCCAAAAAATAAGAAAAGATAAATTTATCATATTTTTAATTTTCAAGAATTATTTATTATTTCTTTTTATATAAACCCGTTAATCAAACATAGTTTCATCTTAGTATATAAGTAAAAAAAATAAATGGTTACAAAGAAAAAAGAAAAATTCTTGCCATAAAATTTTTTAAATTTAAAGTTTTTATCCACTATTTATATTATAATAATAGATTATTTTATTAAACAAATTTATTTATAACAAAAATATATATATTAACAAACATTAATAATATTTTTTTTTTTTTTCTTTTAATATAAAATTATTTAATTAATCAAATATTAATAAGAATTTTATATTATAGATCATATTTAAATAAAAATATACAAATCAAAGACATTAATTTTTGGTTTTATTTATAATATATATATATTTTAATTGGTGTAGATACATAAAATAGTAATAGTAATTTTTACTTTCTCCTTCATCAAGTATGTTTAAATTCATAAAAATATTACAAACTATTAAGTAAATATTTAAAAATAGATATATATAAAATATATGAAGTTTTGATATAAAACAAAAATGTTTTTATTGTTATTATTATTTTAACGGTTAACAATTAAATATTTTAATAATAATAATAATAATAGTAGTAGTAGTAGTAGTAATAGTAAAATAATATAGTTTTGTTTTCATACTTTAAATATTTAATAACATAATTTTTAATAAATCTATATAAAGATAGATATTATTTGATATTACTTTATAATTGAAATAAAATTATACATTTTTAAATGATTTGAATTTTATACCTAATTTCCTAATTTCAAATTAAAATATAAAAATTTAACATTTATAAACTAATAATATATAAATGATACTATCATTAATCTTATGATCCAATGACTATAAGTAGTTTAAAATTTACTAGTACCCTTCATTCAGAGTCATCATTCTATTAAAAAGTAATATAAAAACATTTATTAATGAAAATATTTTAAGAACTTTTTATCTATTATTGATTACCTCTGTTTTAAATTTCTTTTTTACAATATCATCATCATCTTCTTCTTCTTCTTCCTCTTCTTCAGTTTGTTCATTGTCTATTTCATTAACTTGAATTCTAAAATCTCTAGATATACTTCTTTTGACTACAGACAAAAAGTTAACCTTTATTATTATAAATTTTATAAAAAATTAATTGGAAATACCATACATTTATACAAAATTTGACTTTTATAATTACTAATAAATTAATATTTACTCCTGTTTTTTTGGTTAATTGGATTAAATATCTAAGAATAAAATTATGAAATAAAAATAAAAATATTTATTATATATACTAATTGTCTATATTTTTCAATTAATTATTACCTTTCATATATTTCAACCATATAAATTAAATTTGGAATCATTTTTGATTCACGAACAATTTTTGTCTAAAAATATTTATTATATTTATTAATATATAATTTTAATTTAGAAAAAAAAATTGTTAGCTTTACTTGTATTGTTCATATACCTTTTGTTTATAGTTTCCACCTCTTTTATGCTTTTTGTTTGCTTCATTTAATGCTGCTATTTCAATATCTAATTTTTGTAAATAGAATATAAATTCATATAAATCTTGTGTTAATGATGAAGATACCATATTCATCATTTCAACATATTCTGGATCAATTAATTTGTAATCCTTCAATTTCTATTTTATTATTAATTTGTTTTATAGAAGAGATATTAATATATTAAAAATTAAATTACTTTATTTTAGATATATAATACTTAATAATTAACTATAATATACATACCAATCTTAAAAATGAAGACAAGACTTTATAAGTCTTTGATAATAATTTTATACAATTTTCAGCTATGGTTCCTTTAAGTTGGGCCTGCTCTATTGTATTTAATGTTACTATAACATATTTCATTTTTTTATAAAGTTTTTGTTCAAAATTTTTCAATTGATCCTTATTTGAATTGTTTTTATCTGTAAATTAAAATAAGAATTTTTTAATAACTTTCATATAAAAAATATATTTGTTTTTTTTTCCAAAAAAAATACATTAATATAAATATTATTATTACATTTTCTTCTAGTCAAAAAAGTTTTGATTTGTTCAATGCTCCATTCAACTTCATCCAATAATTCATTTAAATTGTAATATAGTGTCATTAAAATAGATGAATACCTATTTTATTATAATATAAAATTGTTAATTTAAATTTGTATAATATTTAATGAAAATATATATTTTTATATTTACGTTTTCTTATTAATAATCTTCATATCAAAATCTAAATTTACTTCTTCTTCATCTTCTAATATTGTACCAATTATATATGATGATATTTTTGCTATTTTGAAATACTAAATATATAGTATATATGTTTAATATATTATTTGAATCTTATTATATTTATATTCAAAACATTATAATTATTACCAATTCTTGATCATAGTCATTATCTGATAATTTAAATAATTGAACTATGATAGCTTTTGCTAATGATGAATCTTCAATACTATTATTTATGCAAATATCTAATAACCAATTTTTAATTATTTTTTTCTGATTACTATCAAAATATGATAAATCTGAAAATTTCCCTATACAATCAATAATATTAATAGCTTAAAAAAAAAACATATAATATATGTTATTATTTGTAGCCGTATCAGTATTATTATTATTATTATTATTATTATTATTATTATTATTATTATTTATTATTATTATTATTATGTTTATTATTATTATTATTATGTTTATTATTATTATTATTATTATTATTATGTTTATTATTATTATTATTATTATTATT
This sequence comes from Piromyces finnis, assembly GCA_002104945.1. Lineage (NCBI taxonomy): Eukaryota > Fungi > Neocallimastigomycota > Neocallimastigomycetes > Neocallimastigales > Neocallimastigaceae > Piromyces > Piromyces finnis. The sequence continues at coordinate 957,877 of MCFH01000009.1, read as the reverse complement.
ATTATTATTATGTTTATTATTATTATTATTATTATTATTATTATTATTATTATTATGTTTATTATGTTTATTATTATTATGTTTATTATTATTATGTTTATTTCATTTTCATATTTTATTTATATATAAAACTTTACCTTGTGAGTTCATTGATATTTCATTTGAAATTAATAGTTCAAACATAGACTAATGAATATATATTTTATTATTATGATGATGTTGATATGATGATGTTGATTATCTTATATAAATTAAAATTTACCTTAAACTGCAAAGAGATATTATATACAATATTGCTTTCATTATTGTTTTCCGTAATACTAGATATAAATTCATTAAGTTTTTCTGGATAATTTTTAATAATCATTTTTATCATTATTATTATACAATCAAGTATACAAGTAAACTGAGTTTTATTAACCTTAAAATATTTAAATATATGCATTATTATTATTATTATTATTATTATTATTATTATTATTATTATTATTATTATTATTATTATTATTATTATTATTATTATTATTATTATTATTATTATTATTATTATTATTATTCAAAAAAATAAAATTCAAGTAATAATTAATAGAAAATACTTTATTTGATAAATCAATAACGGGTTTACTAAAATCTTGATTTTCAAAAAAGGTATAAAGTAATGATCTAGCAATAATTGAATATTGTTCTACATCTTGATCTGAATGTGGTTGAATATCATTAAATTGCTAATTATAATATTATATATTCATTATTTTAAAAATATTTTTACAAGAATTTAACATTTTATTATAATTATTATTATATTTTTATAATATTATTTACGCTTACATTATTTAATCGACTGTTAATAATATTTATTAAAAATTGGATGAAATCTGGATTAGCTTTGTATATATCCATAGTATTTTGGTATTTTATATCGTCATTTGAAAATATAAAATCAATTATATCTGATAAAAATACAAATGAAAATATAGAAGAATCTATATTACTTCCAGTCAGTCTTTTTTCTATATTAATAACAAAAAAAAAATTATTTAATTATCATTAAAATATCGCTTTATTATTTTTAAATAACAATTCATATATATATATTATACTTATTTTTATAAATTATAATTTACTTTTATCTTTGATTAATTTCATTAATTCATTATGTCTTTTGTTAATACTCATAATTGTTTGAGCAGATTCTGAAGAATATCCTCCAATTCTATATACATATTCTATTAAAGCCTTTTAAAACAATAATTAATAATTTTGATTATATTTTAAATATTTTTATAATTAAAATTGAAAAGTTATTATTTATTTTACTTCTTGACAGCCAAGTAATAATAAACAATACAAATAATTTAAATTTCCAAGGCATATATCAGTTGAATCAATATTTGAATTTATACTAAAAGCTTCTAAATCAAGTTCACATATACTTTCAATTAACTGTCTTATTAAATCTTTACATTTATCAAATAATTTTGAAAATACTTATTTGAACAATTGATAATAGAAAATATAGTCGAATATAAATATTAGTATTTACTTTATTTAATTAAATCATTGTTAAATTTTCAAAGTTTATTTATTTTTTTTTTTCTGTTTGTTTGTTTCTAAAATTGTTATATTCATACCATTTAGATTTTCAGTTCTAACCATAATTGATATGGCTTTTGTTAAAACAGAAAGTAAATATGGCAATGGTTCTATAATATAAATATGTAAATTAATAATCAATTCATATAATATTTTTCATTTTTTATGAGTTTCATAACATACCTATTATGTATGGTTCATCACTACCTTCAGTACATTCTGATAGTTTTAAAACAACATTACCATCATAATCACCTAAATAATCTTTAAACTAATGAAAAATTATAAATTTCAATTATATTTATATCAAAAAAAAAAAAAAAAAATAACTTATTTTTTACGAACCTGACTATATACAATTTCAAAAATTGATGGAACTATATCTTCATATTCATGAATAATCGTTAATAAATATTCATAAAGTTTTAATCTAATCTCTGGTTGTTGTTTGAAACATCTTCTAACATTTCCTATTTAATAAAATAAAAATACTCGTTATATTAATATCAAATTTAAACAAAAATTTATATAATTATTTAATACCTAAAATTTCATATATCAAGATTTTTGAATTTTTAGAATTTTGAACATCCTCTGAATTAGTTTTTTTAATTATTTCACACTGAGATTTTAAAAGTATTATAAAACCAATTAACGCATTTTGTCTTGAATTACTATCCCTAAAAGAATGATAATTGTTATTATATAGTTAATTATTAAAACCTCTAGAAAAGAACCGCAACTTTTTTCTGACTATAATTATATGAAAAAAATTAACACAAATTATTAATTATTACTTGTTATATAGTCTCTTTCTTAAATTTAATAAAACGGTGTTTTTAAAATTCATATTATTATTGATTATCGGAATAATAGCTTCAAAGAGCATTTTTGCCATAGAACTTGATAAAGGGGATATATAATCAATGCACTCCAGAATCTAGATTATAAATTAATATATTAAATAAATTTAAAACCTACTGTTTTTCTTTTTAATTGGGTAATTAATTTCTATTAAAAAATTACCTTATTATGGTATGGTACTATTTGATTAGAACATTTTTTAATGATTTTTTCAAATAATTCAAGTATTTTATAAATACTTGATGATTTAGAAATAATTCTTGACATAATAGAATCCAAAATAGACATTCTTACCATATCATGTAACTATAATTTTAAAAATACCATTAAAAAATTGCTAATACACAATAATTATAAATAATATATATAATAATATACCTCAAATAATTTATATATAACATGTATTCCTAATTTACAAGTATAATCAACAGGTGTCTTTTCTTCATTCTTGGGTGGTATTTTATCTACTTTAAAAAAGCAAATATTTAATCATCAATTATATATTAATTATTAATTATTATTCTAAATTATTTAATCATAAATTTAATTACGTTGTTTTGAAAATAAAGGATTCAGTATAGTCATGGAATCAATTAAAATAAAACCTAATTTTACCATGCTCTGTATGACTTGTTCATTTCCAATAGTTGTATCCTTTGCTATAGATAATATTAATTCAGAAATATCAATTGGCTTAAATGGATATAGTTCTATAATTTTGATTAGAAATATTGATTAATGAATGTAAGTAATAAAGTCAAAAATTATTTCAATTTTACCATTTAACCAAACTGAATTTTGAATTCTAGTCTTATCTTTATAACATTTCAATATTACGGATTTTAGAAGGTCAAATATCTTAAAAATTATTATATACATATTATTAATATTCATATAATAAATAATAAATTATTAATCTATTATTCTTACTGTATCTTCATATCGATGTATCTTTGCCATTGATAATAATAAGGATACATTAAATTTTGTTAAATTACTTGTTTTGGTTTCTTTCATATATTTTATAAATTGAGTTCCCAGATTCTAAATTTAACATGAATAATAATCAATACTACTGTAACTTTTAATTTAAGTAATATAATTTAACATAATTTTATTTACATGATCTAGATTCATTCCTAAGCATATTTGAAGAATAATAGTTCCTTCTATTTGTTTAATATTTTTGGTCTTCTCACTTTATATATAATTAATTATAATTATTATTATTATTATTATTATTATTATTATTAAAAAACATAAATCATAATTGTATTATATTACAACATTAATTAAAATATAATTTATAAATTACAATGTATCTGTCTTATTTGCAGCCTCTAATTTACAAAAATATTCAACAATTCCAGTAATAATTGAATTTTTATTACCCTAAATTATATAATATGATATTTAGATTCCCTATATATTATTAATTCTAATTTTTATTATTAGAATACAAACTTTTTTTGTGATTAATAATAGTTGATAAACAGCACTTGGTAATTCTGATATATCTAATAAATCAAATCGACTATATAAAATATATATATCATGATTGTTTAATTTATATAATAATTGGTTTATATTTATAAGAAATTTTTTATATATATTTATTCCTTCATTAATCAATCTACTTTATTATATTTTCGGATACAGTTTCAATTTGAGATTTTGACAGGGATATATCTTTTAACATAGAAATGATATGAATTGCAATATTCTGTTCCCATTCTAAACTCAATAATGTTGTAACAAACTCGTCTTTATATGAAGATTTCTTATAATCAGCTTTTAAAACTTTATCTGAGCATAAAATTTGTAATGAAGAAGATATAATATCAAAAACTTGAGGACATATATCTTTTTTCTTTTTAATAGCATCTAAGACATGGTCACAAACTTTTATCAAAATAATATCAGAAAATGAGTCAAGTTCTGCTATTAAAAAGTTAATTATTTCGGAAATGAGTTTTTCTGTACTTTGTTTAATAACGGAATTGGAATTTTCCAACCTACAATTATTTTTGACATTTAATATATATTTTACCGTTTGAAATTCCATTTAAATATATTATAATAATAAAATAAAAATTAAATATACTAATTAAAAAAGTTATAATATGAAACAAAATTATAATTATCTTAATTATATTAACCATTTTACAAAGCAAAACAATGCTGTTTTTTTACGTTTAAGATGTCTAATACTATAATTGGAATTTGATGCTTGTATAATAATAATATAATTATTTTAATAAAAAAATTTTAATATATGTGTAATATATATTTTATTATTTATATGAATAAAAACCCTGGAACAAAGCCATAATAAATTGAACCGCTTGAGTTACATCTCGTTTTAATAATGACTTTAGGATTTTTTTCACCTTTGAAATATTAAATTTTTAATTCATTTATATTAATAATAAAATCATAATATTCGAAATTTTTATTAAATTATTTTAGCATAGTATTGGATATGAAAAAAAAACCTCTTCTTCTTCTTTATCTTCAGGACAACTATCAAATAACTCTGATAATTCTGAAATTTTTGCAGAATTAAAAAGTTTTATAATATCAATAATGTCTTTATTGAGAAATGATAAATTTGTGGAGGATAATTCACGACTTGTTTCCGTTTCTGTTGTTTCCATTGTAGAATCAACATCAAGTTTTTCCATTTTAAATGATTTACTATAATTAATAAATATATATTTATATATATATTAATTGATACTTGTCAGTACTTAAATGAAATTCTAGTTAAATAGATAATTTAATAATGTAATTTCTTAATTTTCATAATTACTTAAATTATCAATTCGAAGTAAATTAAAACGAAAAAAAAAATAAATAAATAAAATAAAAATATAAGAAAAAAATAATAATAAATCAAATATTATCCAATTATTTATATATTATTAAACATTATTTTAAATTAAATAATTGTGTTAAAAGATAGAATTGTAAAATATTTTTCTATATGTTTTAATATGTTTAATATGCTTAGCATATATAGAATAATATATTGATTTTTATTGGATAACAAATTTAAATAAAATTAAATCAAAATTTTATAAAATATTTTAAAACTAATCCAAAATTTTATTTGGATATTTGTAATATCAATATCAAACTAAATTTGAAAATGTCTTCACCAGGATTTTATGTTCAGGCGGCAAAGATTTTAGATAAATTGGCCTTAAAAAAAACAACTATTAAGGCTGTAACATTAGCTGATGATGTTAAAGAAAAAAAGAAGATGTATGCTATTATTAATGAAACCTTAAAATGTAATATTATAATGAAATTTGATTTTTAATCTTTTCAAAAAAAAAAAAAAAAAAAAAAAAAAAAAGAAGGAAATTAAATATTTAATTTATTTTACTAATTTATTTTCAAATAGATAAACCAATTATTTCGGAAATTATAGAAAAATCCCAAATTTTAAAAAATGAAAAAAAATTATCAAAATCATTAGCAATTGTGTTAGTATATGATTTATTATTTGGACATGCAAAAAATTTTAAAAATGCACCAGCTTTTCAAAAAATAATGAATAAAAATAAAGTAAATATCTCGAAATTTAATTAAAAATATAATAAAATTAATTAAATTAAAAAAATAAATATAAAAAATCAAATTTCATAATATAGGCAAGATTAAATGCTGAATTGGTAAAAATAAAAATCAGAAAAAAGGCAGTTAACAATGAAGATTTATTACCAAAAGAAATCAAAAATCCATGTAAATATAAGATAAAGTAATAGCATAAAGAAAAATTAAGAAGAAATTATTTATTTTTATAATTTTACATAATAGTTATATTACCAAGATATGTTAGAGTTAATTTACTAAAATCAACCGTCGATAAAGTAATTGAATATTTCCAAAAAAATAATGGTTATGAATTATTACCACCAGTTGAAGGAAAAGAATTGGCCCATTTCAAGTAATTAATAATGATATAAAAACAGCTTTAATATTTATTTATTTATTTATTTATTTATTTATTTATTTATTTATTTATTTATTTATTTATTTATTTATTTATTTATTATAATTAAATGGATTACTAATAACAATTAAAAATACAAAGACCAAAAACATTTAGAAAAGACTTTCACCTTAATGATTTATTGGTTTTTCCAGCCAATACTGATTTTCATGATCATCCTTTATATTTAAATGGAACATTAATATTACAAGTAAAAATTAAAACATATAATATGAAAATAAGAAATTAATAATTTGTAAATCATTAATGTATATTACTGTTTTCCTTTTTTATATTAAAAGGATAAAGCAAGTTGCTTCCCAGCCCATGTATTAAGCCCACCTCCAGGATCCGTTGTTATTGATGGTTGTGCGGCACCAGGAAATAAAACTTCACATGTTGCTAGTTTAATGGGAAACAAAGGACATATATTTGCATTCGATTTAGACAAGAGAAGACTTGGATTGTTAAAAAGATTAACAACAAAGGCTGGATGTTCATGTATCGAACCACTTAATGAAAATTTCCTTGAAGCTGATCCAAATGACCCAAAATATGCTGATGTATGAATCAAAAATAATAATATTTCAATATTAAAATATCATTACTAATTTAAATGGTTAATTTATACAAAGGTTGAATATATTTTACTAGATCCTTCATGTTCAGGTTCAGGAATTGTTAGTCGTTTAGATCAAATTTTAAACCAAAAATCTCAAGGTTAATTTTAATTATATTGTGGTTATTGTTTAGCATAATAATGGAGTTTATTAAAACATATTTATTAATATTAATTATATAATAATATAAATTTATAATTTTATTTAGAGGAAAATGAGAACGAAACTATACTTGATATTAAAGATACATCAAATAAATTAGTACAAGAAAGATTAAAATCTTTATCTGATTTTCAATTATTAACAATTCAACATGCTTTTAAATGTAAAAAGAGATTAAAAATAAATTTATTAAATAATAATAATAATAATAATAATAATAATAATAATAATAATAATAATAATAATAATAATAATTAGTTCCAAAAGTTAAAAGAATAAGTTACTCAACCTGTTCAATACATCAAATTGAAAATGAAGATGTTGTTAAAAGAGCATTGGAATCAACTAATGAATTTAGATTATCTGCACATTGTATTCCTCAATGGAAAAGAAGAGGTTTAGAAGGATCAGTTGAACATGGTAGATGTTATTTTATCTATGTATAATTTTTTTTTTTTTTTTTTTTTTTTTGAGATTTTTAATAATATCAAATACTATTTTTCTATATTTTCTATCAAAATTTATCTTTTAAAAATTAAATAAATCTCACAAATAGCTGACTACGTTGCAAGAACATTGCCAGAAGAAGATTATGTTATTGGTTTCTTTGTATCATGTTTTGAAAGAATCAATTCTGATGAGGCTAATGATGAAATATCAACTGAAACAGAAAAAATTGATTCTAATAAAGAAGTTAAGGATAATAAAATTGGAATATTAAAAACAAATGGAAGTATTAAAAAGAAAAAGAAGAAGAATAAGAAGAATAAGAATAAAAAATAATTCAGCAATTATCACTTCTACATCAATAAAATCAATAAATCATTAAAATAGTTAAATTTTATTTTTATAATATTAACCTTTATATATTTTCTAGTTTTTTATATCTTATATTTGTACACATTTAATTTAGATTTAAGTAATTTAGAGAATTTATCAAATATTTATTTATATAATAATAAAACATAATTTTAAATAGATATCAATATAGAAAATATTTATTAAAATCAAAATAAATAAATAAAATTAAATAATATGTTTTCTAATATAAAAAAGAAATATTTATTTAAAAAAATATATAAATTTGATGGTTAATATATGTTTGTTTATTTGTTTGTTTTGTTTTGTTATATTTTATAAAAATAAAAAAAAAAAAAGAAGAAAAAAAAAACTATATATATATATATATATAGATTTTTATATATAATAAAGGCAAAAAAAAAAAAAATAGATATAAATATTAATTAAATTTATATATTATAAAATGTTTATAAAATGTTTATATATTATATATAATATATTTCATGTTTTTTTCATTTTTTCAATCTGTATTTATTCTAGAAATTTAAACTCATTAAAATTATTTATCAATACACCACAATTTGGACAGCATAACGGACCAGTTATCTATAATTAAATATTTTTTTATATGTATTAAGAAATGTTAAGTCATCTCATTAATTTAAAAATAGTAGATAAAAAATTAAAAAATATATATATACCTTATCTGAATTTAAAGGATTAACTAATTGATCTTCAGAGTCTTTTTTTTTATATAATATTTTACTATAATAATACGCTGACCGTAGTTTTGGTACACAGAATATACTTAGAGAAATCGCGGTTGCAAAATTCAAAATTAATGATTTAACCAAGTAACTCATTTCATTTGAATAGCTAAACCATATAAGCGGTATAACAATTATGATAGCCAATGCAGCAATAAATAGCGAAGTTCCAACAAACTTGGTTTCCGAATAGCTTTGAGGAATAGACCATGTATTATAGGAAAGCCATAATCTATAATAATAATTATTAAATTAAAATAAAAATTTTAATAAAAATGATAATTACAAATTACAACCATGTATATATTAAATATAATTACCCGTAAATTAATGTTAAAATGTTAAATACATAGAGGAAAAATATAGTAATAAAGTTTTGATCATGAAAACTATTACATCTAATTACATCATATGGAATTACCCGACTATTTACTTTATACTCTTCCTTTGAAATAATAGATGTTGGACTATTAATACTGGTCCAAAAAATTAATGAAATGGAATCGAGAATTAATAGTCCAATTAGCATTCGATAGAGTTTTATATCTGATATATAATCATTAGATACATTATGAGAATTATATATTTCATAAATTTTCTTTAGTTTTACAGCAAATCCACCAAAGGATAAACCAAATCCAATTACTAAAAGCCATTTACTAAAAATACATTTAAATTCATTTGGTTGACCAGTAGTAAAAATTACAGATGAGAAATTTAATATAGCCCCAAAAATAACCACAGCTGAAAAATTTAATGGTGCTTTCTTTATTGGCTCGGTATTACGATATTTATAGAATAGGCTTAGATATACCAAACTGAGTATAATACCTAACAATGAGAAAATAATCATAGAACCTCCAAATCCAGAACGTGGTGATATATACGAACAATCAATAGTAGTATCTTTTGGAAGGGAAATACCTCCTTTACATGAGCTATTATTCCAACTAAATTGAATTTTTCTATTTTGAAGACTTGTACATTCACTTATTGAATATGTCTATTCATTAATATCAGTAATATAGTATAATAATGTTATTATTAAAAGTATGGATTTTTCTCATTTCAATAAATAAAAAGTAAATATAGTTTTATTTATTAAAAAAAGATATTATAATAAAAATTATTTGCATACCCAATGTTTATCAGTGCATTCACCTGCTAATACACTATTCATTAATTTACAACATCTATCAATAGCCTCAGATGGATCAACTTTTTTTTTCATTATTTCCAGTCTATTTTTTTTTTTTTTTAATTTTATTATAATAATAAAAATGTTAAAAAAATTAATTTACATATATATTATTAATTAAAAAGAAAAAATAAAATACAAATATAACGAGATTTACATCATTAATCGAATAGGATGACGATCTTCTAGTTCACCAAATTCTGGAAATGTTTGACGAGGATATTGTATTTGTAAAGAATGACGAATTTGATTTTTTGGTATATCCCATTCTTTTTCATTCCAATATTTAACATCAAATAAAGAATCATAAGGAGGCATCATATTTGTAGCTATACCAATATCTGTTAAATAATTTAATGATTTATTAATAAGCATTAAAATAAAATTCCAAGCAATATCTTGCATTTCTTCACTTATATTGTTAGATATCACTATTCCAGATCCTCCTAAATCTTTATTTATTTTATTCATCATTAATTTATTTTATAATATATAATATTTAAAAATTAATTGTTTTTTTTTTTTAAAAAAAAAAAATAATAATAATAATAATAATAAATATTATATAAAGGTTAAATAGATATAAATGTTTTAGTCCATTTATAATAAATAATAAAATTTTATTCAATAATATTAATCCTAATTGTTACATATTATATATTTTTTGGAATGAATTTTTACATGAAGTTGATCCAGGAATAAAACCAGCTGCAATTTCTCCATTTAAATTATTTTCACTATAGATATTTACTTTTCTCATTGAATTTGGACTGTCGATGGTAAATCCTAAAAAACCATTACTATATACTGACGTATCTCGACAACATCTAATTATTTTAAAAAGATTCATATATTATATACATTATAATGTTAAAAATTAATATTATCATTTTATTTTTAAAAAAAAAATTATTTTTGTTTTCATCTCTTTTTTTTTTTTTTTTACTATTTTGTTTTGTTTTTCAGAGCTCTATATATATTTTTATATTATTACATTTTTGGTAGATCTTCCGGAGCAATATAATCATTATTGTTTAAAAAGGCTCTAGTTTCTTCATTATCCGGGTACCAATCATCTCCTAATTGTGAAAATATAGGTTTGATAATTGTTTCTATAATTTGTAATACCTTTTCTTTATTATTTAAAAAACCACAAGTTTTGTTTTCATCAATAGTTTCAATATAATAATTTTTAATAATCATATGAAATAACTTCATTTCTTCATCATATTGTCCTGTAAATGAAAATGCTAGATCATTAGGAAAATGTTGTCTAATTTTTCTAATATAGCTAACAAACATTTCCCAATTCCATGTTAAATAATATGGTTCCGAATAAGTACCCCAATTTCCATATGGCTAATTATATAATAATTAAAATTAAGTTTGTATAATTATAATAAATTTATATTATCTTATATTATTATTGCTTCAATAATTACAGGCGGATATTCCAAATTTAATGTATCAAACGTTGTTCGACTATCATTATTAAATGTATACAATGTATATATATATATATTATTTCATGATGATCAATAAAAAAAAAATTAAAAATTATATTGTTTTTCGTGAAAAAAAAATCGATAAACTTTACATACTTAAAGTATAATAAACGAATATCTAATACCAATGGAACAGCCATAAAATGACCATCAATATTGTAATCATAATATACTTGTTTTAGAAAACTATCGGTAATGGGTTCATGTGTATCATTTAAATATTTATCAAAATAGCCATCTAATATTTTTATTTCTCCTTGTTTGGATCTATAAGCGAATTGAGTTGTACCTAAAATCATAATTGTTGGACATTCTGAATTAGGATCATCCTCTTGACAAATAGGTACATAGGACATATCTGACCATGACTTTACAACAATTCTGCCTTTAATAGTATCCATATTTGTTTTTTTATCTCTAGTATTTATAACTAATTGTCTAAGTGCTCTTGCTAATATATTTCCGACATGTTCACCTGCTTTTCCAGGTTCACCAAACGGTGTCCATATTAAAAATTCTTTACTTCCTTCACCTACAGTATAGGATTCTGCTACATCTGAACAGTCTAGTGTATTATTTTTACATATCTCTACTCTTGTTCCATTCTTAAAATGGCCATCTATTGGTATTTTAGAGTTATTGATCAAAAAAAAAAAGTATTAATTGATATATATAGTATTTAATAGTTTTATATTTTATAAAAAAAAAAAAAAAGAATATATCAGAATAAAATTATGTTTTGATGATAGTTTCTTATATTGAAAAAAAAATATTATTAAATATTTATAACATTACAAATTATTGGTAAATTTTCAGCACTTATATGTGTTATTAATAAAAACAATAGTAGTAGATATAGCATCTTTTTTATACATATATCTGTTATTTACTTAATAATAAATATTCTTTTCTACAAGAATATATTAAGCATACTCATTTACACTTTTTTGAATTATTATTTTTAGTTTTATAATTAATGAATAAAAATTAAAAATGAAAAAAAAAAAAAATTAATATATATATTTAATAAAGTATATTTATCACTTTTAAATTCTAACTGGTAAATATATATGGTTTAATATAATATAAGGTTTATTAGGAGAATATAAATTAAAAAATACATTAACTTTAATTATAATAAACATTATATATAAATATAATGGGAAAAAGTTATATACAATTATATAATATATATTTTATCATCAATGTATATATATACATATATACACCACAAATAATTAATGGTGTATTTAATTATAAAAATAAAATTTATGAATAGTTTTATATATTATTAAATTAAATATTTATATTTGATAAAATAACTTAACCTTTATATTTATAACTTTAATTAAATAATTTATATTTAATTTAAAATAATAGTTAACTTTAGGTTTGAAAAAAAGTTAACATATGTTACAATAAAAAAACCAACCGAATATTAACTATAAGCAATTTTATTCTACTGCTAACTTATTTTAAACAGGTTAGAAAATATTATTTTTTTATGGATGATGTAAAATATAAGCAAGTTATTAATTCTCTTTAAAAAAAGATTAAGATTGAAAAAAAAAAAGGTATCGAGATTTTTTAAGTTAAACTTTTTCTTAATTAAAAATAATTATTTGTTATCCTTTAAGAAAATTAATAAAAGTATGCTTAAAAAAAAAAATCATTTATTATAATTAATGGAATTAAACACTATATATATAAAACATTAATTTATACCAATAAAAAATAAAACTCATAAACACTCTATTGATAGATATTAAGTCCTTTTTTTTTTTTTTTTTTTTTGCTTTTTTGTCAACCATAATATAAATAATTCCTATATTATACTAAATATTATTTAGGATATATATATAAAATTAAAATAGGATCATAATACTAACTGGAAAAAAAAAAAATGTATCAATCTTTACTAGATAATATAAATTAATAATTTAAACTTTATTAAAATCAATATTATTTTTTTTAAAAAAAAGAGGGAACTCTATTAATATTATATTTAATATTAAACTTAATTTTAATAATTGTTTTTATTAAAAGATTGAAAGTTAAAAATTCAAAAGGTAACAAAGCTTTTAAATTACATATTGAGCAATAACAAATTTCCATTACTTTTATTAATGTGGATAATATAAAATTATTATTTTGAACCATATTAAAACATATTAAATACTTTTGAGGTTAGTCATTTATCATTAAATAAATAATTATTATTTTTTCTTATGAATTCCTTTATATAAGAATTATAACACATTCCTATTAATTTTAATATTATTCAAATGATTTTCCTTAATCATAATATTAATAATATTATTATTTTTTAGAAATAAATTTATAATTTAATTAAAATAATATATTATTAAAATATATCTTTTAATATAATAATTTAAATAAATAACATATATTAAAAGTTTTTAAAAATAATTATTTTTTTTTACTTGAAATTTTTTTCTTTTAAAAAAAAAAAAAAATCAACCCCGATATAAAGAGTTATATTAATAATTAACAAACAAAATATTTATTAAAATGAAAAGTAATTTACAAGAATTTTATGAAAAATTCCCAAACCAAACTCATATACTTAACAATGGTAAATCATTTACTTATCGTTATTACAAAAATTCAAATTCAAAGGCTACCCTTCTTTTACTTACAGGAGGAATAGGTCTTTCAGATTTATTATTTTCACATTTTGATAAATTCAGTAAAGAATATTCTGTTTTAGTATTTGATTATCAAATTCATTTATCAACAATAAAAGAATTAATTGATAGTATTAGTGAACTTTTAAGATTTTTAAATGAAAAAGTTTGGCTTGTTGGCCAATCTCTTGGAGGAATTATTTCACAAATTTTTGCTAAACAATATCCAGACCAAGTAGAAGGAATGATTATTTCCAACTCTTGCAGTCTTCCAAAAGACATGAAACCAGAATCGTATGAATGTTTGTCAAAAATGTTGAAAGCTCAACAATCTTTTAAAACAATTTTAAAATTCATTCCATTTTCAATTGTTAGAATTTTAATAAAGAATTCTATAAAAAAAATGTCAAAAGACTGTTATACGGAAGAAGAAAAATCTATATTTAAAGATTTCTACGAACTTACGGATAAACAACTTAAAAAAGAATTTGAAAATCATATGATAGATCTTTTGATAAATACAGAACAATATATGGATATGGTTCCAAATGATTTTAAAAAATGGGATGATAAAGTTTTACTTATTCTTTCTGAGGATGATGAAACATTTAATGAATCCTGTAAAAAAGAACTTGTATCTATTATGTCAAACCCAACAGTAGAAACTAAACTTACTGGTGGACATCTTGCACTTGTTGTTAAATGCGAAGAATATATTAAAGTTGTTAGTGGTTATATTAACAAAAGAATCTAAATGGTTTGAACTATAAATATTAAATATATATATATATATTTAATATTGTTTTAAAAATGAAACAAAATAAGAAAAATAGTAATAGGCACTATAAATATAAATATATTAAAAATTATAAATTTCGTATATGTAATAAAATAATTTTATTTTGCTTATTAACATATATTAATATAAACCTATATTAAAGAATAAAAATATTTTTAAAAAATAAAGAAAACTTAAACAAGAACATCAATAGGATAATGGCTTAATAAAGTAAGTAGTTTTCGTTATATATATTAAAACCATTGTATCAAAATTTTTAATAAGTTTATTTTATGAAAAAGATAAACATTTTCAAATTTTTAAAGTCGTAGTTGATAATTTTATAATTGTTTATCAGTTATTTTTTTGAATATTATTACACTAACTATTTGGTAATAATAAAAAAATAATGAATACTCTATAGTCAGCTCATTGATTTTTTTTAAATTCCATGGAATTAGATATATTAAAACTATACTATTATAAAGTTTATATTGATATTAATTATTTTATAAATAGAATTGTAAGGAAATTTATTTTATTTTTATTCGCAAAGAGAGTAAATGTCAATGGAACTATAAAATAAGTCAAGTTGACATTATATATATACGATTTTCATAATATCATTTCCTGATAATTTTTGTACTACATCATCTACACTTTATAAAAGCCTTATTGGCTTTAATTTAATAGTCTTTGTATTGAATCCTTATCCCTTTTTTTTTTTAGAATTATTCAAATGCAAGAAACTTATTCTTTATTTTTTTATTGATATTTAAAATAATTATTGAATGTATAATAAAATATTAAACTATACTTATATTAATGTAATACAATTTAGTACTACCTCATTTTATTAGGCCCGACAAAATATTCAATATTAATTTTTTTTATTTTTATTTTATTCCTTTTTATCATTTCTATAGTAATATATACCTATTGTTGTTGTTATTATTACTATTATAAAAAAAAAAAAAACATAAAAGAATTTAAATAATACTCCTTATTAGATTTTTCAAACTCAAATAATAAATTTTGAGATTGATTTATATTAATATAAAAAAATTAAACATTTTTAGCTTTTTGTGACAATATATTAGTTAATATAAATTTTATTAACAATTATTTCAAAAGATAGATGATGGTCGTTGTAAATAAAATTAAATTCTAGTTGTTAGCAAATGTTTTAATTAGTGTTGCATCTAAATTTTGTATAGAGTATATTTTCTTTATAATTTAAAAAGTTTTTTTTTTTATAGTTATTTGAAAGAATTATTAAATAATTAATATTATAATATATATAAATATTAATTATTATTTTTTTAAGGAATAAAATCATAGAATTTTTAAATTTTTAAAATTCTATTTTATTTTAAATTTTTAATATAGAATTTATTAAATTAATGATGTATTACATTAGCCAATTAAATTTAAAATATTATTTGTATTATATAATGCAACAGAATTTTTTTTTTCAAATTTAAGATTTACATTTTATTATTAGTATTATTATTTTAATAGATTAATTGTAATTTTTTTTTAATATAGAATTGGTTTTATTTTGTAAATTATTCCAAGTAGATTATAATACATTTATATGTAGACTGCTTCGATATTTTCTCTTTTTCATTTAATTTTATTATTTATCAATTATATTAAATTTAAATTAATTGTTGATATGAAAAAAATTCATATTTAATTTAAAAAAATAAATTTCCTTAATTATTATTTCATAATATTTTGTGTCACATTATCTCGGTTTAATTTGAAGCAAAAAAAAAATATAAAAAGAAATGATATTTCTAATAAAAATATAAATACTTTTAGTATCTAATTTAATTTCGATTAATAAATATTCTTTTTCTTTTTTGTTTTTTTTTTCAATATTAATAAATATGCAATTTTTAATGTAAATATTTTTCTAATAAAATATCATAGGATTAAAATAGTTGAACTAAAGTATTAATTAAATGAAATCTACCTAATAGAATAATATATACAATATTTTTTTTTTACTTTATTATATGTATTAACTGAGCAATTAAATAAATGTTATTTATATGATCTTTATCAATGCTATTGCTTTTATTATAATCATATATCAACCATATATCAATTAGTATCTTTACATCTTTGGATATGGTTAATTTTAATCTAAATATTAAATTTTATAATTTATAAATGTATTAAAGTTTTAAATCAAATATTCGATTATTTATATATTTATACAGTGTAATACTAAGAAATTTTAGGTTTGAAGTTTTATTGTTTTTTAATTGAAGTTATTTATAGAAACTTTTTATAATGTATTAAGAAATAAAAAAATGTAATATTACATACCAAACCCAACCCTAATTTCATTATGAAAATACATTATTATTTTTTAGATATTTATAATAAATATTATTAACATTCCATCCATATTCATTTATTTTATAACCACTAAATATATAATTTTTTTTTTTTTTTTTTTTTTTTTTTTTTTTTAACTTCCGAGTGCATTTCTCCCATCGATCAGAGTTAGCTCCAATGGTGGTTCTTAGAGAAACGTTGGCTCATTCCTATTGCTAGGTGGTTGTGACCCTCCTGGTCTGTCATACTGTTTCTTCAGCTTCGACGATCACTTAATCCATGTACATTAGATGCATGTCGTTGTACGATATTTCACAACTACAATGCTAAGCCTCTTATAGTCAATTTGATACTAAATATACTAAATATATAAATCGTAAAAAATTAAAAGAATAACAAATAACACATAAAAATAAAAATAAAAAAAAATAACCTAAATATTACAATAAAATTTGAGTTAGAATTTTAATTTAATTAAAATATTAAAATTTAAATTTTAAGATTATTTTAGGGTAAAATTTTATAATTTAAATCCTACAAAATTTTAAAGAATTAGATTAACATTTAGTTGATTATGTTCATCACATACTTTAATATTTATTTTCTAAAAAAAAAAACATTAATTAATAACATATAATTAGATTTATTTTAAGATTTAAATAACCCATCTTTTATTTTTATAAATATATTTACTATTTAAAAAAAAAAGGAAATAATGAAATACAGAAATTATAAAAACAAAAAGAAAAACAAAAACAAATTTATTGAAGGCAAGATTTATATTTTTATAGTGGATTAAATTTATTTTGATGTTGTTTTAATTATACAAATTACTATTTATATTTTATGGTGAAAAACTTTAACATTTAGTATTTCTTATTTATTTATATATACATTAAAATTATTGAAAGTAATATAAAATATAGGTAGGCAATATAAAATAAAATGAATATTGTTTTATTTCTATTAATTGACGATACATTGAAAACTATACTATTTTAATCTATTTGGTAACAAATACTAAAAAAAAAAGTATGATTTATGTCCTATTTTCCATTGATGTATTTAATTTAATATGAAAATGTATTGTAATGTACTGATGATGTAATAAGTTTTTATAAAGATAAAAAAGATGCCTTTTAAAGTTTTCCTATCTTAAATATGAAATAGTTTGTTAAATGGCTATATAATCCTTTTTACTTTCCAATATATTATATAATTTTAATAATATATTGTTCATATATTATATAATGCTTAAATTGTATTTATAATAAATTATTCTAAATTATATATTGTATACAAATTATCTATTGCTAATAATTAAAAAGTAAAAAAAAAGGATGATATACAACAACAATTATAATGAATTGAATTTATATTAATTATTATAGAATTTTTATTATTATCAATAAATAGTATATTGTATTATATTGATACAAATAATAATAAATAATACTACATAATTAAATAATTTTTATTATTATCAATAAATAGTATATTGTATTATATTGATACAAATAATAATAAATAATACTACATAATTAAATATTTTTTAATTAATAATAATAATAATTTTTGATAAGTTTTTTTTTAAAAAAAAAGGATTTAGTTTCTAAATATTGTAATATTAATTTATTTGAATTCTATTAATATATACCAATATATTATAATAAACTATTTTTATAATTGGCCATTAAGAAAAGATATATACATATATTGAAAAATAATTTGTTTATATTATAAATATATTATCAATATAATCATTATATTATAATATAAAAATATAAATCAATTTATATACTATACAATATAATAATATAATGATTTAATACAATAATGAATACAAAATAATTTATTAATAAAATAAATGATTAGAAACACCTTAATAATATTTATTGTTCCTTAAAAAAATTTTTATATGGCTATGTAAATAAATAAATAAGTAAATAAATAAATAAATAAATAAATAAATAAATAAATAAATAAATAAATAAATAAATAAATAAATACTTTGAATAATATCAAAGAGTGTTTATAAAAAAGGTGTCAATATCTATAATTCAATAATTATAATATCTACTACTACTACTACTATACTACTACTGCTAATAATAATAGAAATAATTGTAATGCTACCTAAACCACTATTATAAATAATAATATTCTATATAATAATTTAAAATTAATAAACATTATTGAATATCATATATTAATACATTATAATAATATAATAAAATAATCCTATCCTATAACTAGCCTCATGTCCTTTAAATCCTAATCCAAAAATTAGTTAAAATTACTTTATAATTATTAGACTTTAATTACATGGATTTATTTAATATATTATTGTGATGTTTATTAATATTGATTATTATTCATTTTTTTTTAATTATTAGGATGATTTTATGTGGGTTGGTTGGTAAAGTTGATTATTATTTAATTATTAAAATATATTGAATATATTATTTATCCTGTAAAATCATTCAATTCGTATTTATTACGTATTAATATTAAAAGTATTAAACTATTAAATATTAATATATGCTCAATATATAATTCTAAATAAATAACAAATAATTTTATATTTATTAATAATAAACTAAAATCATTTAGAAAATTAAATGACTATTTTTATTATTATTATTATTAATATTATTATTATATAGAAAGAAATTTTTTAAATATTATGAAATTTTTTTTTTCAAAATTTTTTTTTTTTTATTTCTATACACCTCATTTCGTTATAAACTATATAAAAATATATTTAAATATAAATTTTAGTTTTATAAAATTTATATATATAACATAAACTTGTCATTTACATATTTTGAAGTAAACACATTAAAAAATATTGAATAAATATTTTTATTTTTTTTCTCCTTTTTATATTTTCATTATTTTTCAATTATTTTTTTTATTTTCTAATCTATATATATAAATATATAAAAGTAAAATAGAAAAAAAAAGAAGAAAAAATTACTTCATATTATAAATACATAAATAAAATACACATTTTTTTTTATATAGTTATTCTTAAAAAGAAAAAAAACCAAAAAAAAAATAATTTATACTTTTTATTCTTCAAATATTGACCAATTTGAATATCAACAGTATAAACCTTGTTATTTTCTTTTTAATAAACATAAATTATATCTCTCCTATACTTGCTAAGATAAAATATTTTATAATTTATTTTTTTCTAAAAAATAATTACATGTTTCAATAATTACATAAATATTAATAACATAAAAAAAAAGGTTTAATTTTTATTTTCTTAATAAAACAAATACAAAAAATAAGTTTTAACTTCAACTTGTATTCATTAAAAAAAAAGAAAAGAAAAATTAAATACCAATTTTTTTATTTTTATTACTACACGTTCATATACAAAAGACAAAAAAAGTAAATAGAAAAAAAAACATTTTTCTATTATAATTTTTTTTATTATATAATAAAGAAATATAAAAACAATAAAAACAATAGATAAATCTATTAATTTTCTAATAGAGTAGAAGATAATCTAATAAATCAATATTATTTGTGAGATAAATATTATACAATATTATTTATATTTTTTCATATAAACAATATAATTATAATATTTAATATATCATCAATAAAATATAATAGTAAATAGTTTTAAATCGTTTATTTTCTTTTTGTTATTTGTAATACAAATATCTTTTCATTTTTTTTTTTAAAGGTAACTATAAATAATTTTATTTATATATAATAAATATGATGATTTTAATACAAAAATGATATTAATAAAAGTAAAAAGAAAAGAAAGAGGAAAATATAATTAAAGCAATAAACATGGGATTTAGTTAATAATAAAGAGGGAAATTTTATTGATATAATACAGCAATTGATTATAAAAAAAGGAATAAATATAGTTGAAATAAATAAATATTAGTCTTTTTAAATAAATAATATTTAGGACAATAAACATATAGAAAATATTGAAAAAATGGTGTAATCAATCAAACCAGTAAAATTTATAAATTAATAAAAAGATATTTAGAAAAAGATCTAATTAAAGAAATTAATATATCATTTGGTATTAATTTTTATCTTTTTTATTAAATAATAAATATTCCTATTATTTTCCAAAAACATAAACAAAACAAAAAAAAGTATTAAATAGAACAAAAAAAAGTTTATTTATTTACTCTTAGTATAATTTATTAATTTAAAAAAGTAAATAAGAAAACTTTATACAAAAAATCTTTTATAAAAAAAATCATTATGAAAAGTGAATCACAATGTCAAAACAATCTATATCAAAACAATCAATACTATCCATATAATCCGAAATCAAAATCTGCATATGATGCAAAATTAAAACAACGAACTGTAAATAAAAATGTATATCAAAATAAATACGTAAAATCAACTTCAACCCCCCCATCATCAGCTACTTCAACAAGTAAATCATTATTAAAACCAAAGAGTATAAGGTATTCCAGTAATGTTAAATCACCTTTATCAAAAAACTTGGACAATGTTAGTAATTATTTAGAAATTATTAAAAAAGATGAACAAAAGAAAAGTGTTTATAGAAGAAATTCTTGGCTTTATACAAAAAATGAATTACAATCTATAATAAAGTCAAATAATGAAGATTTAGTAAAAGCAATTCAATTTATAAAAATTGCTTGCTCAAAGTTAAATTTAAGACATCATGTATTGGCAGCAGCATCTATCTTTTTACAAAGATTCTATCTTCGTAAATCTATTAAAGAAAATAAATATCAAGATATTGCTTCAGCTTGTATATTTTTAGCTTGCAAAAATTTTGAATCAAAGGATATGCGTCATATGGAAGACATCGTAAACGTTTGTGCAAAATTAAGTATGAAAGATGACAAATATCTTGTTGAAAGGGATCAATTTGGTACTTGGAAAAGAAATATTATTCATAATGAAATGGTAATTTTACAAACGATATGCTATGACCTAAATATTGAACTACCAAGCACTTATATTAAGGAATATACAGAAACTTTAAACACTTCAATCAAATTGAAAAAATATATATATTGTATTATTAATGACTGGTAAATATCATTATCTTATTAATAATAATAGCAAAAGTAAAATGAATTGAATATTAAATATACGAAGCAATATATTAATTAGATTATTATTAAAAATATATATTTATTTTAAAAAAAATAGCTTAACCACAACATTATGCTTAAGACATCGTTGGAATGTTATTGTTGCAGCAGCTTTATATGTTGCTTCAAAAATGATAGGAGAACAAATTAATTGCAAGGGAGATTGGTGGTCACTTTTTTCTATTAATCAAATTGAAATGAAAAGTAAATATTATTTGTAAATTAATAAAACTTATTTTTATTGAATAGTAGTATGTTAATTCAATATTATTATAAAATTATTTTCAAAAATTTGAATCACTTAGATATAATAGGAGAAATACTAAGCATATATCAAAGTGAAGTTGATTGTAATATACCAGATAGACGTAGTCCTATGAATAGTACTCATTTAAATGTTATGGTAAGAATAGTAAAGTTGTTTTATATTATATATGATCGTTAAACTAAACATATTTATATTTTTAATTTTTTTAATTAATAAATAGTCACCTCCATTATCCAATCCACATCCATCACAAGTTTCATCTCTTTCTACATCTCAGTTAAAGAAAGAATTAGATAAAACAATTCCATATTCCAATCAAGAAAAAGGAATGATACCCAATGTAGGAAGCAATCAAATACCACCATCACCTACATTAAGTGAAACTAGTGAAATTTCTATTAGTAAGAAATTATCAAGGAAGATTTCAATGGATACTTTATATAATGAAAAAACTTTATCCAAGAAAGGAATAAATTTATAAAGTAGTTTAAAGAATAAAGTTTTATAACTTTATTTCACGATATTTAGATATATTGCAAATTATAAGCGAGATATAAAGTATATGTTTAACTTTTGATAATTTTTTTTTTTTTTTTAAGAAAGGTGAATGAAAGTGAGTGTTTATACTTTATGAAAAGAAAAAAAAAAAGAAATTAAGAAAGAAAATTTAATTTAAATCTCTCACACTTAATAACTAAAAAAAAAAAAAAATACAACAGCAATAAAGGGAAAATATTTTTTTATTTACATAATTTTTTTCAACAATAATCTATTTAAATTTTTCCTTATTATTCTTTCTTAAAAACATTTTTTATCTTTTCAATTAACCTTTTTTTTTTCTCATAATAAATATATATAGCATATGAAAATGTCAATTCTCATATGTTTAATATCACATTCTTTTTTATTTTAAATATTTTTAATACTTTTTTTTTTTTTAAAAAAAAATTTATAAAATTCAAAAAAAAAATATATATATAATATTAGTGATAATAATAATAATAATAAAAAAAAAAAAAAAAAGGAAATGAAGATATATATAATAGTAATAATGATAAAAAAAAAAAAAAAAAATAAAAATAAAATAAAAAAAAAAAAATGTGTCATATATAATTTATGTTTAAAAGTATATATGAATTTTTATTTTAAGTTAAATCTTCAAGTCATACCTAGAGTTTTTGAAAGTATATAATAAAAAATTGATTTGGTTGTTATATTGAAAATTAGATACTTTTAAAGAAACAATTATTCGTTAATAAGGTCTATACTCTAAAAGTTAATCTTTTAATAATAATTATTAGGAATATTTATTTTAGTATTAATTTATATAATACAATGGTATATTATCGATGATATATGAAGTTAAAATCTTTATGTTGTGGTAAAGTTAAAATATGTTTATTCTAAATCAATAAATATCTTTTTTTTTTCTGCTTTTGGGATTTTCTACTTAATTAGTATTATTATTTTTTTTATTTTTCAAAGTTTTAGTAATTTGAATTTATATTTTGCTTAGATAAATAAATATTAAAAAAAGACTAATATCTTTATAATAGTAATGTTGAGAATATAAGTAAGATCCACAAATTTTTTATGATAATAAATTTATACAATACTTTTTAAGTTTAAAAATTCCAGTTTTTATTTAAAATGTATGAAATTAATAATTTAATTTTATTAAATATAAACTTTATAGTTCTAATTTAAATATATTGTAAAAAAGTTTTTTTGTAGATATTGAAAATCTTGATTTTAATAATAGCATTTGAGTCTTTTTTATTAATTATGCTTTTTCTATAACGTATACTCAATTATAAAAATTTAATAGAAATAATTAAATAAATTTACATTTCAATACTATCGTTATTAAAAGCATATAATCGAAATATATATATTAAAAAAAAAAAATAAATAGTTATTTATCATTAAAATTAAAATATATATATATACATATATATAATAAAGGATAAAGTTTTTAAAAAGTAATTATGGGAGGTAATATCATAAAATAATAAATAATTAAATAATATATATATTGAATAATTAGTATATTTATAAAATTCATTTGTGAATATTCCATTGTAATATACAAAAAAATCTATATCTTTTTTTTTTTTTTTTTTTTTTTTTTTTTCCACCATTATATAAATAATAGACTATCTAGATATTATTGGTAATGTTTCCTCGATTATTTCATATTGTAATGAATTAAACGCAAGTTTTATACGATATAAAAATCATGCGAAATATTTAAATGATTTAGCTTTACAATTGGATTCAATATATAAATTTTCGGAAAATCAAGCATTATTAGTGGAAAAAGAAAAAGAGAATCATCATTCTTCAAAGGAAAAAGATAAATATAAAGAAAGTGATTCTGGAATTAATCCATATAGTAATTATAAAAATGAATTGGAAAGTTCTATACCTCCTGTTATTATTCATTTTTATAAATATACTAGAAAATTTATGGCCCATGTAAAGAAAATAAAATCAAAAAACTTTGTTGAACGATTATGGTATTTGTCAGTAAATGATGAAAAAATGGATGGGGTAATAATACATAAAATAAAAATAAAAATAAAATAATAATAAAAAAAAAAAAAAAAATAGAAAAATAGAAAAATAAAAAATTTATTTATTTTAAAATTATTATAAAATGTTTATATATATAATATTATTTTTTTAAACCTCATTGATTTAAATTGTATTATAATAAATAATTCATCCATTATTTATTAAGTTGGAAGAGGAATTAGATTTTATAATGAAACAATTTCAAATTGATACCTTTTCATTATTACATGATTATGTTAAGAGTCAAAAAGATATTAGTACTACTAACCTTAATAAAGATGTTCCGGCCCTTCCACAAACTCAACCAAAGGAAGAAAGTGCAGAAGATAAAGCAAAAAGAAAAGAAAGAGAGATAAAAAAGAAAACTAGAGAAATGCAAAAACAAAAGTATGAACTAATTAAAGAGTTAGAAAAATTAAGAAAAAAAAATGAAAAAGAACGTAAAAAAAGAAGAGAATTAGAAAGAGCAGAAGAATATAACTATTATAAGGAAATATTGGAAAATGATGAAAAGTTATATAAAAAAATGTTAGTAAAAGTACCAAATCCATCAAATAATAATACTTCAATTTCTTTATCTAGATCTCAAAATTTAGGAAGTATTGAAACAATAGAA
This sequence comes from Piromyces finnis, assembly GCA_002104945.1. Taxonomy (NCBI): domain Eukaryota; kingdom Fungi; phylum Neocallimastigomycota; class Neocallimastigomycetes; order Neocallimastigales; family Neocallimastigaceae; genus Piromyces; species Piromyces finnis. Next base: position 932,005 of record MCFH01000009.1, on the reverse strand, counting down.
AGTAAATATGAAATATAAATAAATAATAAAAATGAATTCAGTAAATCTTTAATGATTTTTTTATACTTTTATAAAAAAAATACTTTTCATGTTATATATATATAATTAATCGTTATTAGATAGTCCAATTATTATGAAAAATAAAAAGAAAATTATAATGGAAAATAGTAGTCGATCATTAAGCAAAATTAATTTAGTAGAAGGCAATAATATTCAAGGTCAGTATTATATTTTATTTATATATTTTATATATATAACTTATTATAATTATTACTATAGTTATACATTAATAAATAATCAGAAAGTTGTATTTTTTATTTTCTTTATTATAATTTTTTTAAAAAAAAAATATGCAATATATACAGTTGAAAATAATAATAATAATAAGGAGAAGAATATTCCTTATATGACAGATAATGATGAAGAAAAATCCAAGATTAATAGTTCAAATAGTATTTAATTTAAACTAATTTTTGTATCATATATATAGTTTAATTATTGATGATATTTTTTTAAATTGAAATTTTTTTTTTTGTAAGTAGGTCAATCAAATTCAGCTATCATAGATATATTTAAAAAAAATGAATATGAATATATTGTAAAAACTATGAATATGGTAAATCATTCACAAGCTAATCCTAAACTTTATGATCTAGCCATAAAGCTATTGGGTTATATGAAAAGAAAATCAAAAGTAGCAAATGAAACTAAAACTCTTCCTTCATGGTTTATTGATGAAACTAATATTGATGTATTAGAAAGTAAAGATGCTTTCATTGGGTACACATTAAAATATTAATAAATAATATGGATTAAAAAATTACTATATAGCAATGTGTATAAATATATATATATATATATAATAAAATTATAATAATATCATAAAATATTTGATAAATAAATCTTTAGATCTGGAAGTTATTGCTATGTACAAAAGTGTATATATAATGGGGCATTAGTTGCAAAGAAAACGCTAAATCTCGAAACAAATGAATGTTATAAAGAAACAATAATTGATAGCAATGGAATTAATAATAATTTACATATTAATGAAAAAGAATTATTTTTAAGAGAAATAGAGATATGGAGTAGGATTAAAAGCCATCCAAATATTTTACAATTCTATGGTGCATGCCATATTAGTCAATACCCATCTATTATATCGGAATATTGTAGTCGAGGTACAGTAAAAACATATACTAGTCAGAAAAATATTTCTCCAGAACAAAAATTACAAATTATGCATGGAATAATTACTGGGTTATATCATCTTCATCAAAATAATATTATTCATGGTGATATTAAAAGTGATAATATTTTAATCACAGAAAATGGAAAACCTAAAATATGTGATTTTGGATTAAGTGTTTTTCAAACCAATCAAATTAACAGGTATAATTATGGGAAGAATGATAATAAATTTAAATTGTATATGACAAAAAAGAATTGTAAAAAGAAAAAAAAAAATACTTTGATTAATAAATATATGATAATTATATATTTAAAATAGTAATAGTACGTTGACAATACCATGTAAAGTTACAGATGCAATTCGTTGGAAGGCACCAGAGCTTTTTTCAGAGTATAAGCTACAAAATATTAAAAATCATTTCAGTAATAATGAAGATCTAGATGATTTTAAAAGTTTTGATCAAAATAATGATTATAGTAATGTTATTGGAAAAATTAGTATTTTCTCTGACATCTTTTCAGTTGGTCGTCTTTTCTATGAAATTATATTTCAAAAGATTCCTTTTTATGATATTATAAATGAAGTTCAAGTGGAATATATGATTATCCATGATAAATATCCTTCAAAACTTAAAGTTAACAACTTTTCACTAGAAAATAATATTTTATATTCAAATAAAATGTGGGACATTTTAGAGAAAACATGGAATTACGATCCTTTTGAACGTATATCATTAATGACAGTTGCCTCTTTACTTATTCAATTAAGAAATCAACAACTTCAAATAAATAATAACTTAAAAGAATCTAATAAACAGAATGATGAAGAAATGGAAAATATAAATAATAATAGCCTAGAATTTATGTTTAATTCTAATTATGATATTGCTGTACCTTCTAATGACCATTCCGTTTATAATTTATCTTTAAAAAGAGAATCAAAGCAATGCAATCGAATGAAACATTCTGTTTCTGTTAATTGTATTGATACTAATGATAGTAATGATGATCCTATTCGCCATCATCGTAGAAGCATTAGTAACATTGAAAATAATTCTACTCAAAATTCAATAAGAAGTTCCAATTTAATATATAATAATTCAGTTCATAGCTTTGATAAAATAAAATCTTACAATAAAAAAAATGGAAAAATTCCAAAAAGCATGACTATGAACAATATTGGCGATATTAATTCTAATTCTTTCCAAATCATAAATAGTAAAATTGCTAGTATAGAAATCAATAAAGAAAGTATTAGATTAGCAAAGTCTACAAATGATATTTCAATGAGGAATGAAGAAAGAAGTCATCATAGTAGTAATAAATTAGAAAAACCAAGATTATGTGTAAAGTAAGGAAAAAAAAGTATTTCATACTAAAATATTAATTTAAATTCATATTTTATAATAATAAATGATATTAATTTTATAATAAATTTTTTTATATATAAATATATCCTGTAAAATTAGAATTGAAAGATTTTTACAAAATGAAGTTACAAAAATGTAAAAAAAAAAAAAAAAAAAAAATTATATATAATTTAAACTAAATCATATAATTAATAATTATTTTTATATATAGAACTTTAGATAAAGAAAATATATCTGGAAAAATACCTGAAGAAATAGGAAATTATAAGACTATTACTGAATTGTATTTATTTTAATTATTATTGTTTTTTTTATAATAATAAAAACTAATTATAAATTTAATAATTGAATTTTTTTTTTAAAAAAAAGATGCCTAGCATATAATAAAATTAAAGGATCTATTCCAGACTCTATTGGATTGTTATATAATTTAACTACATTGTATGAAGATATTGATAATACTATCTACTATATAATTATAATAATTTAAATATAAATTTATTTATATTAATTAAATATCATTATTAATCATCAAAGACGTTTACATGGAAATTCATTAAGTGGAAAAATACCTGAGACAATTTGTCAATTACAGAATTTAGTAGAATTGTGAGTTTATTAATTTTTTAATTTATGTAATATACGCATTAATTTTGTCATTAAGATTATTTTTATAATTATTAAAATGATAAGACGTCTGGATCATAATAATTTCACTGATGAACTTCCTTCTTCCATAGGTGACTTAAAAAAGTTAACACATCTGTAAGTACATTATACAATTTTTCATAATTTTATAAAAAATTATTAATTTACTTTATTAGTTATTTATCTCATAATAAATTTGTTGGGAAAATACCTGATAAAATAGGAAATCTTAAAAATTTAGTTCATTTGTACGTAAATTGTATACTATATGATATATATAAAAAGTAAAACTGGGAATAACTATAAATAACGGGAAAAAAAACCGTGTTATGTATTTATTATAAAATAGAATTATGCAAGATAATCAATTTACAGGATGCATACCAGATTCTTTGGGAAATTTAACAAATTTAACTCATTTGTATGCTTATTATGAAGTATTTTATTTTTATTGTAAAAATAATGTAAATTAATATCTTTGCTTTATTGTATATTGGGAATTACTTTTTTTATATAATAATAATAATAATAATAATAGATACTTAGCACAGAATTCTTTAAAAGGAGAAATACCTAAATCATTTCAAAATTTACAACAACTATCAGTTTTGTATGAAACATATATTTATATATACTTGAATTGTCATATAATTTATTCATAATTATAATTAATTAATATTTAACAAAATTCAAAATGAAAATTTAGAATATTAAATGAAAACAAACTTTCAGGTGAAATTCCTGAATTTTTATGTAACCTTTCTCGTTTAAACCAATTATGGTTAAGTTATAATAATTTTTCAGGAAGTATTCCTAATGATATAGGAAAACTAACCCGATTAAAAATATTGTAAAATGTTTTTTATAGTAATAATAATAGAAAAAACAATTGAAATATTACATCCTATTAAATTTATATATTATTATTTCTATTATTATAATAAATAAAAATATATAATCATATAATGTAAAGACAACTTCAAAATAATAAATTATTGAACGGACCTATTCCAGAGAGTATTAATAATTTGAAAAGACTAGAAAATTTGTAAGAATAGCAAATAACATATATTCTTTTAAATATAACACACTATATATTAATAAAATAAATTAATTTAAATATTTTCCTTTTCATTAGCACATATTCAAATACTAATATAGATGATTTACCAAATAAAGAATTAATTCAAAGGTTAGTTAAATAAAGTTTTTTTTTTAAATTAAAGTAATTTATTAATTTAAGTACCTTTTTTAAATTATTTATATAGGTTAAAAATATTTGAACATTAAAGTTTCCAGTCAATATTTGATTAATAATATTTTCAGTTAATTATATAGATATATATTTAATAGTTTTTATTATAAAAAAATAAATAAAATATTTTTACATTGTTGTTAAAAAGTATTACTATATATAAGAAAATAATTATTATATATATATAATGTTAATGAATTATTTATTATGATTTTTATTTTTTTTTTATTAAATGATAGTAAAATTGGTTATTTTAAAAAAGATAATTCAATTATTTAAATTATTTTAATTGAAATTAAAAATAATGATATATTGATATTATATATTTAATATATAAAATGATATTGGTTTTTTTTAATTAAGATATTATATTTAAACAATGCATTATTATGTAACTGACGGTAGTATTATGCTTTCATTTATTTTTGAAGATTGTAATTGTTGATTATTTATTGAGGAAGAAGATAAACTCATTGATGGCATTTTTAATATTTCTTTTTCTTCTTTTTCTTCATTGTTATTTGAGTTTGTTTTATTTTTTATTTTATAGATATCTTTGTTATATATCATGCCACCATCATTATTAAAAAAACCATTATTTTGAATTCTTTTTGAATTTGTACTTTCAACTACATTATAAATTGCTTTATTTTCCAGTGGTATTAAGGAGCTTGATTTGTTTCTATGATGAAATGATGTCTCATCATTATTATTATATGAATTCATTATTAAACTATTGTCATCTATTATATTATCATTATCATCGTCAATAGTATAACTTTTGATACTAGAAGAATTTGAACTATTAAAATCATTTGTATTATTAGTAATGCTATTAATAATTTGTTTTCTGCTTTTAATTTCATTTAATTCCCTTTTTTGTATTTTTATAGTATTTTCAGTTGAACCATCACTATTTTTTATTAATTTCTTTTCATTTTCATCAATTTCATTGGATGAGCTTAATTTTACTTCTCGGTTATCATATTTTGTAACTAAATGTTGGAAATAAGATGGCATTCTTCTAAAAACCTTACTATGAGTATTTGGATCAACTTTTCTTATCCAATATAAAATTTTTTCACTACTGGAAGCTTCTTCTTTTTTATTTTCATTAATTTTTTCTTCTAATATTTGCTATATAAAATTTTATAATTATTAATTTATTAATAAATATTGGAAGAAGAAGAAAAATATAAATATATTTATTTTTATCTTTTTACTAACATCAAGTAATGTTTTTTTCTTCTCCGTTTTTATCTCTTTTTTAAATGCTGATTTCATAAATTCATTCAATTTATCTTTTGTTGATATTCCATAAAAACATAATGCTTGTAAAGCAATATTTCTATATTATTTATATATAATTGTCAAAAATTTAGTTTATATTTGATATCTTTATAATTTTGATTTTATATTATTGGGTATACCTTACATCCTGGTTATTATCTTTTAATAATCCTATCACTTTTTTTAAACATTCTTTATTATAATAATCATATCCAATTAAATTAGCGCACATCTGGGCTCTCACCTGTAAAAAAAGTACCATTTATTTTTATAAACATTAATATATATTTTTTATTTAATATAAAATTTGAATTTTCAATATAATACATACTTTCCAACTATCATCACTAAATAACTCCAATTGATTTAACAAAAAATGTGAAGATGATATTTTTAAATCACTATGAAATTCATTATAAATAAACAATAATGCTTTAGATGCCTCACACTTTTCCGACCAAAGACCAGTCTTTGTAATACCCATAAGATTATTAATAATCTGATTAAGATCACTTTTTTTATCTTCTGATAATTTATTTTTATCTACATTTTCATCGCTTATATTATCATCATTATTATTGTTATTTTTGTCATAATTAATATTAATACTATTATTAATATTTATATCATTCATATTAATAATGCCATTATTACTACTTTTGTTATTATTATTATTATTACTATTATTATTATTATTTATATAATTGTAAATATTGTTGTTATTACTATTATTATTAATATTATTATTATTATTTTCTTTAGTATAATTATAAATATTGTTATTATTATAATAAATATTATGACTGCTATTATTATTATTATTATTTTTATTTAGAGTATTATTATAGTTAATTCTACTATTTGTATTATTAAAGACTGAACCTCTTCTAAGTTTATTGAAATCCCCATCTTTCATAACTACTAATTTAGTATCATTATTTATACTATCATATTCATTAGATGAATTTTCTATATTAAAATTACTAATATTAATATTTGACCCTTCAAAATTATTTCCAATGAATGTTTTACTAGTTAAAAGTATGCTTTGTTTTCTTTCCGCATTTCCCCCTTTATTATTAACAAACTGTATGTATAAAGAAGTCAAATTAATTAATACGTTAGAATAAATAAATATAAAAAATATTAAATATGAATTACTAATTTTTTTTTTAAAATTTACTATACAATATATTTAATAGATATATTTTATATTTTTTGATAAAAATAAAAAAATGTAAAAAATAAAAATATTTACTTTAAAATCAATCTTTTTATCTGTTTTCCATTGGCGAACTATATTCCATGCAATATCTGATGATTTTCTTTTATTACCAGAAATTTCTTTTAAAGCATCAAAGGTATTTGGATTTGTACTATAATTAATAGAATTTGCTCCTTTTTTATAGTAATTTTTAAAGTCTTTTTTTTTTTTAAGCTCTTGTTGGTAAATATTATTTAGTTCATATTGGAAGATTTCACCATTGCCATTTTCGTCTATACAAATTTCACCATTCTCATTCATTTTTAGTGATCTAAGATTACCTCCATTTTCTAAATAAGCATCTATCATTTTTTTATTTTCATTAATTAAATTTATTGTTAATGGTGCTTTTTTTGTTGTTGCTGTACTCATTTTATATAATACATCTTCCAATGGATCAAAAGTATTTAAAAAGAAATGTTGTGCCTTATTTAAAATTTGTTCTTTTATTTTATCATTCTTTATAGTTTTTTGATCTTCTGATAATTTTTCACATAATTTATCTAAAATGGCTTTTTTCTTATTCTCACTGATATTTAAATTATTTATTTCTTCTGCAATTTGATTTTCATCAACTTCATTATAATCCATTATTGTATTAAAAATTGCATCTGTAATTTCGTCATCATTTAAATCACTATCAAATAAACTATCGAATCCAAGGTTTCTTATAAGATTAGATTTTTCGTTAGAACCAAAACTTTTAAGTTTAAAAGAGCTATAACTTTCGTAGTCTTGTGAACCTTTAGTAGAAGTTTTTGTTTGTTTCCTATTAATTTTCGCTTTAATATTTTCAGAACGTTCATAATCACTATCTATATTCATTTTTTTTGATTTATGATTCATTCCATTTTTATGATTAGAATTATCTTTTTGTTTAGTTCCATTTTTATGCTTATTACCTTTTCTATGTTTGTTCTTTTTTTTATTTTTATGTAATTGTTTCTTTCTTTTTATTCTTTCATAACTATTAAAGAGACTTGTTTTACTATTTATGTTATTAATATTATCTAATTCTTCTTTTCCTAAAATCAATTCCAAATTAACTTTATTTTCAAACACACTTTCATTTGAACCCTCTTTTTCACCATTATTACTATCTTGTTTAGAATCTTTATATCTAAGGTCAATTCCAACATATTCATATTTTTTTGTCTTTTGATTAAATACATATGGTATTTTTGGATAATAAAAATCATACCATCCTTTCATACATTCCTCCCATGTTTTACCATGAAGTTTTCCATTTTTGTACAATTCATCTAAAAATTTTGAGTTTGGTAATATAAGGTCTGGCTGCTTAAATTGATCTATAAGTTGTTTTCTTTTCTCGACTTCATTTAAGTATTCGCTGTAAGATCTACAATTTTTATTTGGAAGATAATCAATCAATTCTTCATTAATTATATCATGTTTTACTTCTGTATTTTTTATATTTTCTATATTTTCATTTTATTATTTAATATTATAATTTATTATTAATAATTATATTATAATAATATTAATGAAATTAGATGTTGATTGATATATAAATTATATTAAAATATATGTAAATGTTTATCTTCTAAGTAAAAATAGTTGCTTAATAGAGTATAGATTTTTTTTAAATATTAATACACTACCTTCGATATTTAATAAATTTTTACTATAGACTTCGAATTTATTTTTTATATTATTATTAAAATTTTCATCATTATTATTTAAATCGATATTCTGATTATTTTTTTCAAATATTTTATTATTTTCGATATCTTGATCATTTTCAATTGTATTATAGTCACTTTCTTTATTTAAATCACTTGAGTTATTAAGTTCTTCATTAGTGTCGGTATTATTATTTTCAGTTTTATCCTACATATATATATATATATATATATTTAAATATGATAAAATATAATTTTAGAATATTAATAATTATTACATAGAAAATATTAAATTTAAATGATTTAAAACTAATTTACGATTGATTACATTATAATTAGATTGCTTTACCTCTTTTTCTTTCCCTATTTCATCAGCCTTATCATAGATAATATTTTCTATGATGTCACTTTTTTCTTTTTTTATTTCATTCCCATTTTCACTAGAATTTATAAATTCTTTTTGTAATTCATTTTCTTTATTATTTTGAATACTTATTTCATCTTTATTGGTATCTTTCTAAAAATATAATATTGGGCAATAGTTTTAGATATATTAGAATATATAATATTTATAATTAAATAAATGTTATATATAAGTACTTTTAATGCTTTCTTAATAATTATTTTATCATTACGGGTTTTCGATTTTATAAACTTATATTCACTTAATATAATAAATATAATTAATTTTATTTTACTATAAAGCTATAAAGTGTTGATTTTATTTGAAAATTTAAAGTAAAATATATAGTATTACTTTTTTTTGATATGCCATTGAAAATCCGGTGTTAATAATACTTTTGCTTCATTATAAAAGTAATCCCAAAAGTCAATTGTTTCATCAAATGATATTGCTGGTTCATAGATATCATCAACAATATCACATGTTAATATTTTCTGTAAAATATTTAATGGAAGATCTATTTATATATTGACATTTTAACAAATTGAATTTAATATTAATATTATTTTTAATATTTATTTATATTGTATTATTAATTTACAATCTTTCGCTTTTATAATATCTAATTGATTTTCTAAACCTATTAATAAATCTCCTTTTGCATTTAAGAAACAAATCGAGTGTATATTATCGATAAATTGTATTTCTCTTTTTGTAATATATAATAGGATAAATTGATTACTATTTTTTTCAAAGAAAAAAATATATCTTTTTTAAAAGTTTTTATAAAATACCTAATTATATTTTTTTGCTTATCCCATATTCTTATTACATTGTCATTACTTGTAGATATAAAAATATCAAGGCCTTTTAAGTAAATAATACTAATTATTGATGCTGTTATATTACTATGTCTAACTTTAATATCTCTGATTGGCTTTACTATATATAATTTTATTTAAAAATATAATGATTGTCAAGATCTAAATATGAGTATAATTTAATTGAAAAGAATATATTAAATAATTACAATCTTTATATGAAACAAATTCAATATATCCAGAAATAGGAAATGAAATAATGGAATTTTTATAGTCAATTGCTAGTGATACTGGAATTGTAACAGGTGGATTAATATCAATTTTTTTAATACATAATAATTGGAAAGGAGAAGCAGAAGCATTTTCTGTGTAATATTTGTTTTCTTTATATATTTTCCAAATTTTTATTGTATAGTCTTATAATAATATATAAAAAATACAAATTGATATTATGTATAGTATTTTGAGAATATATATTAAATACTTTTTTTGTTTTATACCTTTTCCTGATGATATTATATTCATTTTACACTCATCATAATGAATATCACATATTTCTCCTGAATGTGCCTTCAAATATTTAATAAATGTTAATATTTTTATTATAAAAGATTGAAATTAAAATTGGAATAAGAAGGAAATATATATACCTGAACAATTTTTTCCTTTTCACCATTTTCTTTTTTATTAAAATAAACAATTTGCCCATCATTTGTTCCCGCTATAATGAAAAAATCACTAATTTGTTTTAAATAAGCCTTAATTTCTTCCTGTTGAAAAGATTTTTTTGAATTCTCATTTTCAGAAGTATTTATTAAAGATTTATCAAAAAAACTTAGGGATATTCCGACAACAGATGTAATATAACAATTATCTTTGATTGAAATTATTTTTATTTATAATATTAATAATTATATTATTACAAAAGATATATTAATTAAAAAAGAGTTATGAAATATAAATTTTCATACCGTTATATTTCCATATTTGTTTTATTAAAGCAGGATTTGTAGTAGTATCATAGACTATTACATGCCCGTTTTGAGAAAATGAATATAATATTTCTATATATTATATATTAATAATATTAATATATTTTATAAAATATCTATGTGTAATATATATAATATGAATAGATTTCATATGTCATACCATTATCGTAATCATATAAAAATTTAATTATATTTGTTATAAAACATGGGGGAAATAAAGTAAGAATTACAGCTCCATTTACAGGTGATAATATCCTTATAGTACCATCATAACATAAAACGACTATTCTTGCTGGTTTGGTAATATGATCAATTCTTTTAATACATATTACTTTTGAACTAATTTATTAATTAGTTATAATAATTTGTAATTAATATTTAGTTTTTACTATTTTATTATACTTTACATACCTTGTTTCTACAATAACATTGTAGAATTTATTTATATTCCATAAATATACACAGACATCAGAATAGTGATATATTACATCTTTTTTAACTTTATAAAGGCCTTTACATGGCTCCGGATTATCAATACTATTGTTGTAAAAATTACAACAACAACAACAACAACAACAACAACAACAACAACAACAATAATAATAATAATAATAATAATAATAATAATAATAATAATAATAATAATAATAATAATAATAATAATAATAATAATAATAATAATAATAATAATAATAATAATAATAATAATAATAATAAAATTAATAATATTTAAAAAATAAATGTTAATATCATATATATAAATTATTGTATATTGTATGTATACCGATAAATTGGCATCATAGTATCAAAATTAAACATTCGTATCGTGGCATCTTCAGAAGCTGACAATAATATTGGTAATGTTCCAAAAGAAGCTTCACATACATCTTCGAGTAATAATAACCCTGTTATTGATCCAAAATGTTGACTAAATTCATGTACTAAATGCATACTTGAGGTCCATAATTTGACTAAAAATATTATAATATTTTATTTAATTATATTTATTTATTAATATAATAAAATATTTTAATTTTCTGTTTTACTTTTTCCATCTTTTCCTCCAGTAATTAGATACTCTAAAGGCTGATAAAATGTTAAGCATGTAATTCCAATTTCATGTAAATTTTTATAGCATTCTTTTTTTTCCCATGTTTTCATGTCAATTTTCTTATAACACCAATTATTTTTTATTATTAAAATAAATGATTTTAATGATATTAATCAATAATATTGTATATATAAGTTTTGTATTCACTAACATATAAATTAACATCACTTGCAGCATATAAAATATTATTTTTACGTTCAATATATAAATTTGTTATCCAAGCATCTGGATCAAGATTATCAATAACAACTTTTTCTTGAATTTGATAAGAATAACTTTGTTCTTCACTTAATAACCGAAAGAAATAAGGACATTTTAATTAGTAATTAATGCCTCTTAATTGATTATTATTGAAAAATTAAATATATTTAAATATTAAAGTATTATTTATTAAATACCCATAACCCTGTTCTAAATACCAAACCTATTATAATTTTTTTAATATATTTTATTAGAATTATTATTGAAATTCAATATAAATAAAATAAATTTAACTTTTTACTTGTATTATTCCTAAACTTCCAGTGATAACAATTTTCTCTTCTTCATATGCTATAATACTATTTATATATATTAATTAAATAAGAATAATAAAAATTATAATATTAACGATATAATTACCATAAGATAGGCTTTTTTGCTCTAGTTTTCGATAAATAATTAAAGTGATCATCAAAAATCTTTGTTATTACAACAATATATAAAAATTAGATAAAATGTAGTATAATACAATAATTCAAATATTTTATAATATTACTTTTATTTCAATATTTATTGTTGAAACAATAACTAGTTTTAATGATTCTATATATAACCAAATTTGTGTTCCAGATATATTTTTCCCTTTAATATTAATATTTCTTGAAAAATCGTTGAGCTCTTTTAATAATTTTTTTCCGGGAATAAAAATTTTTTGAAATCGATTATTACCTTTCCAGAAATTCTTATTTAAAATATAATATTAAATAATTATAAATCATTTTAATGAATTGAAAAAAGCTATTTTAAAAAAGTATAATGTTAAAAAATTACCAAAAATGAGTCATCAATAGTTACGAAAATTATTGAATTTATATTATCTGACGGTATAGTTAAAACTAAAAAAGAATGATAAATAAATAATATATGCAAATATTATTTAATTAAATAATAAATCATATACCTAATTTAATTTTTTTTGTCCTATGAGGATATGTAGTAATTAATTGAAAACCACTGGGTATAATATAATTAGAATTATTTTTATTTTCATTTTTAATTTTTAATAAATCTACGTCTTTAATTTTTGCTCTAGGAGTATTTAATAATTCAACATAATACTTTAAGCTTTTTATGTCGTCTGTAACATTAGTAAGACAGAAATTCTGAATTGGTTTATTAAATTTATATTCATTATTCTCATTCTTCTCGCTTGATTTTATTACTTGATTACTTTCAGTTAGGTTTTTAGAAATTGAAGAACTATCTTTTATATTTTTATCAAGATGTATTAGAGAATTTTGAATATCTCCAATATTACTATCATTAATTTCTATTTCATTATTTGCAGAATTTTCATTATCTTTGCTTTCATAGTTAATATCTTTATTGTAAGATGTTGTATTTTCATCTAATACCATCTTTTTTATATAAATATATTTTTAAATAGTTTTTCTTTTTAACTTCAACATTACTGAAGAATAAAATATCGAAATTTGATGTAAAAAGCTCCAATACTTTTTCAGAAAACTTTATTATTTTCAATTGATTTTAATTAATGGAAATAAAAATAATAAAGTGCCTAAAAATCATATTTAATATTTTAATTAAAATAATTTTGTTATTTCTTTAAACTAAAATAATTATTTTATTTATTTATTTATTAATTATTATTATTATTATTATTATTATTTTATATTTCTATTGATAAAAAAATAAAGCTTAAAAATTCTCATAAATTTTATTCATTTTACAATATATAAAAAGTGTATATAAGATTAATAATTAATTTTTATCTTTTAAATATATATAATATATTTTTATTACTATAAAAGAAATAAAAAAATACTATTTCCATAATATTAAAAATAAAGGTTTCTCAATAAATTACTGTTAAAATTAACAAAGTATTGCTTATAAAACTATATTTTATGTTAATGTCTATTCTTGAATTACATATTATTTTTTATTATTAAATTTTTGATTAATCGTTTAATCATTTATAAAATCGATTAAATTTTAATTTATTAATTTTTTTTTATATATTATAAAACCAATAATAAAATTAGTAGAAATAAAGAAAAAATATTCAAAAATTTACTTTTAAACTTTATATTATAAAACTAATTTTCATTTATTAAAATAAGAAATTCATCAATTAAATAAAAAAAAGTAAGACACTTTTTTTGAGTATAATACATTAATATAGAAAAAAATAATTATTGTAATATGTATAAAATGAAAGTTATAAATTGTTATTATAAAATCAAAAATGAAAGCGTGAAAAAATAATTAAATTATAAATAATAAATAAATAAATAAATAAATAGATAAATAGATAAATAAGTAAATAAATAAATATGAAAAAATAAATAAATATAAAAAAACATTTAATTTTTCATCAAAAATGCTTTCATTAATTATTCAAACATAAGATAAATAAATGCATTTAACATTAAAGAAGAAGAGCTTCTTTCTTATTAATAGAAAATATTTATACAATCATACAGTATACAATTAATTGATATTCAATATAATTTGTAGAAATGAATTGTTTCTTTAATAGATTCAGTATTTATGGATTTATTTCTTTTTCAAACAATAAAACAGTAGAATATTTATTTTTAATTTAATAAATATGTATTTTTGTTTTTCTTTATCGAAAAGAAGATATTAAAATATAAATAAAATTTAAGGACTTTAAATATTTATATAAAACAAGATCACTAATTCTTTTCCATTTTGTATTTATTTAGTATTATAAAACAATTCTCAACGTAGTTTAGAAATGACGAGTAGAAAACTTCAAGGTTTGATTCAATCTTAAAATTATTAAATTATTCAGATGCAAAAGTAATATTAAATTCAATAATATTAATGTATATAGGTGAAATTGATAGAACCTTGAAAAAGGTTGCTGAAGGAGTTGATACATTTGAAACTATATTTGATAAAATTCAATCTTCCTCAAATATAGGACAAAAAGAAAAATATGAGCAAGAATTGAAGAAAGAAATTAAAAAATTACAAAGATACCGAGACCAAATTAAAACTTGGTTATCTTCAAATGAAATAAAAGATAAAAGATTACTTACTGAAAATAGAAAATTAATTGAACAAGTATATATTATAATTACATAATAAAATGATTTAAAATAATATTTTTTTAATGATAATTTGTATAATTTTAATATTTTTTAATTAGCAAATGGAAAAGTTTAAAGCTTGTGAAAAGGAATTAAAAACAAAAGCTTATTCAAAAGAAGGATTACAATTAGCGAATAAAATAGATCCACAGGAAAAAGAAAAAGTTGATGTTTGTAATTTTATAACAAGTCAAGTTGATATTTTAAATTCACAAATTGATAAATATGAAGCAGAGGCAGAAAAACTACAAGTTGCCATAAAAAAATCAAGAAAAGGTGATAGTAGTAAAACTGAAAGATTAGAAGAAATTGAAAAGAGAGTAGAAAAACATAAATACCATATTATGCAGTTAGAAATTATTTTAAGATTGATTGAAAATGGAAATTTAAGCGTGGAAAAGGTATAAAAACTATTAAACAACATAAATATCAACGTAATCAAATACTGAAGATAATTTAATATTAAATATTAATTAAAAAAAAAAGGTTAATGATATTCGTGAAGATGTCAAATATTATGTTGAAAATCATGCAGATGATGATTTTATGGAAGATGATGGAATATATGATGAACTTAACCTAACTAAAGCTGAATATTATGGTCTTAATAATGATGATGATAAAGATAGTAAGTTTAATATAATATTTTGATAATAATAATTGGGATAATTTATAAAAAATTAAATTCTAATGTATATTGTATATTAATTAAAATTATTAAAAACAACAACAACAATAACAACAAAAACAACAAAGATGAATCTGAAAAAAGAGATGTAAGTAAATTTTATTTAAAAAACATTTGTATTCAGTAATAGTTATTAAATTTTCATTTATAATAATAAAAAGGAAACACCATTACAATCACCAATTCTTTCACAAAAAGATAAGTATGAAGATAAGAAGAAGGATATATCATCACCTTTAAGATCATTATCAAGTAAAAACAGTTTATCAAATATATCAAGAGGTAAATTTATAATATATATTAAAAAATATTAAACTCTTTTTGAATAATTTTTAATAATTAATTAAATAAATAGTTGAATCGAGAAATAATTCTATATCAAGTAATAAGTCACCTACTCCAACTTCATCTTTTACACCTTCAAAACCAGGAACACCAAGAGCATCCTTTACAAGTGCTGTTCGTGGTACTGCTGATATTTCTTCACCTATGAATACTTTATCTGTTCAACCAAGATATGCTGCAGTTGCCGCTGCATCAACTGATTCAAGGATCAACACTCCAATTGGTAAATTTTATTATATAAATCCCATGTTTAATATTTCAGAGTATAAACCAACAATTAATTATATATTAAATATATTATAGTTGTTTCAAGTCAAAGTATAAATGCACAACAAAATAAATCATTATCCGAATCACCATCAATCCAACAAAGTCATGAAAATAATCAAATTCCACAACAACCTAAAGCATCATTATCCAAACAAGTAAATATCAAATTTAATAAAATTAAATAAAAATAATAGATATTGTATGTAATTAATTATATAAAATATTATTTCGTATACACTAGGCTTCATATGCAGAATCAATAAGTAATAAAACCGAACCAACACCATCATCAGAGGCTATTGAAAATAAATTACCTCCATCATTATCTGATTTGGAAGAATCATTTGAAGCTACTAAGGCTAGATGTAATAATAATAATAATAATAATAATAATAATAATAATAATAATAATAATAATAATAATAATAATAATAATAATAATAATAATAAAGCATCAAAAGCTGGTAATGATACAACATTCCTTCAAAATATGCTCGATTCCAGTTTTAAATATGTTCCAAGGTTACATGATTCAGATGAGTATGTATTATAAAATTTTTTTATTTAAATTATTATTACATTAAGTTAGAATTTCTAAACAAAATAAAAATTTTAAAATAATAGACCAGACTTTTATACAATGGAAAATGCATATCCAACACCTTCCTATTACCCTGAAGAACCACAAAAAACATATGAAAATCCAGAAATATTTAAAAAATATGATGTTGATACCTTATTCTTTATTTTCTATTATCAACAAGGAACTTATCAACAGTATGTATTCGATGTTTCATAAAAAATTAAAAATTGATAGATATTATTATAATATGCAATTTAATAAATAAACTTTAAAAAAATAATTAACCAAAAAAAAATAACATAAATAATTAAATAGATATTTAGCCGCTCGTGAATTAAAACGCCAATCTTGGAGATTCCATAAAAAATACTATACATGGTTTCAAAGACTCGAAGAACCAAAACATATTACAGAAGAATATGAACAAGGAACTTACATATACTTTGATTATGAAGGCTTATGGGGAAAAAGAAGGAAGAGCGAATTCAAGTAAATATTTTACAATTTAATTTTAATAGCATTTAATTTTATATAGTAGCTTTTATATATAAATATGCTAATTTTTTTTACCTCTAAAAAATATGAATAGATTTGAATATTGTTATCTTGAAGATGCCGATTTAGACTAGATAATTTAATACAATAAATAAATATAAATAAATACCAAAAATAATATAATAATTATATACCTATATTATGTATTATAAATATTTATTTTTCATCTTTATGTCTAAATAATATAAATATGGATAATTTATATAAATTACCCATATTTTAAAATAATAAAATAAAATTTTTATAAAAAAAAATTATAATTAAGAGACTAATTTCTCAATAAAGTAAATAAAAAATTTATAATAAAAAAAGGAAAATAATAGTAGTAGCAGCAATAATAATCATAAAATGATAACCAAATAATAAATTAAAGAAATAAAGGTATAATAAAAACTAATTAAAAATTACTATAAAAAATAAAATAATAGAAGTGATTTTGTTAGTATATAAAATGATTAGTATTAAATAATTAAAAACAAATAATGAACTGGTAATAAAGATTGAAAATTAATAAATATATAAATTTTATTTGTGTAAAGTATTTTTTATTTATATAATAATGCTAAATATTATAATTTTATAATTCATAACGATGACGACTTTGAGAATGATATATCTCTTTTTCTTTTTATTGTTGATGTTAATTATATTCTTCCTTTTATACATGAGTATTTATAATTTAAAATTCATACATTTTTTATATATTTTTTATAAATGTTTATTGTATTTTATATAAATAATGTATTAAAAAAATAAATAAATTTTTATATTGAATTTTAATATAAATAACATATTTAATATTAGTGCAATATCAAAAATTTACTTAAACAACTATTTTACAACATTAAAATAATTGAGAAAAAGGTTAATAAAAAATAAAATAATATAAATAAAAATAGTATAAATAAAAATAAAATAGAAAATATTAATATAAATTTAACAAGAAATTTTATTTCTTTTGAAGTAATTGTGTATTGTTCCAGTTGAAGAATCGGTAACTTTTTTCTTAATAAATAAATGAATTAATAAAAATGTTTAATTCATTGCAAAATGTATCTTGTTTGTTAAAACCAAGAAATAATAATATTTTCCCTACAAACCTTTCATTATTTTTAAAAAACAATTTTCATAATGTTGATAAAATAGCTTTAAACAAAAAATCGAATAATTTGAATTTATTAAATAACAATAAACTTATTTTCCAAAGAAAATTAAATAATATTTCATTTTCACCGAAAAATGAGGGAATTTATAATGTCAACAAAATAAATGAAAAAAAAAATAAGGATTTCGAAGATTTTGAAAAATTATTAAAAGAAACTCTAAAGGAAGGAAATGAATCCAACCATAAAAATGAAAATGAGACTGATTTGGATAATGAATATCAGCATGAAAATGAATATAAATACGATAATGACAATGATAATGATAATGATAATGGTAAAGAATTTGTTTTTTTTTTTTTTTTCTAAAAAAAATTATAATTATAAAAATTAAAAATAATAATAAGAATATAAAGTAATAAATGATTATTACAATTTGGAAATATAGAAAAAACAAACAATTATAATAATAGAAATAATATACCCAAAAATCCAAAGTATTCAAATGAAAATAAAGGACCGAACCCATTATTACCATTTTTATTAATGATTGGATTTGCTTTTTTCACCACTGTTAGTAAGAATGAAAATAAAGATGAAATTTCATGGCAGGATTTCAGAGAAAAATATTTAAGTACTGATGCAGTAAAGTGAATATATATTTTTATTACATTATAATAAAATATTAAATGTATTCATTTAATTAAATCAATAAGTATTTAATTATCTAATAATAATAATAATAATAATAATAATAATAATAATAATAATAATAATAATAATATAAAAAGATATTTAGAAGTTTGTGATGGTTCATATGTTTATATTCATTTTAAACCTGGATTATTTGAGAACAAGGATTCTAAGGGAATTAAAGATCTTATCAAAAGAAAAAAGCATTTATGTTTCACAATAGGTATTTAGATTTTACTTAATATATATAGCTATTTATTTTTTATTAATATTAAATATATTATTTATTATTAACATTATATAGGAAGTGTTGAAAGTTTTGAAAAAAAGTTGGAAGATGCTCAAAATGAATTAGGCATACCAAGTTGGAAGAAAATACCAGGTAACTATAACTATATATAAATATAATAATACTATTAATACTTAAACGTTTCTTCTTTTTATATAAATATTTTTTTTTAAGTAATTTATTCAAATAATAAAAATTCATCAAATAAGTTTATGGATTTATTACCAACAATTTTATTTTTTGGATGTATTTGGTGGGCTTCAAAGAATTCCGGTGGAAGATCTCCGACAACTATGGGACCTCAAGGAGGTATATTTGGATTATCTAGATCTAATGCTAGGATGTATAATCAAGAAAATAAAGTTAAGGTTAAATTTAAGGATATTGCTGGTATGAATGAAGTTAAGGAGGAAATTATGGAATTTGTAAAAATCTTAAAGAATCCTGCTTCTTTTGAATTATTAGGTGCTAAGATGCCAAAGGGAGCTATTTTATCTGGACCACCTGGTACTGGTAAGACTTTACTTGCTAAAGCTACTGCTGGTGAAGCTGGTAAATATAATATATTACTATTACTATTACTATTATCATTTTGCTAATAATTTTTATCTAATAATAAAATAACTATATTAAAGATGTTCCATTCTTGAGCGTTTCTGGATCAGAATTTGTAGAAATGTAAATAAAATTAAATTATATAAACTATATATCATTTATTAAAAAGGTAATTTAAAATTTTACAATATTAAAATATATTAAAAATTTTTAATATAGGTTTGTTGGTGTTGGTTCTTCAAGAGTCAGGGATTTATTTGCCAATGCTAAGAAGTTAGCTCCATGTATAATTTTCATTGATGAAATTGACGCTATTGGAAGAGTTAGTTGTTTTAATATATGTAGTTTTAATTTATATAAGTTAATATATATACTTAAGATTAAAATATATAACAGACAAGAAGTAGAATGACTGGTATTGGTGGGGGAAATGATGAACGTGAAAATACTTTGAATCAATTATTGGTTGAAATGGATGGTTTTGATTCTAGTGATCATGTTATAGTTTTGGCTGGTACCAACAGACCAGATGTATTAGATCCAGCTTTAATGAGACCAGGTCGCTTTGATCGCCATGTTACTATTGATAAACCTGATATTCAAGGTAGAAAAGAAATTTTTAAAGTTCATCTTAAACCAATTACAATTGATCCAAATGAAAATATCGATGACTTAAGTAATAAGCTTGCATCATTAACTCCGGGATTTTCTGGTGCAGATATCCATAGTGTAAATATATAATAATATTATACATATTTTTTTTCAATTTTTTTTTTCATTTTTTTTTAATATATAATTTATTTGATATAATGAAATTTATTAAGGCTTGTAATGAAGCTGCGTTAATAGCTGCAAGAGAACAAAAATTATCAGTTCAAAAAATTGATTTTGAAAAGGCTATTGAAAGAGTTATTGGTGGATTGGAAAAGAAATCCAAACTTTTAAATCCACACGAAAAAAAAATTGTTGCTTATCATGAAGCAGGTACTATAATAATTAATATAAAATCATTAATATTGATATATAAATATTAATATTTATATATATTGTTATATAGGTCATGCTGTTGTTGGATGGGTAATTTTAATTCATAAAAATAATGAATTATGTTATAATATTTTAATTATGAATGTAGTGTTTATTAACATAATATATTTAATATTACCAGTTCTTAGAGTATGCTAGTCCATTATTGAAAGTTTCTATTATCCCAAGAGGTTCTTCTGCTTTAGGATATGCCCAATATATTCCAAAAGAACACTATTTATATTCTAAGGAACAGTTGATAGATATTATTTGTATGTCGTTAGGTGGTCGTTGTTCAGAACAATTATTCTTTGGTAGAATAACTACAGGCGCATATGATGATTTACAAAAAGTTACTCAAATGGCATATTCAATAGTAGCTCAATATGGTATGAATAAAAGTATTGGTAATATTTCATTTAAAGAAGAAAATGAATCTTCATTCTTTAAACCATACAGTGAAAAAACTGCTCAAATGATTGATAAAGAAGTTAGAGAATTGTAAGTTGATTTATAATATTATAATATATTTATATAAATTAATAAAAACATTAATATTCCAATCTTTTTTAATTTAGGGTTGAAGCCTGCTATAAAAGAACATACGATTTATTAACCGATAAAAAGGAAGATATTGATAAATTAGCAAAACTTTTATTAGAAAAAGAAGTTATTGGCAAAGAAGATGTTGAGAAGATTCTTGGAAAAAGACAATGGGATGAAAATGATTCAAAATTAGAAGAAAAAAGCATTTAATAAATTAACATATTAATAAAAATTTGTATAATTATTATATAAAATAAAATTAATTAGAAATGACATTTTTTTTTGTTTTTGTTTTTGTTTTTCCTCTTTTACCCTTTGTAATTTTGAGCCTTTTATTAAATAAAAATTTAATATTTAAAACATTCAAAATTAAATTAAACTCTGAAAAGCAATCATTCAATTAATATAATTATAATTTAATAGATACAAAAAATAATAAAAGTATGAAACTACTAAATCAATAAGACTTCCTTTTTTTTTTTAAAAAAAATAAATAAATAAATAAATTACAAAAAAATAAAAAGGAAAAAATAAATATGCATAGTTTTTTATTTTTTTTATAAAAATATATATATATATTTTTATATATATAATTTATTTAATGATTAAATTTTAACAGGAACAAAGTATCAAAAAAAGGGAGGAAAAATAAAAAATTCTATATTGTTATATATTCTAAATAAATTTAACTATAAAAATTATTGATAATTTTTTTTATCAATAAAAAAAATTGAATAAAGATTTAATGCAATAAATACAATAATAATAATAACAATAATAATAATAATAATTAAAAGAGTAAAAAATTGAACATATTACTTCTTCATTATAGTATTATTTATCATTATAATTTATTATTATTATTTATATTTCAATTAATAAATATTATTATTATATTTATATAATTTATAGATTATTAATATTGTATATTTAACTGGTTAATATTTATATATAATTATTTGTGTCTTTAATTTGATTTTCTATAATATTACACAACAGCTACCACCTGGAGGTTGTGAAGTAAATGGATTAGGTTGACATTCGGCTTTCAATGGGTGAGACAATGGGTCTGGAATTTCACCAATATATTTAACAAGATTCTTACTAGCTTCTGATACAGGAATTCTAGGTAATTCTTCTTCTTGGCGAAGACGTTCATTCAATTGAAGTAGTTTTTGATATTTAAGGTCAGACATTTCAACTAATTTATATATTTGTGAAATTCACTAATTTATATATTTGTATCTTCTATTTAAAGTTATTATGTATTTTAAGAGTTTAGTAATTAATTTTTATAATGCATTATCTGTATTCAATATAGATAGAGAAATTGTATAAAAAAATATAGTCATTATTATTTTGATAATTTTTAATAATATAATTATTAGTAATGAATTAATATATTTTCAAAACTACATTTTTATTATATATATTTTTACTTACTGTATATATATTTTCAACAAAGTAAAAAAAAATTACAATTTTTAATTATATTTTATATATATATATTAATATAAAAATTATTAATATTCATTAGTTTTGTTTTTTAGTTTTGCTATTATTTTATTTATTATTAAAAAAAAAGATTTTTTTATAATTTTTATATAATACTACTATTTCAAAGTATTTCTTTTATTATTTGTATTGCTGTTGTTGTTATTTTAAAAATATCAATATGATAAATGACAGAATAAAAAATTTAACTTTTTTTTTTTTTGATTTTTTGTCTTTTATAAGTAGCTTTTGTAAAGTATTAAAAAATATGCAATTCTGTTTAATTATTTTTGTCTTTAGTCATTTTATCAATTATTAATTATATAGATATTTAACATAATTTCCTATTATAGTATTATTGATTTATATCAAATTCAATTTTTTAATACACCATTTATAATATTTCATTATTGGTATTTTTTTTTTTTTAATATATGTTGTATAGTCTTTTCATTATTGAAATATCTATTTATTCATATTTAACTTTTCATTTCTTTTTTTATATTATTTCTTTATATTTAAATATGAAAAAAAAAAGTATTTACTGAATCACTATCTTTGTGGTTATATATCGAATATATTTAATAATTTATACAAGGAAATACTCTTTGTTTCTTTTTTCTAATAATTAATTTTTTATCATTAAAAAAAGGAACAAAATTATAATTTTTTTAATAAATATGAAAACCAAAAGAAACTATTTTTTATTTTTACTTTTTTTATTTTTTGCAATTTTTTTTTAAAGTTTAAAAAAAAATAAATATATCATATTGTTTTATTTTTATTTTAAATTTTATTTTATTTATTTACATAGATTCAATGCCTAAAAATAATTTAGTAAATTATCATAAAGAATAGCTAATAAAGTTTTTATTTTTAAGAATTTTAAAAGTATTATTATAGTAGTAAATTATAAATAATACATTTGTATAAAAATAATAATAATTCTTTTTAAAAACAAAAGGTAAAAAGATATGAAAAAGAACATTAATTTTAATTTTTTATTTTTGTAATGAAAAAAAATAATATTTAAAGTTTGTAAACTAAAAGTATATTAAGTTAATTTTTCATAAAAACTGTAATTTTTTTGAAAATAATACATATTATATAATTTTATTTATTATAGATATTATGAATAAGAAACATAAAAATATTTTTATAATGTATTTTTTTTTAGAACTGAACTGTAATTTATAATTAGCTCTTTAATCATATTTATTAAATAATTTTATTAATTATGATAATAGTAATTATTATGAATATAATATGTAATATTCGTAATTATCATTATTAGTTATTTACGTATTTTAATATTTCTTAATGTACAGAAAATCATGTTTAATATTTTGAAAAATTGTAATGCTATAGTGGATAAAATTTATATGACAAATAATCGTCATATTTGTACAAATGTAATAAAGCAGTCTTTAATGATGTTATTAATTTATAAAATTCTTTTAAATATTATTGTTATAACAAAAGTAAAAGTTTTAAAATTTTAAAAAAGATATACATAATATTACTTAATAATATTATATATTTAAAACTACTAAAATGTAATTAAGATTATTGATATTTATATGAAAATCAATAGAAATTACTTCAAGTAGAAGATGGAAAAGCAGGGAAAGTCTTTAATCTCAATTTTTCAACTTCGCTCCTTAAAAGAGATATATCTTTAGCTTGTAATCGAGCTAAATCAATTAATCTTCTACGTTCAATAATTTCCTGGTATTTAGCATCGTTACATTGATCAGAATAATTATGGTGACTCACTATAATTATTGTTAATTTAATATAGTTAATATCAAATATAATAATAATATGTTTTATTTATTAATAATTACCTTTAATATCATTAATCTTCTTTCTTTCAATGACCGCTTCTTCTAGAGATCTAATTTTTTTGTCTAATTTAACATTTTCTTTTAGTTTAGTTTGAATATCATTATTAATTTTATCAATAATTTTCTTCTGATTTTCAACTTTATGTAAAAATGCTTTTTCTGAATATTCTCCACGACGTTCTAATGCTTGCATTTCAGCCGGGAATTTATCCTCACCACCTACTCTAATATATTCTTGAATATGTTTTGTAACACGAAGTAATTGAATATGTTTAGTTTTCAGAATTAGATCATCAGCTTGAAAATCAAGTACTTTATTTTCCCTTTAATATGATGATTATAATTGATTTGTTATTTTAATTAAACTTTTTAAGTTAAAATAGTTTTTTTTAATTAATAGTGTTATTACCATTCTAAAGCAGATATTCCTTTTCTATATTCTTTCATTTCTTTTAAAGCTTCGATTTTTGAATGTCCTAAATTTAGAATAACTTCATTAAGTTGTTCAATGATTTTTCTATTAATCATTACAGCATCAGAATAATCTGTTACAACAAGTGATTGTGGATATTCAACCTAAAATATTATTAATTTTAATAATTTTAGATATAATTAAATAATATTTCATATTTATATTTAATAAATAAAAAAAAATAATAATGTATTACCTGTCCTTGTTTCAATTGGAATAAACATTCAAGATTATAAATACCTTGAAAAATATATTCTTCTATTTCAGGTATTCTTTTATTACCATTTTCACATCTCATTTTGTAATTTTCATTTTCTTTTATATAATTTTGAGCTAATAATTGAACTTTATTTAATCTTTTAAGCATTAATTGAACCTTTTTTTATATTATATAATAATATTAATTATTTATATTTAATATATTTATTAAATTGAACCATAGAATATCAAATATTATAAATAATTTCATACTTCTTTTTCACTTTCAATTTTTTTACTTCTCATCTCTAGCATTTTATTCCATAGTTCTGTATCACAACCTTCTGGTATTTCTTCATTAATAACATCATAATTTGTGTTTTTATCATCATTTAATTCATATTTTAATTCAATTTCTTTAAATGGATTTAATGATGATTTAAACTTTTCATCATATGTTTCCGTTCCGTTCTACATTATAAAAAGAATATTTATATTAATATCAGTTTAATTAGTATTTTGAAAATATATCATTACCTTTTCTCTCTTTTTAAAGATTTTATATAATAATTCAAAACAATGTTCATATTGATGGAATTCTTTTTTAAATGCCTTCTCAATTTCTTTATCCTTATGAACAATTAAATCATAATCTTCTTTATATTTTTCATGGTCTTTCTATTAATACATAACAATATGAATTAAGCATTTTAATATTTTTTAATAACATTAAAAAATTATTTATATATATCCATTACTTTAACTTCAGGAATTTCTGATGAATACTTCATTTTTTCTCTTGTTAATTCCTCCATATATTGCTTTAAAGCTGCATTTTGATATTCGATTTTTTCCCAAAATAAAATTCCTTGATATAATTTTATTATTTTTAATTCATTTTGATATATTAATTGATCTGTTGTTAATTTTAATTTAAATAATTTATCTAATTCATCATCATAATTAGTCAATAAATCAGCTATAAATCCTTGATGTTTTCTCAATTCTGTTTCTAATACTTTTCTATATTTCTCTTGCTCTTCCTATTTATTTAAAAAGAATATATATTTAATAATTAATATTTTTAATATATTAGGTAATGAATATTTATATTTTAAAATATTACTATATAAGCTTCGACTTTCTTTTCATATTCCTTAATTTGTTTAATTTCATCCTCTGTTAATTCTTCCTTTGGTTTGTTCATACATTCTGGTTTTATAAATTCAATTTGGTTTTCTTTCTCATTTCTATGAATTTTAAAATAAAAATTAGTAAATATTACATAAATATATAATTATTTATATTTATTTACTTGTCTGCTAAAGATCCGTTCATCATTTCTGATAAAGCTCTTTCTTGCCAGTTATCTTCTAATCTTTCTTTCAAGCGTTGTTCCTCAATTAGTCTTTTTTCTTCTAATTTTCTTTTTTCTTCTTCTGTTAAATACTTTTAATTAATTTAAATATTAAAAAATTAAATTTTATATAATTTTAAAAAAAAATCTAAATATAATAAAACATTTAAATACTTTTTCCGCTTTAATCTCAGATTCATCCAACTTTAAACAACTATCAGGAATTTCATCATCATCTAATGATAATTGGGATATTTCTTCTTTAATCTGTAAAGAAATTATTTCATAATTTTATATATTCAATATTCAAGTATTGTTACATCACTTCACTTTATAATTTGAATATATTATATTTACTTGTAATTCATCTATAATTGTTTGAATTCTTTCATTTTTCTCTTCTATTTTAGATAAAATATCATTTTTTGATTTTACTTGTTCATCAAATTTTTCGTTAAATTGTTTCTATTATTAATATTATATATAATGAAAAAGCTTAGTAATCTATATTTTAACTATTGTAATCACTTAATATTTCAAAATTATGTATCATTACTTTTATATCAGTAATTATTTCTTCTAAAATGAATATTTGAATACGTTTTCTTTCATTAGTTACCAAGTCAAATGGATTAAATAATAAGCTATCATATTTCGACTTAAGTTTTGTAATATTTGTTGTTGACTACATTATACAAATTATAATGATTATTATCTTTTTATTTTATATTATTTAACATCTTTTTTTTATATTTATAAAAAAACTATATTACATTAATTTCAGATCCATTATTGTTATTATTGTTATTATTATTATTATTATTAGAAGGCTTATTATTTGATGCATTGTTAGTATTTAATGTTTCTTTATTAGTTTCTTCGTTTTCATTCATTATTACATCAATATCCTTAAACTTTTTTAAATATTATTTATTAGTTATTGATTACTACATATTATTTAGTTATATATATATAAATATTTTTATGTAATACTTTATCAGCATTAATTTTATCTATAAGGGATTCAATTCTCAATTGATTTTTTCTTAATTGAATTATTTTATTAATAGTACGTTGTTCTTTATCATCTTTTTTACGTAATGGATAGTTTGTGATATTTATCTTCTTTCCAGTCAATTTATTTTCTTTAAAAGATTTTATTGTTTTCCCAACAACACTCATCGAATCCCAACATTCGGTCTTAATTTTAAAATTTTTTTATTAATATAAATTAATATATATTAGATTTTTTTATAATTGTTAACTATATATTTCTATACTTTTATTCTTTCTTTTATAATTTGTGTCTTTAAAATTTCCTTTTCCAATTTCTTTCTGAATTCTTTTAGCTCTTCCTCCAATTCATTATTTAATCTATTTTTTTCTTCATAATCAATTGTAAACTCAAGAGGCTCTAATTTTTCAATATCTTTCAAATTATCGTTTTTTTCGATTAATTCTAAATATTTTAATTTCAATTCTTCAATTTTACTTTTAATATTTTCTTGGAATTCCTATAATTTTAATAAATAAATTGAAAAAAATAAATAAATTGGTATAACGTATAACTATTATGTAATATATTTATTTATTTATTTATTATTTTACATTTATATCTTTTTCTAATATATCTTTTTCAATTTTTTGTTCTTGTTGTGAATATAAATATATTTGTTCTTCATCATTATCCGGATAATCTAGTTGAAATTTATCATTTTTCTATTACATTTTTATATAATATTATTCGATTTATAGTATTATATCAAATATAAAATATATTGTATTATTATATATACAAAAAATAATTTTGATATTTAATTTATTCCTTATTTACCTTTTCAATATTTATAATTGATTTAATATCATTTCCTATTTTTAATTTTATATTATTTGATTTCTCTAATTCATTTTCTAACTCAGTTAATCTTTTTTTCCCATTAGGAGTTAATTTCCATTCCCAGAATCTTAATATATTATCATTTCCTATTGTTATAATTTCCTTACAGTCATTTCTCATAATACACTTTTTTATACCTCCATCAGATGAAAGTGTTGCCAAAAATTTTATATTTTCATTTAAATCCATATTCATATGAATTATAACATATCCATCTAAAGAATAACTTAATAACCATTCATTATTATTAATTGCTTGTAATTTTACTCCTGATTTGTAATGATTTGATTTAACCTAACAAAATATTAATAAAATATCATAATATAAATATAATTATGTTAAGTAATTTATATATATAAACTTTAAATTAATATTTATTTTAATCTAACTTCATTTAAATAGCCATTAAATTCAATCACTGTTTGAATATCTTCTGTATTTGGCCCTACAATTGGTAACATATAAGTTTTTATTGATTTATCAACACAAACAAAATTGAATACTTCTTTTCCTTCTGAATATTGTCTATATGTTTAAATATAGTATATTAATATACATATACAAATAAATATATGTTTATTAAATCAATTATATAAATGATATACTAAATATAATATATATTGGCTAAAATATTTTATCATCCTTACTTTGGTATTTGAGAAAATCCGGTAACAACATCATTAATCCTATATAAATAATGCTTATTTCATTATATAATATATCAATTATTAATTCATTGACTAAAAAAATATACTATTATTAATTTTATATTTAATTATTACATTAGGACATGCATCAATAATTTCGTCAGCATAAGAATTCGGTAAAAGAGTAGTATCTATAATATATTTATAGAGAGTACTTGTTTTTCCATCAGAATTAATTACAAGTACATATAACGTTTTAATCTTTTATTTAAATTAAAAGTAAAAGTTAGTTTTAATAATTTATTTAATTTAGTTGATTTAAATAAATTTAATTTACATTATTGATTTCTTCATCTTCATCTTCTTCGTCTTCTTCATCATCTTCATCCTCAAGTACCAAATCACAACCCCATATCATATCCACAATACATCCATTATATTTTAAATGGCCTAATATTGAAATTTTTGAAATCAAATTTATAATATATATTTTTTCTTCTTGAACTCCAACACATAAAAACCTTCCATTTGGTTCAAATAGCATCTTTTATGGTTATTTATTAATTATTAATTATTATTATTATTATTATTATTATTATTATTATTATTATTATTATTATTATTATTATTATTATTATTATTATTATTTAAAGCAATATTTGTATAGTTTTTTTTTTAGACATACACCATTACAATAGATGCCATATTATAATTAGAATTATATAATTGGAAATAAAAGAAAAAAGTTTATTATTATTATTATTATTTTATATATTTAAGTAAATTTTTTATTCTTTTCAAAAAAAAAAAAAACTTAGTTTCATACATGCTTGATTGGGTAATTACTGATTTTGTTTCTTAATAAAATAAATAATTCTTTGAAATTTTCAGAAATATCTTCATATTGATTATATTCTTTTCCATCAATATTTATTTCTTTACTTTCATTAATATTTGAAATAGCAAGAGATTTTCTAAAGTCCTTATATTTATTTATTAATTGTACATTCGACTCATTATCTAATGAATATTTTATATTTTCAGCATCATATATTCTTAAAACACCATTATTAGATCCAACTGCCAATAAATTTGATACAGGACTACATTTGACATCTGTAAATATTGTATTATTAATATTATATTTTGACATTAACGAATAGTTATCACTATTCCAGAAATATAATGAACCTGTTGAAGAACATGTAACTACAATTTTATCCAAATCATAACAATCCATTGATGTTATATTTTGTGAATAATCATCAATAATCTAAATAATACATATAATACATATGGTATATATTATATACATAATTTATTATTTATAACAAATTTATAATTTTATATAAATGCTAAAAATTACCATCGTTTTTTTATTTTCTAGTAAATCGTATGAATATAATTTTTTATTATTTGTATATACAAGTATTTCATCATAATTTGGTGATATAATTAAATCTTCAATTTTACAATCAGATATATATTCCTGCCTATTAACAGTTGATAAATTTTCTAAATCTACCCATTTTATTACACCATCCTATATTATTCATAGAATTAAAAAAAGGTTATTTATTAAAAATTTTAATTTTATAAAAAATACAAGATATTAATTATAACGTTAGGAATATTATTCTTAT
The DNA here is from genome assembly GCA_002104945.1 of Piromyces finnis. Classification (NCBI taxonomy): domain Eukaryota; kingdom Fungi; phylum Neocallimastigomycota; class Neocallimastigomycetes; order Neocallimastigales; family Neocallimastigaceae; genus Piromyces; species Piromyces finnis. The sequence goes on along the minus strand of MCFH01000009.1, from coordinate 900,465 downwards.
TTTTTAAGATAAAATAAATATATAAATATATAATAAAATTATAATTTTATTTTTTAATACCTCACCACCAATAATAATATCTTTGGTAGTTATAATAAAAGAAAATGTATTATGAATTCCAATATAATCCTCTACATAATGGTTTTTTAAAATAGTGTTATCATTATTATATCCACTGATAAGTTCTTCATTAATAAGATTTAAAAAATATTTATTATCCGTATATTCTTTATTTAGAAGTACACCTCCTAAATAAACAGCGGATAACATTATTTTACAATGTCCAGTACTAATATCATATTCATATATAAAATCACCATCCATACTACTTGCAATTACAATATTATTAAGACCCCATTTATGTTTGTTTGGAAAAAGATTTAAATGAATAGGACTACATTCTACAGTATTATCATCAACCACATTTAAAAATAAATTTGAATCCATATTATTAATTTTTGATAAATTAATTATATGCTCAGCTATAAAATTAGAAACATTTTGTGTTGATTGTTCTCCTGGTCTAATCAATATGAAATTTTTAATTCAATATATATATTATAATATATAATATTTAAATATAAATATTTAGAAGTATAATTTTTAATATGTATATTTTCATGAATAAGTAAAAAAATATTAATTTTTCTTTAGTGAAAAAGAGTATATAATTACATGCACGATATAAATTGATTCTTAAAACTTTCGATTATTTCTAAAAAATATATACTTCCATTTCCACTTGCACATAATTGATATCTATTCAAAGGGTTGAATGATATATAATCTACTTTTTTTCCAATCTGATAACTACATAAACATTTTTCTTTCTTCCATTTCCATATATATACTGTACATGTAGGATAATCCGTTAAAATTGCCAAATATTTACCATCACATGAGAAAGCCATTGATTTCACACTTTCTCCTGAATCTTTAATATTCAGTTATTTAAATTTTGGATAAATGAATATATATTTGTGTATGTTCTTTAATAAAGAAAAACTTAATTAATAAAAAATTCTACTTACTTAGCGTAATTGTTGATTGTATTGAAAATGAGGGATAGTTATATACATTGACTTTTTCTGTTTTAAATTCAGAATACGAGAATATTGAGTTTCTTGGATATGATGTAATTGCTGTAATACGATTAATTGTCATTTTATGATTAACATCTTGGTAACAATACTTTGAGGATGGTTCATCAGAATAATAACTATATGATTGTTCTTTTTTCTTTCTTTCAACAAAGTTTAAGCAATTTCCAGATGCGTAACAAAAAATTGTTGGTGTAATATATACCGGCTTAACATTTTGGCTAATTCCTCTCGTATTCCTTTAAAATAAAATTATAAAAAAAATGTTATTAAATATTCAGATTTCGTAGATAAAAATTATTAAAATTACAACTTACGCGAGAGTAAATTCACCATAAAATTCCATTTCTAATAATACTATCTTTTTTCTACTATTTTTAATAATAAATTTAATTTACTACTTTTGGGATGTTATTCTTTTATTTAATGTATACTTTTTTTTTTTAAAGTTTATAATTGTTTATTTTTTAAATTAAATTTTTAAATTTTCATATTCATAATTTCAATATTTTTAATTAAAAAAAAAATAAAAAATTTATATATATAATTTATTTATATTATTATAATAATAATAAAAAAATTTTTTTTTGTTAGATACATGTTTAAAATATATGATGACTTGAAAAACATTACGATATTTTATTTCAACTAAATAATAAATAATATTATCATATTTATTTTTTATTTTCTTTATATAACCTCATTAAAATGAATTATATTTAAAAATTGTTTTTTTTTTTTTTGTTAATATATATAACCACACTTTTTTACATTGATACTAATTTTTAATTATTTTTATTGATTAATTTTATTTGTGAAACATTTTAATATTTTAATTTCAATGAGAATAATAGTCTTTGCCTTATTTAATGGGAATTGATTAAATATATTTATAAAATACACATTCTTTTTATGTAAATATATAAAAATAAATTAATTGTCTATGAATGTGTATTATATATATATATATATAACTAAAAGGTTTAAATAATATTAACCTTAAAAATTATCAAATCTAGAGGAGTTATTGTATATTATGTTTTTTATATGTAAAATTATATTCAAAGATGAAAAATTATCTATTATTTTCACAATTATTACAAAAACTAAAAAAAAATAAAAAAAAAAAAAAGATAAAGTTTTAACACTGTGTCTTATTATTAATATTTATAATTCTTGTTTTAATATTTTGAATTAGTATAAAAAAATAAAAGTCTTATTCTTCATTATCAAAATTTTGACATTCTATTTAAATATATATTAAATTGTTTTTTAGTTTTTTAAATATTTAATTTATTATTATTATAAATTTTTTTTTTTTCAATTAAAACTAAAATTTAATTACAAATATTAAATTATTTAATTATATACTATTTTTATTATTTAAACATTATATAAAATAATAATAATAAAAAAAAAAGACATTATAAATGATTTACTATTAAAAGCTTCTTCAAGTTCTATATTGAAGAAAGAATAATTATTTATTGTTATAGTAATTAATGGTATTATATAAATAAATAGTTAAATTTAAAAAAATTAATATTTTTCTTAATAATAATTATTATATATGGCCAAAATTTAAACATTATTAGAAAAGCTAAATTTATATATTGGGATTCTTATTAAACAATTATATGAATTCTATGAAGAGCTTCATTCTTTTCCGCAACTTTAATATAAACATTAGAAATTCAAATTAAAAATGTGAATATCACTTTTTTGTTTTAATTTTAAATGAATAAATAATTACAACACATTAAAATTATAATTTCATAATGAAAAAAGCAATTTACTTAAATGTTGAAAATACCAATATGAATTAAAACTATTTTAATGTTCCTTTTATAATAACATTTTAGTAAATATTAATAATAACTTTTAGTTTATTCAGTTTAGTTCTATTTGAAAATTTAATAATGTAAAATTAGTAATAGATTTTTCATCCATTAATAATTTATTATAATTACTTATTGTCATTGAAGTAATTTTTTAATTAAATATTATAATAATTAATTAATAACCATGATATATTACAATAATTATATTTAATTATTTAAGTAAAATTAAATAAAAATTCTTAATTTATAAAAGTTGTATTTAATGATAAATACATAATAATATAATTTGTAAAATATAATATACAATATTTAAATTAATAAGTAATTATATTTATAATACTAATTCATTCAATTGCTTTATTATTATTATTATTATTATTATTATTATTATTATTTATTCTATTTATATAATTTTAAATATTTCTAAATTATCTAGATTTATTGTTTTATTTCATATAAAATTTAATTCGAAAAAGTGTGACAGTTTCTTCTTGATAATTTTTATATTAATTTCTCACAATTAATTTTTTAACATTTCATTAAGTATATTTCAGTAAAAATAAGCAATGGAATCTTCAAAAAACAAAAGTAATATTGAGAATGAAATGAATTTGGATCCAGCTGAAAAAGATAATTCAAATGATAATATATATAATGATAATAGAAATGTTGAAAATGAAAATAATAAGGAAAGAAATAATAACGACTTCAATAATATCAACGATAATTATGAAGAAGAAGATGAAGAAGATGAAGATGAAGAAAATGATGGTATTATAGAAGATATGTATCAATATGATGAAGAGAGAAATGAAGATTATGAAGACTATGGAATTGACCTTTCAGAATTCTCAAGGAAAACGAAAGAAAATATTATTCAACGTCGTAATGAACTTCTAAATAATTTAACAAAGTTTGATAATTTATATCTTCTTATGTCAACATTACAAGATTTATCTGGAATTTTATGTGTTGCAACTGGTATATTTTATAACTTTATAGAAGTTTTAAGAATAATTTTTTGACAAGATTATGCATTAATATTAATTTTTTTTAAAAAAAAAATAGAGGAAATGTTTGTCGGCCACAGAAGTCTTAGATTATTAGGAGGAACACCAGAAGAATATATTTCTGCATTAATAAATATTCTTGATTCACCAATATTTGGAGGTAGACATTTAGTACTTGTAACATATAGAAATATTTATAAATTTAGAAATATTAATTTATAATCAATATTTTAATTATTTTAAGTAATACAATACTCAGATGACTTTGGAATGGGAAGTGAATGTAATTAAATTTTCTATAAATAAATATATTTATTTTAAAAGAAAATAATAAGATTAATCTATAATTATTATAATTAATTTGATAATAATAGGCATTGTTGATATTATGCTTTTAGTTTATAGATGTATTAACAATTTTATTGAAGCTTTTCCACCCTGCCAATATTTAATTATAAAAAATAAAGGTGTAAAAATATTAATAAATAAATTAGTTGAAATAGAATATATTGATCTTGCAGAGCATATTTTAAGTGTAAATTTCTTTTTTATAAGTGATATTATGAATTACAAATATATATCATAATAAAAATAATAAATTCATTTTAATATTAATATAATTTATAGATTTTAAATAAAATTTCAATGGATCAACCAAATTCAATTTTAAGGACTTGTAAATTATTTAACATAATTCAATATTTCGACTTTTATCCTTTACATGTCCAGAGAGTATCGATATCAATTATTGGCAATGCTAGCAAAGCTTTATTAGCTAGTAACAAACATCGTAAATATAATTAAATATTTGATATTTGTTTTATTTATATAATCAAATTATATATATATATAATTAAAATAAATTAATTATTTGTTATTTTATATATCATAAAAGTTGATGATTATTACTCAATGTTAAAAGAAGTAGTGCCAGTTTTAGAGAATTTAATATCTTATTCTGATAAAAAAATTGTTGAAGGTGTTGCATTTTCTTTAGCAAATATGTCTTTATGGACATCAAAGTTAAATAATAAAGTGGAGGTATAAATTATAGCAAATACTCTTTTTTTTTGTTGCTGTTATAAAAGCATTAACTTTTTTTATACATATTACATTAAAAATATATATAGGAATTATTTTCCAATGACTTTATTGATTCTGTAATTCAATACTTCCTTCCAGATAAAGCCTCAAAAATCCAAATTCATGATTCATTTATATTTGTGGAATTAATTAAAATATTAATAGGAATATTTAAAGGATCATCAAAGAAAACATTTGATATAATAAAATCAAATAAGCTAATTGCAATAATAAATAATTATTTCCATATTAACTGTAAAATATTTATAAAATAATAAAACTACTAATTGTTAATTGTTATAATAATAATAATAACAATAAGATAATTAATACAATTTTATATTTATTTATTATATTCATTTATATTACAGATATTGATATAAATAATACTCTTGAATTGAATACCAAAATATCACCAATCATCCTTAATAATTCAATTGAAGAAACAAAAATTATTTTGGAGCTTATAAATGAATTATTACCTGATCTTCCAGATGGTATTTAAAATATTATAAATGAAATTTTTATAATTATATAATTAAATATAATACATTAATAATATTTATAAAAAAAATTTATTATAATTTAATATTACTTTATATTAAAATATAAGAGGGAATATGGAGAATAACAACAAAAGAAGAAAATAGCACTAAACAGGAAAACAACAAGAATAGTTTATTTGAAGATAAACTTTCATTCTTCAAAGATGAGCCTGATATTTTAAAAGATTGTAGTAAAAGTATATTCCCAGTTCTTATTGAAATATTTTTATGTTCATCAAATATACCTTTAAGAAAGTTAACAGTTGAAAGTGTATCAAAAATAATTTGGTGGGTAAATAAATTGGACATTGAAAACAATACATATAATTTACAAAATGTTATTGTAAATAAAGATGAATTTGGTAAATTTATAAGTGAATTATGTGCTTTAAATAACAACGATGCCCTACTCAATGGATCAGTTAATAATGTAAATGAAAATTTAGATTTTGATTCAATATTTTTATTATGTATTGGTTTGCAACTTTCAACTATTGTTATTGAACGCAATAGTGAATATTTCGAAAAAATGTTTATTCGCGATGGTCTTTTAGCTATTATTGATAAAATATTGGAATCTAGTGATAATATTACTAAATTGAATAAAAAGTTAGAACAAAAGTCTTCAGTTTATGAAATACAAAGTTCACTTTCAAAAAAAGGATTATCTGATATAAAATCAAAGTTTATCAAGAAAAAGCATTCATTCTCAACAAAATATAAAAATTTAAGATCATCATCATCCAACAAAAATTCTGCAAATAATGATAATGTTGATACTAACGTTTCCCAAGATCAATTTATGGAAATGGGTTCCACTAAAGATGCAAATGTTAATTCATTTGAATTATTACCTAGTAATAGTGATGAGGAAATTGATACAAATACTATAGAAAGTACAAGCTCAACAAAAGAAGATAATAATTCAAACAATATGGATATTGATATAGAAGAAAATAATAATGATAATGAAATAAATATGGATTACAATAATGGAAATGATAATTACAAAAAGAAAGAAGATATAAAATCTAAAGAAACTTATAATGATAATAATAGTTCTAATAGTAAAAATTCAAATAGTAAGAATACCAAAATAAATATAAGCATATAAATATATATTTTTAGATAGAATCTTTAATATTAATATTTAATATTTTTAAAAATTCATATTTTTTTTTCTATATTTTTTAAAAAAATTAGAAAAACAAATGCATGAAGAGCCTAAAGAAGAAAATTCAAATGAATCCGAAAATGCCATATTTAATGGTGTGAAATCATTTATGGAATCTTTAGTTAATTTCAATGGCATTCCAGTAAGAAATACTAATGTAATTCCTTCAATTAAAAGTTTAAACAAAAAATCCTATTTAATTACAGAAGTAATGATATGGATATTGACTATATCAACAAAAATATCCGAAAAATTACATAATGATCACAGTAATATTGAATCTTCTTATGAAAAAATTAAGGTTCTATCAAAAGATTTAATTAATTTTGATGATGATAAAAATGATGATGTTGCGAATATATTGAAATTACATCAAGTTGCAAAATACTTTTCTGACAGCTCTAAAGAAGATAATATAACTGGTTATGAAATAATTAAAAGTGGTCTTATTGATTCATTAGTAATTTATTTAAGTGAAGAGAATATCATTGAATCTAAAAAAAAAAATATTGAAATTATGAAATTGGCTGAAAAAAATAATGCAAAATATATTCAAAGAGTTAAAGCCTTTATTCATGTATTTTTAGATGGACCATGGCCTTATAAAACACCTAATCAATATCTTTATGTTCCTAATGCTTTTCCAAATATTGTTAAAAAATTACAAGAAATATTATCGCGTTATGAAAACTTCCAACTTTATAGTGGAATTCCAAAGAAAAAATTACAACCATATGAAAGTTTTCTCGCAAGCAATACAGATATAAGTTCAGTGAATTCAAATGACTCTTCATCACAGAATTCTGCACTTCAACTTGTTAAACAAATTCATATTAAGTTGGTGTGTATGGATGATATTTCAATTATGAAGCAAATATCACAAATGAGTGTTACTGTACACGCAATTGCCCCATTTAAAGTAATTGATGAATTTATACGTTCTAAGTATTATCCACAATATGCAAGATATGAAGATAGTAAGTATAATTCTAGTGATGATGACTCATCAGCTAATGAAATTGATGAATATGATTATCAGGATGATAAAAGTGAAACAGAACAGAGTGATAATAGAATGGTAAGTTGATTTAAAAATTATTTATTAATAATTAATATAACATAAATATTAAAAATATAGTATAACATATATTAATATTTAATTATTAATATTTATATTATATATAGAATACAGACAATACAACTCAAAAGAGCACAAAAGGAAAAAAAAAGAAAAGATTTTCAGGATCATTTTTAACAAGATTGGTTCATAACGTGCAAAAATCAGCTAATTCATCTAATAAATTCAAAAAGGAAAAGGAACATACAAAATTAAATATTGAATTTACTATTGGTGAGCCAAATAATAAAGAAATTATTATTACTAATGAAACTACAGTATTTGGTGCTTGTTGGAAATATGAACAACAAAATCAACAAAAAAAGAAACAAAAGGGTAAGAAAAATTCGGAAGATAATGACATAAACCAATCAAAAATTTCTAATGATAATGTTGATATTTGGAAACATTCATATACAATTTTCTTTAGGGGTAATATGAAAAAAGTACCTTTATCAGATGATAATGATATGAATATAAATAATAATGACTATGATAATTCTGTAGATATTGACGATAAAAAAAAGAAAAAAATAAATAGAAGATATTCCTCATCAATGCCAAAATGTTTATCTATTGATACAATTAATGGAAAAGTTATTTTTGTATTAAATGTATTATATAAAATAAATAATCCATATGATGACTTTTATATTAATCATCCAGATATTTTATCAGCAGAAAACAAAAATGGATCAAATAATAACAAACAATTTTTAGTTTTTATTCCAAAAGATCACTTCATTAATACAAAAATTACAGCAAAGTTGGGCCGACAATTAGATGAACCATTAATTGTTGCTAGTAATGTTCTTCCATCTTGGTGTCATGAAATCACACATAATTTCAGTTTCTTAATAAGTTTCGATACACGTATACTCTACCTACAATCTACATCCTTTGGTTATGGTAGAAGTATGAATAGATGGCAACATTCTAATAATCCTAATGGTAATAATAATCAAAGAGACCAATCACTTTTCGGAAGACTCCAACGTCAAAAAGTTCGTGTTAATCGTAATCATATCCTCGAAAGCATAATAAAAATTATGCCACTGTATGGTGTTAAAAACTCTTTATTAGAAATAGAATTCTATAATGAAGTTGGTACAGGTTTAGGTCCAACTCTAGAATTCTATAGTTTGGTAAGTAATGAAATATGCAAAAGTAAATATAAGCTATGGAGAGATTCAAACGATAGTAATGAATCTAGTATAAATTCAATTCTTGAACAAGAAAAGAAAGAAGTCAACAAATCTAAAAAAGAAACTAATGAAGATATTTACAATGCTACCACAACTCAAAACAAAGAAACTTTTGAAAAATCTCATAATAATACATCACTCTCTTCCTTAAAAGGAGATAGTACATTCTCTTCTTTATCCTCTCTCATCCCAAATAATGATTCTAGTATTACCAATGTTACATCTAATAATTCAACTTCTGTTGAAGATCTCAACATTAAAATTAATTCTGGTATTCCAGAGCTTGATAATAATAGGATCAATTTCACTAACGGAAATCCAAATCAAGAAGATACTTACGTTAATATAAAATATGGTTTATTCCCTGCACCAATTAATCCTGACAATTTAGATACCAAAACTGGAAGGTAAATATTTAAAAGTTAAAATAACTATAGATTTTTATATGCAATAAATATTTATTATATGTATATTTATATTATATATATAATTTATTTATAATATAGATTATATAAATATTTAAAGTCATTTTTTTTTTATTAACTAATTTTGTATATTAAATTATGTTTATTTATTAAAATAATTAATAAATAGAAAATTGTTGAAATTATTTAACTGTCTTGGTATATTTGTCGCAAAAGCAATGTTGGATTTCAGAACTATTGATTTGCCATTAAATGCCTATTTTGTAAAATTAATCAAAGATAATGTTAATAATCTTAATTTTTCTGAATTATATTGCTTAAGTTCTAATAAAAATTATTTAGAAATGGGACTTAAAATTATAGAGGTATATATATACCCTATTTAGTATTACTTATTATTATATTATTCTTATAAATAATATATAAAATTAAAAATTATTTTTTTTTTTTTATTATAATTATTATTTTATTATTAATAAAAATTAAATTTATAGCAAGTAGATCCACCATTAGTTAATTCCTTAAATCAAATAATGAAATATTCAAATATTAAAAAAGAAATATACTCAAATACAAATCTTTCACCAGATGAACTTCATACCATGGTACAAAATATAAAAATTGACGATACTACTATTCAAGATCTATGTTTAGACTTTACTCTACCAGGTTTCCCAGACATTGAATTGATTGAAAACGGTAGTGAAGTTGAAGTCACAAATTGGAATGTAGAAGAATACCTTAAAGAAATCATTAACTTTACAATTGGTAAAGGTGTCAATAAGCAAATCGAAGCATTTAGAAAAGGTTTCAATTCTGTATTCCCAATTTCTAATTTATCAATATTTGATAATGAAGAATTAGTATTATTATTTGGTGGTTCAGAAAGCGAGGATTGGAGTTATGAAAGTAAGGAGTTTATTTTTTTTTCCTCCTTAATATATATATATATACTAAATAATTTATTAATTGTAATTTTTTTTTTTTTTTTATTATTTTCATTTCAATAATAACTATTATTATTATATTAGATTTAATTAATTGTATTCATGCTGATCACGGTTACACTATGGATAGCCCACAAATTATTTATTTAGTAGAAGTAATGTCAGAAATGGATGATACTGAAAGAAGAGAGTTTATTCAATTTGTTACTGGTTGTCCAAAACTTCCATTAGGTGGATTTAAAAATTTGAATCCTCCATTTACTGTTGTATGTAAAACAACTGAAGCATCTCATAAACCAGATGAATATTTACCAAGTGTAATGACATGTGCAAATTACTTAAAGATTCCACAATACTCTTCCAAGGAAATTTTGAAAGAAAAACTTGAAATATCTTACAAAGAAGGAAGAGGATGTTTCCACTTATCATAAATATTAAAAGTATTAATATTTACGATAAGTATAATGTATATATAATCTTTATTAATTTGTAAAATACATATAAATAAGAAAAATTAATAACATGAATAATATAGTAATAAAACAAATTATTATTTAATTTATAATACTAAATATAAATATTAAATATAAATAAAAAGAAGAAAAAAAAAAATGAAAAGTTAATAAAAAGATACATCATAATATCATATTACCCTTTTTATAAAAGCAACACAGCATTAATAATATATAAATTATTATATATATACTTTATAATTTTAATATATAGTTACATACTTTGAGAATAATCTCATTATAAAAATTTAGTTAAAACAAATATTAATAAATAAAATTAATAATTAAAAAAAATATTCCCATTATCTTTATACTCTTAACTGTAATTTTTTTTTTTTTTTTTTTTTTTTTTTTTTTTTTGAATATATATATATTTATATATATGAGCATATTAACTCACGCTAGAATTATTATTACTATAGTATTATCCATATTATAAAAAATAAATAAATAAATAAAAATAAGTTATTATAAAAGCATGATTAAAACTTTGAAGAACATTAAAAATTTTTATAATTATAATTTATTAAGAAATTGTTTATTTGATAATTATTGCATTAAATTAATAAATTTTTTTACAAAAAATTAAAAAAAAAAAAAAAAAAAAAAATAGTTAATAAAAATATTCTTTTTATCAAACAATTTAAATATAATATTAATACTATCAAAACGCATTAATAAATATTTTAAGATTAATCTAGATAAATTGATTAATAAATAAATTAATAAATAAATAGTAAATATGTTCTTTTGAAAAGTATAAGCTAAGCTTTATATATTATGTCATTCATATGTATAATAATTTCAATTAATTTGATTAAAATGATATTTCATTATTCCTTTCGATTTTGATTAGTTAAATTATTGTTTCCTTTCGTTTTCTTTTTGTAATATTTCCGATTTTAAAGCTTTTAAATCTGATGTTGGTATAATATTATTTGATAATATATCTAATGAAGACTTTGTGTCAGAAGTTGATGGATTTAAATTAAGTAAACCCAAATTTGAAGTACTTGCATTATTTTTTAAAAAAAAATTATTCAAAAATTTGTTATCTACGTTTGTTCCAGAATTATTTTTTTGAAGATCAAGCTTATCTATTACCATTTCATCATTAATAGTAGCGGTAGTAATGACTTTATTTTGATTTTCCTTGGTTAAAATAGAATCATTTGGACTTGTACTATTTGATTGACTTTCGGAGTTTGTAGTAACTCTATCTGTATTATTTAAATTAATATTGTTGTTGAGGTTATTGTTATTTGTTAAATATTGAAGTAGGGTATTATTTAATGAATTTACTGCTCTTTCATTTTGATTATGCATTGAAAATATATTATATGGCACATTGAGCAGATTATGATTACTATTTAAACTACTATTTAATGATAAGGATTGATTATTCATGTTATTGCACAATAAATTGAATAATAAATTATTTGATAGCATTTCATTATTTTTTGAAAACTGTGTAGATAATGACTCTGGTATCAATTCTGACTTTGTTAAATCAGAAAGCAAAGATGTATTTTTTTTTAAATTTGAATCATTTTTTGTTAAATCAGATAGTGTGTTATTAAATAATAACGGATTTTGCAAATAATATGACATATTTATATTATTTCCTAAAAATGAAAATATATTCTATATAAAAATAAAAATATATTATTAATATAATTAATAAATATTATTATTTTATTTAAGTGCTTTATTTTATATTTAAATAATTACCGAATTTAAACCTAAGTTTTGTGAATTCTCTATAACGGAATTGATATTATTATTTATATTTTTATTATTATTTTCGTTGTTATTGTTGGTAGTTGTGTCATCATTGTTATTATTATTGCTGTTATTGCTATCATTATTTTTAATAGCAATATTATGGTTATTATTTTTAGTAGTAGTAGTATGATTGGAATTATTACTATTATCATTATTGATAGTAGTAATAGTAATAGTAGTATTATTATGATCTGTATTATTATTTATATTTTTATTACTATTATTATTGTTGTTGTTGTTGTTGTTGTTTGTAGTAGTAGTAGTAGTAGTAACAGTATGATTATTGTAATTGTAATTACTATTATCATTATCATTCTTTAAATATTCTTGTAGTAAATTCAAACTATTACTGGATGGTAACGAGGCTTCTGAATTCATATTATTTAAATCATCTTTATATATTAGATAATATATTTATATTATTAATGAGTTATTTTTTTTAACTTTATTAATACTTTAATATTATTATTAAAGAGTTATTTACCTATTTGTGTATCAATATCCATTGAATTATTATCAACTTTTGATGTAGGTTTAACCTTCTTATCAACTTTACTTTCTTTATTTAATATTTTTTCTTTAGTTAAATTATTAATTAGATCTTCTGTTAAAGGTTTATCAACAATATTCATTTCATTAGATGGTATTTTTAATAAAGAATTATTTTTATCTTCAGATAATAAGATTGATGAGTTATTCATATTTGTAGATTTTGGTGAGGATAAAACAATGGATACATTATTTTGAACTTTATTACTTTTCTTTATCTCTTCTTGTTCCGAATGAATTTTATATGATTCAATCAATTCTTCAATATTTACATTAACTTCTGGGTGATATCTGCTAATATGTGTTTTAAGGCCTTTAATATTCTTATATGTTTTCTTGCAACTTTCAACAACACATGGAATTCTTGATTTTAGACGTGTATATGAAACATTAGGTGAATTTTTGTTTTTATTTGATTGTGATGAAGATGACAATAAACTTTCTGTTAAATATTACAATAAATATATATAATATAATTTAGTTTTATTATTATTACTGTTATTATTTATATTAGTTTGGCATGATATTACCTTTGGTATGTTTATAACTAAGCTTTTGATCAACAGGTGAGAATATTTGAGATGAAATATTTTTAATACTAGATTTCTCCCCATCTAATACTTTATAATCAATTGTTTTACTTGTAGTATTTTTTAATTGTAATGTATTATCACTAGATTGGCCAAGTTGAAGTTGGATTTTTTCAGATATATTTTTATTTAACTTATCTGATGATTTTTCAGATAAAGTATTATATTCTTTATCTTTAGTTTTTAATTTCTTTACTTTTTCTCCTTCCTTTACTTTAAAACTAATATTCAGTGAGGTATTATTTTCTTTCAATTGTTTTTCATTAAATTTTACTGGTGAGGTTAAGGTTTGAGATAAGGATGATGTAGATGATGGTGTCAATGGAAATAAATTATTTTCTTTTTCTTTAATCTTTCCATCATTTATAGGTAGTTTATTACAATCCTGTATTGAAAATGGATACTTACGTTTTAGTTTTAATGATTTAGTACTTAATGATTTTGTATTAGATGATGGTATAGGTAAAGTTGAATTAATTGGAATAAATGGGTTTTGAATAGTACCCAATGGATTTAATAATGATGTTGTTGAAGAAAATATTGATGTTGTATGATCTTTTGAAAATATTTTTCTACGTTTATTATATTGATGTTCAACACAATGAATCAATTGTGTCGTTATATCCGGAAGCCTCTTCCCACAAATTGAACAGTAGTAGTCTGAAATTACAGTCAATTTATCTTGATGATTTGTCATTATATGTGTAATAAGTTTAGCAATACTATTAGAAGAATTTTGACAATTATTAAATGGGCAATCTATGACTTCACCAATTTTTATATCTTCCATTTTAAAATCTGGTTTAAAAAATCTTGAATAATATTTATAAGATATTGATAATTCTTTTTTCTCACTTTTTTGTAAATCTTTCTTTTCATATTTATATTTTATATTAGGAATGGGTGAAGACAATGAACTATGTGATATTACTGATTTGTTTTTAATTGAAGGTGTTAAAGAATTGTCTGTATCTTCATCTTTTATTGATACTTTTTGTTCATTTATTAAACAAGTTTTTAAATGTATTTTTAATTCCTTCTTTGTTTTAAACTCTTCATTACATAATGTACAAATTAATTTATCTATTTTATTATCTGGACTTGTAATAATATCTTTATCCACGAATATATATATTGATTGTTAATAATTATAATTTAAAAAAAAGAAATAATATAATTATATATAATTTTATTAAATAAGAATTACCTTTATTTAATTTCAATATATTTAAACATTTATTCCATTCTGAATTGAATAATACTTTTAAATTAGTGTAATCACTATATACTTGGGCTGTTGGTTTACAAATTAATCCGAATTTATTTATAATATCCATAATCATTGAATAAAATTCATCTTTTCCAATATATTCTTCTTTATTAATCTTCTCGTATATTATTGTAATCTCATTCAATATTTTAGTATCTAAATGTACATTTGGATTATGCTATAAAATGAATTAATAACACAAAATCTAATTTATAAAATTTAAAAATAATAAATATAATAAAAAAATACTTTTTTCTCTAAGTATCTTATGAGAGGTAATTTTGACAACTTCATCCAAACTTGGGAACATAATTTTAATTCTTTTTTCAGCATTTCATTTTCTGATTTTGAATTATACTTATTTAAGCTATTAATTATTAAGTTATCATTTCTAAATTCATTTTTATTTAATGGTTGCCGAGATATTAATGGTTTATTTTGTTTAAATCGTGAAGGCATTGTATTTGAAGCTTGTTTCTGTAAAGGCATTTTATCTTATTCTTTTCCTGATTTACTTATCAGTTATTCTTTCAAAACTTATTAAAATAAGATTTCGATATATTTTTTATTGAAATTTATACCATATAAATATAACTAATTAAAATAATAAGGCTTACTAATTTGTTATGAAAAAGACGTTCAATTTAATTTAATATTTGTATATTTTAATATAAAATGATATTATTTTGATTCAATGAAATTTCATTAAATATAAATTTTGATTTTTATTCAATTTTACTTCTTATAAAAATTCTCATGATTTACTATTATAAAATTAAGATTAATAATATTCAACTATATCATTTTTTTTAAATAATTTTTAAATAATTTTTTAATATTTTTTTTAAATAATTTTTTTATTTTATTTTATTTTATTTTATTTTATTTTATTTTATTTTATTTTATTTTATTTTATTTTATTTTATTTTATTTTATTTTATTTTATTTTATTTTATTTTATTTTATTTTATTTTATTTTATTTTATTTTATTTTATTTTATTTTATTTTATTTTATTTTATTTTATTTTATTTTATTTTATTTTATTTTATTTTATTTTATTTTATTTTATTTTATTTTATTTTATTTTATTTTATTTTATTTTATTTTATTTTATTTTATTTTATTTTATTTTATTTTATTCTTTTACATTTTAAAGAAATAAAAAATGCTAAAGTTCACTACTAATTTTTTTTAAAAAATAAAAAAATAAAAATATAATACACTTTATTTTTTTTAATGATTTAATTATAATATAAAGAAGACAAATTTATTCCTTTTTTATATACAAAAGTTTACAATAAAAAAAAAAAAGCAAGAGATAGAGAAATGAATTTTTAGGTGTGACAAACTAAATATTCTTGGTGATTGAAAATTTTAGATTGGCTATAGTTTAGTTGTATTTTTTAGCAATTTCTTGAGTTTATTTCAACTATTTTTCTTTAATGTAAAAGATATTTACAATAGCATCTTTTTGTACTTAAAACTTTTTTTTTCTTTCTTCGTATATGGCTATAAATCATTAGCAATTTATATCTTTCTCAAACTTTAACTGTTATACATTATCTAAATAACAATATCTACATAGTTAGTTTAAATTGTAAACGTTTATTGTATAAATATTTATGATTCAAATATACTATAATGAATTTTTTTTCACAGTAATATATAGTTAAACGTATATTAATTTTCTCTATTCTTTATTATATTATAATAAAACATAAAATGAATTATAAAAAATAGTATTTTTAAAATTATAGGAATTAATATAAATTTTATTTTTAACATTATATAATATATATAATAAAAATATTTAAAAATTAATTATTCCAATTTAAAATTAAAATGTGAACCTTTTGTAACTTTAATAATATTCAAATAAAATAGCAAAATTTATAAATACAAATGACAACAACTTTCAAATCACCAACAAAAAAAATAAAAAAATATTTGTTTAATAAATAATATTATTTAAAGTATGTTTATTCTATAAAATCTTTACATCTATATTAATTACAATGCATTCTACACCTTTTTAAATGGAAATACTATCATCTTTAACACGATTTTTTTTAAATTAATATTACCTTTTATATCCATCCATAATTTATTAAAATAATACAACTTTCAAAATAGAAAATTAATTAGTTTTATTGCATGTAAATAAAAATGCTTTTAATATATTAATTATAAAAAATAATACAAAAGAATTATACATCAATAAATATATTTTATTCATATACATTCTGCTTATTATGTTAAATAAAAAAAAAGAATAAAACAATAATACCCTACCACAAATAATATTACTATAATTAAAGGTTTGAGAATATTAATTTATATTATAAAATTAATTTTTTTACAGTCATCAATTTAAAAATATTTTTAAACCAATCATATAAATCAATATAATAATTTTATAATTATTTTTTTTTTAATTCTCAAAAAAAATAGTAAAATACTTTATCAATTAAAAAAAAAATTATAATAAAATTTAAAATGGCAGCTCCTTTAGCAAAGTACGTTGTTGAAGAACCATCCAACAAGAAGCTTCTTGTTATCGGTTCCGACCATGCTGGTTATCAATTAAGAGTTAAGTTAGTTGAATACTTAAAGAAAAAGGAAGGTTGGGATCTCATTGATGTTGGTGTTCATGCCGAAGAAAGAGTAAGCTATATTTAGAATAATTAATGAAATAATTAAATTAGCATTACAATTCTTAATAAGTAAATTAATTAACATTAATATAAATATATAGTGTGACTACCCAGATTTTGCTAAGGAAGTTTGTCTTCAATACTTAAATCCAAAAAGAGAATATGGTAAAATTAACATGTCATTAATTTTTATTATTAAAAAAAGCTAGTAACAATTAATTAATATTATTATAAATATAATTCATTCTTTTAAAAAAAATAATAAAGAAACCAAATACGGTATTGTTGTTTGCGGTTCTGGTATTGGTATTTCTATGTCTGCTAACAAGGTTAACGGTATTCGTTGTGCTCTCTGCCATGACCACTACACCGCTGAAATGTCAAGACAAGTAAATATTTTAAAAAAAAAATTAATTAAATTTCAAATATATAAAAATGTTTATTATTAACTTTTATACAAAAATTCTCAATAATAATTCATATTTTAATAGCACAATGATGCTAACGTCATTGCTATTGGTGGTAGAATTGTTGAAGAATCTGTTGCCTATGATATGGTTGACACTTTCCTTTCTACTTCATTTGAAGGTGGAAGACACACTGGTAGAATTGAAAAAATGCACGCTATTGAAAAAAGTCAATAAAAAATTAAAAAATCCCTAAATATACATTAATGCACCAAAAACAGCCGTATGAATAATAAAAACTATATATTATTTGACAAAAATAAATGAAAAATAATATTATCAAAATTTTAAGTGGAAATAATTTCAAATAATTAAATATTTCAAAAGAATTTAAAATATAGAGATAAAAGGGAAAATGAAAATTATCTAAAATAATATATTCCTATCTTATTTAAAAAAAATAATAATAATAAAGCAAATATTCAAAATAATTTGAAACTCTATTGTAAATTTTATTTTTATGGTACTTTTATATTTAAAATAAAAATAAAATTAAAACAATTTTAAATATATATAAAATTCAAAAGTATATCTTTTTAAACTTGATTTTCTATTATAAATTTTAATTTTTTTTTTTTTTAATATATTTATATTTTATTTGCTATTTAATAATTTTAAAAGGAAAGGAATATAAATGTAAAATTTTAAAGAGAAAATTAATATGGGTAGTTTAACTTTTACATATTTTTTATATATGGTAGTCGTTTTTATTATATAAAAAAATATATTTTTAAAATTTAATTTAAATAATAAGAAGAAGAAGAAGAAGAAAAAAATTATAAAAAAAAAAAAAAACAAAAAATAAAGGTATTTATGTTAGTGTATTAAGTAGAGTTAAAAAAGAGATATATAGATCCAAAAGATACTTGTTATCTTTATAATGATGGGAATTTATTACCATGATGTCATTCTATTATTAAAATTTGGAAAAAAAAGAAAAAAAAAAAAAGAAAAAAACATTTTTTTCGTTTTTTTTTTTTTTTCGTCGCTATTACTTTTTATTTTTTGCTAGGGATGATATTTAAAATTTAAAACCAACTATTTTCAACATTAGAGGCATTAGCACTTGAAGTATATGGTATAAATCCTCCATTAAATGCTTTCATACTATTAGAGCTGGTGACAGTGGTCTTTTTACCAGAAAGATAAGTTGTAACCTCCTTATCCTTTCTATGATCTACAGTATTATTTTTATTTAATCTACTAATGTATCTATAATTTGGATTAAAGGCACCTCCTCCTCTATTATGATAACGTTGTTGTTTAGCTCTTTGTTCATAATCCATTTCAAGTCGTATATCTAATAAGAACTTTGGTATATCTTGTTTAGCTTCTTCTAATAAATCAATTAAATCTTTAACAATACTTTTGTCATGTTCAATATTAAAGAAAGCTGTAGCTTTACCAACATTACCAGCTCTTCCGGTACGACCAATTCTATGAACATAGTCATCAATATCCTTTGGTAAATCAAAGTTTACAACATGGGTAACATTTGGAATATCTAAACCACGAGCAGCAACAGCAGTTGCAACCATGATTGGAGTAACACCTCTTCTAAATAAATCTAAAGCACGTTCACGTTCATATTGTGTACGATCACCATGAATAGATGTAGTTTGGAAATTGTTATCGGTTAATATATTGGCTAATATATCTGCTTGACGCTTAGTTTCAACAAAAACTAAGGTTAAACGTAAAGAATTATCATTAGCTTGACTTTCATCAGCAGCTAAAATATCCATTAAGAGAGATACTTTTTCATCTTCTTCTACATACTCTACAGTTTGTGTAATATTTTCAGAAGTTGAACCAACACGACCAATGGTCAAAAATATATAATCTTTAAGGAAATCTCTAGCAAGAATTTGAATATCACTTGGGAAGGTGGCTGAAAACATTAATGTTTGACGATCTTCGGTTGGCATATCATTTTGTTCTACAATATTACGAATTTGGCCTTCGAAACCCATATCTAACATACGATCAGCTTCATCCAATACTAAATAACGAACAAGACATAAAGAAATTCTACCACGATCAATTAAATCACAAAGACGACCAGGAGTAGCAACTAATAAATCACATCCCTTTTGTAATTCTCTAACTTGATCTAACATACGTTGACCACCATATACGACACATGGTTTAACCCATGAACGGTATGAAAATTTTTTGGCTTCATCAAAAATTTGAATGGCTAATTCACGTGTTGGTGCTAAAACTAATGCTACTGGATAACAACAATTTTGCATATAACTGTCATAACGATTTGTGTTATTTTTTGGAATAGTTGGTGGTCCAGTCTTAAAACATGAACTAAGAATTGGGAATAAAAATGCACCAGTTTTACCAGAACCAGTTTGAGCACATGCCATTAAATCACGTCCATGAGTAATGATTGGAACAGAACTCTTTTGAACGGGTGTTGGTATATCAAAACCAGAAAGATTAATATTAAATTTCATTAACTCGTGTAATTCGGAATCAGTAAAACTATCAATTGGATCTGGAATATTTCTTCCAGAAGCTTCTACTGGAATATCTTGATATTTATCAAAGTTAATACCACTATTAGATTGATGTCCAAATAATACTTCTTCAAGTGCTTCGTCTCTTGGTCTAACAAATGGAATATTAGCTAGTTTGTCGTTTGGATCATTGCTAACATATCCATTTGGACAAAGCTTTGCATAATTGGCTTTTCTATTATTGTTAAATACACTATCACTTTTGGTATCATTCCAATTATTATTGCCATTACTATTATTATTGTTAAATACTCTATTATTAAATCCTCTTTTCTTTTGGTAATCTGATTTGTTATCATTCCATATAGCGCTGTTGCTTCCGAAACTTCTACTATTACTTAAATTACTACCTTGGTTATTATTATAAAATGGTTTATTATTTTTAAAAGAAGTATTAAAATTGCTATATGAATTACTTCTATTATTTCCGATTCTATTAAAGTGTTGATTTCTTGGTGGTAATGGAGAATTAGATGCTGAATTATTCATTGATGGACGTCTATCATAATAACGGTTATTATTTCTATTAAAATCTCCTCTATTGTCATAATCATTGCCACCTAAACTGCTGGTACTACTACTATTTGAAAAATTTCCATTTCTTTGGTGTGGTGGTACATATTTTGCTGACTTTTTTGACATATTTGGAGAATTGGAATTACTGTCATTATTAATTGACATGTTCTGAAATTTGCTATCTAAAGAATCACCCATTTTTACTTTTTATTTCTTTTTATATTTAATATAAAAATAAAATTCCCTATAAAATATTATTAAATTAATATAATTAATATATAAATAATTTTAAGATTTTATTGACTTTATTAATTATATTTCAATAGTTTAAAAAAGTAATAAATTTTAGTTTCTATTTCTTTCAAAATAGCATATTAACATATTATATATATATAAGCAAAAACATATATATAAAGACAAATTTACTTAAAAAAGCATATATTATAATTACTAATATTCTTCTACTTTAAATATTAAAATAAATATATATATATCAGTTGCTTATGTTATTGTTACTATTATTAATATTATTGTTGTTATTAATAGTTGTAATAGTAATATTAGTATATTATTAGTTTCAGTATTAGTATTAATTATCATTATTATTATTGTTGTTGTTATTATTATTAATTATTAATTATTATTATTATTATTATTATTATTATTATTATTATTATTATTATGTTTATTATTATTATTATTATTATTATTATGTTTATTATTATGTTTATTATTATTATGTTTATTATTATTATGTTTATTATTATGTTTATTATTATTATGTTTATTATTATTATTATTATTATTATTATTATTATTATTATTATTATTATTATTATTTATATCATTAAATATTAGCATTTATTTTTTTTCACATGTATCAATTATATTTTTGTTAATTACTACTTATATATTATCTTATATTTAAAGATCTTTTTTTTAAAAAAAAAAAAAAGAAAGAGGGATATATTATATGATCTCTTGCTTCTAACTATTATTTGTTAAATATATACTTTGTTTAACACGTTAATTTCAATTTAATACTTTATATGTAAATTTATATTTTACATATATATATATAAATAATTTTAAATTTCTATTGTATTATTGTTTTTATTATCTTTGAATATAAAGTTTTATATTAAAATAATTAGTCTTTATTTAAAAGTTATATATCTTTTTTTTTTAAATTTAAGTTCCTGCTTCATTAAATTATTTTTCTTTAATAATTTTTAAGTTAACTATTTTTATTTTCTTATTTCATTTATTATCACTTTCAACTTTTTCTAGAGAGTTTTCTTTTTATATATAATCTTTTCATTTATTATTATTCTTTTAAAAAAAAAATAATAATAATAATAATAATAAAATAGGAATAAAAGTGACAAATATTTTAAAAATAGCATTATAAACTTTTATAGAATTATTAATTACCTCAATCTTTATTATATTTAATAATAATATTTTTAAAAAAATAAATATAAGTAGATATTATAATATAAAATAATTTATATAATATTTAAAGTAAATACTACTTTTCTTTTTACTTTTTTGCTTTAAATTTTAAAAAAATAAAACTAATTAATAAATAAAAAACCTACTGTCTATTTTTTTTTTTTTTTTACCAAATATTTAAATTTTAAAGATATACAAATTAAAAAATATATTTAAAAAAAATAAATTAAATTTTTTTATTTATTTAAATTTTTTATTAAATTTTTTAATCTTTTTAAAATTTATATTGAAAAAATTTAAAACTTATTTACATAAAAAAATGTAAAAATTAATTTCAAAATAAAAGGGTTTTTTTTTTTGTATAATTTTCTAAATTTTATAATTGTTAAGATGTAATTAAACTTTTTTCAAAATTATTGATACTGACATAAATGTTGTAATAAAATAGTAATAAAATAGTAGAATTAATATTATAGCAACATCTTCACTTTGTATATATTATACGTTATTAATAAATATATTGATATTATTAAATTAATTCTAAACAATTATCTTTAAATTAATATTGAGATATAAATGTCACGTGATGGATTGTGATGGGAAAATGGACCATCCCTCTAATATAATTTTAATTACACTAAAAATGCACTTTAGTTTTAAAACTATTATATTACTGAAATATATATACTTTAAAATAATATATAATAATAAAGAGTTTTAATTAAAAAAAGTTTAATTTAGCATAAAAAATAACTGTTTATATATAATCATGTATATAATGTATATAATGTATATTATTATATTATAAATATATAAATTATTAATAAATAAATAAAAAAAACTTGTAGTTTTTTTAATTTATTTATAATTATGAATTTATGAAAAAAAAAAAAAAGTATATCTACATACATAGATGACATGTAATTCTTATATATAATATATGTAAGAACGACTCTCTATTAATCCTATTTCAATTTTTCATAAAACTGTTTTATATTTAAAAAAAAAAAAAAGAAAAAAAAAAAAAACGGCGTATATATCTCCAACTGTCACTATATACTATTAAATAATCAACTACAATTATCAATACTCTTATTTTTTCTAATATTTACTCAATATACTATTTATAAATAATTTATTATAAAAATTGAAAAAAGATGATAATTCTACTTTTGTGTCACAACTTATTTTCATAGTTATTTAACCCTACTATAATGAAATACATCTTTATAAAAATTATATAATAATTAAATTTTTACATAATAAATCATAAAATCATTGTAAAATAAAATAAGAAATTTTATAAAAAAAAAAAAAAGAAAAGAAATTATTATTGATAATGTCTTTAAATATATCGATATAAAAATTCATATAAATTGATTCTAAATATTTAATATTTTAAAAGAAATTTAAATTTAATCTTTCTTATAGATTTAAATCTCTAATTAATAATTAATTACACTTTAACTGAATATAAAATAATAACACTTTATAATTTAAAAAAAAAAAAAAAAAAAAAAAAACATATATATTGTTACGTGGTGCAATTTTATAAGCATTTCTTTTATTTTTGTTTAATTTTGTTTTTGTTTTTTGTTTTTGCTTTTTTTTTTTTTTTTTCTTGTTTTTAAAATTATTTTTGCTTTTATGAAAAAAGAAAAAGTTTTTTTTCTTCTTCTTCTTTTATGATTCTTATTATATCATTATTATTTAAATTAATAGTAAATTTGAATAAAAAATATTTAATTAATCCAACTAATTGCATTTATCGAGCGCTGTGCATTATATCCTTAAGATGATTTTGTAAATCTGTTAAATTCTTTTCTATATACTTTTCTTTTTTCTTTAAATCATCATGCTCTTGTTTATATTCTTCAATTTGTTTTTCATTTTGTTTGCGTATATCCTTTAAATCAGCTTGAACAAACCTTATTAATATAGAAAAAAATAAATTTAATATTTAAATTTATTATATAATTTTATTAATGAATATATATTGTATATTTGAACTTTAACAAAAAAATTCAATAATTGTTATTTTTTAAAAAAAAAAAATGTAAACATATCATAAATTAAAAAAAAAATATAGTCAACTTAATTACATTTTTCCGACAGAAGTATAAGCTATAGTATTATCATCATAATTAAGAAGTTCTCTATTAGCAAGTTCACAAATTTTTTGTTCTCTTTCATTGGATTGGATTTGATACTTAACACCATTTAAATCTCTAGTGTATTGAAGATTTTTATTTTGCATTTCTTGAAAGATCTTTCAAAAATTTAAAAATATATTTGTTAGTTATATAAATTGCGTTTGATTTTAATTATTTTATATTTTAATAAATGTTAATTTTATTTTTTCATTAAATAGATTTATTTTTTAATGAAATCTAATCTTTTTTTGTTTTACATTCTATATATTAAAATTGAAAATTTAATGATTATCCCATTTTATGATTAATAATCTCAAGTACTTTTACGTTTTTAATTCAATGCTTATTATACAAATATATATATTGCTACTTTAGTAAATTTTTAATTACTAAAATATAATAATGAAAATTATTTTATCATTAATTTATAATTTTAGTTTTTTTTTTTTTTTTTTTTTTTTTTTATCATTTTATTGTTTCTTTTTATTTCTAATAAAAAAAAAGACAATAATTATAAATAATTCATTTTAAACTATGGTCTAATTCATGATACATTTAATTCTTATTTATACAATAATTTATTATAGGAAATGACATACTCTTTTAATTGCTTCTTCGTTTAAAGCCATTTTTCTTTTTATATTTATTTTATTTGTTATAATTTATATTTAAATTAGAGATTTTATGGTAAATAATTTCAATATTTAATTCTATCTCTTTAAAAAATATATATATAAAAAAATATTTCAAAACTTTGGAATCAAAAAAAATTTATTATTCTTTAATTAAATTTATGTATTGATAGCATTTAATATATAGATCATTCGTTGCACATGACATTTATATTTAAAATATGAATGAATGTTTTAATAAATATTTCATAACTTTTAAAATATATATAAATATTATAAAATTATATGAAGGTTAAATATAAAAGATAAATAACGAAAGAAAAATTAATTATATAATACAAAATGGTAATAAAAGCCTTTATTTAATAAATTTATAATAAAAATAAGCTCGTAATTTAAAATGAATGGAATTCCTTTTTCTAACAATTTATATTAATGTCTTTCAAAAATTATATATTATTAATTATTCATATATATAAGACATTGGTATTTGTTAATCAATCTTCTGATGTAATTCAAGCTACAAAAATGCTAGAAAAAGTTCCAAATTGTGATATTTATATGTTAATGTCGCATGAGGGAGATGTATTAGTGGTAATAATTATAATATGATTTAATTAACAAAAAGAATTATTATAATCCAACAATAATGAAGTCAATTGGAGAAAAAATAATAATTATTATTAATTTTTATTATTTTTGAATTAAATAAAGTATACAGATAATTTCGTCAATTTAAATCAAATTGCTGAACAAATATACGAAATGTTAAATGATTCACAAAAAATAATAGAATCTGGTAATAATGGTGGTTTCATTAAACTTTGTAGTAAGTGATATAATATATATAATTTTTAAAAATAATATTTAAAAAATCATAAAAAAAAAACATAAATTAAAATATTTTTAAATAGTTTCTTATATGACATATACACTCCAAATCACTATGGATAATTCATTCATTTATGTTATTCAACAAAAAAGAAATTAATAAAATCATATCATATATCAAAGTCTATAAAATTCTCGTAATTAAAATAAAATATGCTTAATAATTCTTTCTATTCCCAATTTAAAATTGTATAAAATTGGAAATATTAAACAATATAAAAATTCATGTAAATAATTATTATGCAAATCAACAATTATTATTAAAAATAATGAAAATAAATGTATATATGCATATCTTTAAAATAAAAGGGGGATTTTTTACTGTATCTTTTTCTTATGAATCCTTTAAAAATATCGAAATTATTAAGTATATATGTAGAGGTTTTTTATTTTTTTAAAAAAATATAGTTAATTTTATTGTTATTATGGATGTTATATTGGCGTATTAATAATATATATAGCGAAAAAAAAAAAAATATATATATATATATTTGATATTTTATAATATAGTTTTTATTGCTTTCAAAACTCCTGGTAATAAATTGGGAATAAACATAATTGATTCTTCAGAATCTCCAATAAACATCTTTTTGCTTAAAGCGAGGGATAATAATAAAGGTCTTCTTTCATTTGGCCTTATTTGTAGAATTTCTTGAAGTAAACAAGAACCAAATGTTTGATATAATTGATTATCTGAAGCACCAAGTAAGGATTGAACATTAATTAATTTATTGTTACTAATCCTGTTATTCTCTGCTGTAACTAACATCTATTTTATAGTAATAGTTTGTTTTTTTATAAATATATTTATATTATAAAATAATTAAATATATATATACTTTTTTTTTCTCTTTATTTTTTTTTTTTTTTTTTTTACTATTTTACTATTTTATTATTTTTAATTATTGAATACATTATATTATCATATTATATAATTACCATGCTACCAATTTTATTTAATTGCGTTATAACAATAAAAAGTTTATCTGAAAATTCATTAATAATAATTTCAGTATGACAATTTTCTATTTCAATTGCTATTTGTTTACTTTCAACTGGAAAGGCTTTAGAAGTAGGATCGTCATATAAATCTGTTGTTGTTTGGAACATTTATATATCTTACACTTTTATTATAAAAAAAAAACAAATATCAAAAAGAAAAATTAATAATAATAAAATTTAATTAATTTATTAAAAAAGATTTACATTGCACGTGATTTATTTGAAGGATACATTTAAAATAATTAATTTTTTTAATTTTAATTTTGTATAACATTATAATAAATTTTAATTTTAATGCATTTTTTGATTGATATTATATAAAAGAAAAATAAATGAAAATTTTAAAAATAATATATAATGGTTGTTGTTGCTGTTGTTGGTTTTAAAATAAAAAAAAATAAAAAAAAAACTAACTCGAGAAATTACAGATAAATAAATAAGTAATGCTAATATTATTAAATAATGAAAAGTTAATTGTAATTTAATCATAGGAAAAATAATTTTTGGTAAAATCATATACATTTTTTGGCTTATTAATAAATATTGAATGTATAAAATCTTGTAGCATATGTTTCAAGGATTCATGATATTTGAGATATTTATCATATTTTTTAACATAGATATCCTACATTCATTTAAATAATTAAAAGTAATGTATAAAAATGAGGAAAAAAAATAAATAGTAATATAAAACATTTTCAATAATATTTAATACATACTTTATATTCACGATAGATAAAAAGATTTTCTTGTTCATCAAGAAAACTTTTTTGAACAGCTATTATAAATATTAAATAAAATTAGAATAAAAAAAATATTTGTAGCTATATTCATTTTTATTTATATATATTTTATACCTATATCCTTTAACTTTGTTTTATTTTCAAATCGATGGTGAAGTGGGTCATTTTCAATAATTAAACACCCTCTTACTGGACAACATATTCTAGTTTCTAATGATATATTGTCAAATAACCAATCCTCTTCCTCATTTCTTTTTTTTAAATCAAGTTTACGAATTGGTATATTTCCCTTTTTCATATTAATGTCATTGACTGTTACATTGCCAATAGATAATGAATTATTCATTGGTATTTCAACCAATTTACAACTTCCAAGTGAACTATTAATGTCATAATCACTGTAAAGAGTATTAGTATTAGCATTAGTATGATGATTACCAAGTTGGTCAAATATTACATTATTTTGACTAGTAGATATGGTAAAATTCGGTAGATCTAAATCACCTAGCATAATTCCTTCAGACATTTCTTCTTCATTAATATTACTATCATTTAAATATGAGGAACTAGGTATTATATCATTAGTACTCTTTGTATATTTATGTTTTAAATGGGGATGTTTTGTATAATCATATTTGTTATCATAATACATTGTTCCTTCATTAGTTTCATTTTTCAAATCAGTTACTAATTTTTGTTTATTGCCGCCTGTATTAAGTTGATTATTTGAAATAGATAATTCTGGTAATATACTAGTATTACTTTTATATTCCTCTTTATCTTCTTTTGTTTCCATTTTATTATTCAATATTGATGACGATACATTATTAGAATTGTCTTTTTTGGCTAATTTTTGAAAGTCTGAATATAATCGAAAAGCATCAACTTCTTCATATATCGTTTTACTTTCTGATCTAGGAAGAATTTCATTTTCAATTTTAATCATTGGGAATGGTATTTTTTTTCCTTTGAAGTATGCTTTATTAATATTTGGGAAGGTGGAAACATTTAATTGATACATAATACCTTTAACAAAAGTAAGGAAATTGTAATTATGAGGTTTAACCTCATTTTTTAAAATTAGTCTATTCAAAATTTCAATTGCACCTTTAATTATTTTATATTTATAGTATAATAAATAATTTATCAATTTTTAATATTTATATATTTATATATATATATATAATATTGTTGTTTGTTTTTGTTTTTATTTTTTTTTTTTTACCTTCACTTAAATATTGTTCACAATTAAATTTTTGTTTTATGGTTGTAGCACTCTCATAATAATACTGTTCAATAACCATTAAATTATTAGAAAAATCATAATTTGCATGTTGATGATAATTAACACCATTATTTTCATTTAATTTCAAACTTTGGTGTATTGTTTTTAATTTTGGGGATATATAGGATATATAATCTAATTGGTATAATAAACCATTATTGGCTTTATCATGGATAATTATATTTTTATTAACATAATAGCAAGATATTCCTTTAAACGTAGCTTCTTTAACCTGAATAGTACATTTGCCATACAAGTTTCCTCTATTAATATTTAAATAATCTGTATAACAAATATTCTTATCTATTTTATCCTCTATTTAAATTTTATAAATAAATTATAATTTAGAATCAAATTTTTTTTAATATTAAAATTTTAATCTATAGGAAATATATACCTAATGAATTCAAAAAATCAAGGGTATCTTGGTTTTGATCAAATTTGATGGTAACAATAGTAATATTTGAATCATCGTTTATATTACTATTAAAATTATTGGATGAATGAATAATTATAGGTTCATTTATTTCTTCATCATAGCCTATTATTATTTTATATTATATATATTATATATTCATTTGTTATTATATTTTATATATAATACGGTATAGATATATATTTTTTTTAAATAACATTTAATTATGAAATTAATATTCGTTATTAATAACCTTTATTATTTTTCAAATAAGCAATTTTATTTTTATTTAAATTATATATTATATCATTATCATTATTATTTTTATCAACTTTAAAAGATTCTTGTGAACTTCTAGATGATGATTTTTGATATTTTTCTTTTTCTAAATTTTTATTTATTGTATTTACACTTCCATAGTTTCTCCCGTCCCTACTACTTTTTTTATTACTATTTTTACTACTAATAGTAATACTACTACTACTACTACTACTACTACTACTACTACTACTCCTATTATTTTTTTGGTTACTTTTATTGTATTTTGATTGAGAAGAAGTTAATATATTTGTATCTGAAAAACTCTTAATTTTTGCGTAACTAGAATTTAAGGAAAGATCAGATAAAGTTAATATTTTTTGAGAGGCTGATTTCGGATAAGTTTCGGGATTATTTTTATTTTTATTACTAATAATATTAAAATCTTCATTATCCTCATCATTAATATCATTTTTACTATTTCTATTACTTTTACAGATTTCATTAATATTATCATTATTTGGAGTTTTGGTATCTTTAGAGAATAGAGTAGTATTTTCAACGTTTATAATATCATTTGTACTTTTGTTAGTATTTATAGGATTGCCACTATTGCTAATTATCATAGAATTAGTATTATCATTATCTATAATAATGATACTATTGTCATTACTTGAATTATTGATTTTTTGAGATTTAAAGAAACTTTGAGATGACTTTGATCGGTTGTTTAACTTTGCAAAATCTTCATCTATAATTTGATTTTCATTTAACTTCGGCATTGAATAACTACCTTTTAATGTCTTTGAGTGTTGTTGATCAAATAATATAATATCATCCACTGTATTAACAGCCTCGATTTTTTCTTCGATAACATCCTTTGCTTCATCTGAATTAAAATTATTGTTAGTCTCATCAATTTCATTATCTATATTATTTTTTGAATCTTCATTTACTAAAGCATTTGTAATTTGGTTCTCTATTGAACCTGATTGTCTCAAATGAACCGATCCCTGAGAACTTGAAAACCGACTTGACGATTTTGGCACTTTTTTAATTTCCACTATAGAACTAGGTAATGAGGAATTTGTATTATCGATTATAAAACCTTGATCATTATTATTACTTTTAAATTCTAATATATCAGTTTGTGAATTTGTAAGATAATTATTATTATTGGTTGTTATTCTATTACTAATTATTGTTTTAGTAATTTTTTGTGCATTACTATTTTCACTATATACATTTGTTCCTATTAATAATAAAGTTTTCATTAATAATATCATAATAAATAAATTAAATTTTAATTTTTAATTATATTAATGATACTTTATATATGAAATAAAATATATCATGGTTTACCATTAGTAAATTGTTGTATTGTTTCTACTGTACTTTTAATTATTGTTTCTGTATTACTATGAAACTCGGAAGTAAATATATTTGTTTTTTGAGTTTTTTCTTTTGTTACAGCTTCTGTTATTTCTTCAATTATATCTTCTTTAATATCTTCCTTTTTCTCTTCAAAATTTGCTTTTGAAAGTTCATTATTATTTTCACCTTCTAGTTTATACATTTTTCATATATAATAATATATAATAATATAATTTATTGACTTATAGATAGTTTTGAATCTTTTTTATTAACATATAACTAAATAACGTTGATTTTAATTTTTTTTTTTTTTTTTTTTTATCAATTATTTTAATATAAATGAAATTAAGAATATATATACATAGATTGGTTATATAATAATAATAAAGATTAAAATAATAATTATAAATTAAATTATATAAATTTGGTATTACAAATAATGTATAGTAACTTTAAATAATTCTTTTTGCCAAATTTATTTTCCTTTTCAAATATAATTTAAATTATTATTTAATTTCTTTTATTATTGTTGCTGTTGTTGTTATTATTATTGCTTCTTAATATTCTATGCTAAATAACATGCAAATATTCCTTTTTCTACTAAAAATTTTATAAAAATAATAAAAGATAAAAAGATAAAAATATAATTAAAGTATTTTAAAAAAAAAAATTGAAGTCTTTTTATTAAAATTTTCGGAAAACTATTAATTAAAAATTTATTAATTAAAGTTGACAAATTAATTTAAAATCTAAAATTAACCAAAATGAAAAATGATTTCAAAAATAATTTCATCCACTATTTAGTTATTAAAAACAAAATAAGGTTGTTGTTGTTTTTTTTTTTTCATTATGCCTTTGCTTAAAATCTTCTTTAAGACTTATAGTAGTAATAAAAAATGTTTTAAATAAGAATATATATTAAAACATAATTTATCAAATTCAAATGTAATTGCTACTATAATTACTATAATATTATTACACTTTTCCAAAAAAAAAAAAAAAAAAAAAAAAAAAAAAAAACTCGATTTAAATATATAATTGTATTAAAATACAATTAATCAAATGTAATTTCAATGATATTATAATATTTTCTAAAATTTATATACATATATATAATAAATAATAAAAGGCACATAACTCTTTCCATCCTTTAAAAATCAAAATTCATGTAGATTATGAGTTATGAACAAAAAAAAAAAAAAAAAGAAAGTTATTAATCTTAAATTATATAATATTTTTATTTGTTTTTTTATTTTTCTTTATTATTATTATTATTATTATTATTATTTTGAAAAAAAATATTAGCTTCTTTCTTAATACCTAATAACTCAAAATATTAAATTTTATATTTATGAATTTTTCTTTTTTTTTTTTTTTTACATAATATATATTTTTATTTTTATTTTTATTTTAAATTGCTATTTATTGTATTATTTTTTTGTTTTTACTTTTTTTTATTTTTATTTATTTTTCTATTTTCTCATTTATACTTTTTTTATTCATTTATTTTACTAGATTTTTAGTGTATTATTAAAGTTTATATTTTAATTCAAAAAAGTTTATAAAAGATTTATATTTATAAAAAATTAATTATATCCATTTTTATTTATGCAATATCTTGAATAAACGGTATTAATGATAAAAAGAAAGCAAAAAATACTCTTCTACAGTTTTGAAATAATGTATATTGTCGTACTTCATTTTCTGGGTTATTATTGTTGTTGTTGTTGTTGTTTTCATTATTATTTTCATTATTTAATAATGGTTCATTTTCTCCTATTTCATTTTCAATATTTCTATTGTTATTTTCATTATTATTGTTATTGTTATTATTATCGTTGTTGTTATTATTGTTATCGTTGTTGTTGTTGTTGTTGTTTCCATTATTCTGGTTAGCATTTAATCCATTTCCATTACCTTGAAGATCTTTTTATATAATATATAATATATAATATAAAAAAATATATTAAGAAATGTTCATATCTTTGTGTTATAGATAAATAATTAAAAGTATAATTAATAACGTACTTCTGTAATTAATAACAGTAACTCTTATTCTACCAGTTTGAACCAAAAATATAATGATGGCAATTAATGAAACAATACACATTCTAATATAACCGCCACCTTGTGTAAGTAAATAAACAATGAAAGCTAAACGAACAAGTAAGAAAAATTGATTTGGTTGTTGACGTTGTTGTTGATCATTATCATTTAATATTTGATTAATAACATTCTGTTGAGCATTTTCTGCTTCTGCTTGATCATTATTGTTGTTGTTGTTGTTATCGCCATTAGCATTATTCTCTTCTCTATTTATTGTATTATTATCTATATCATTGGATGTCATTAATGATGGTTGATTATTAATGGGTATAGTTAATGATGGCGCAACCTGAACGGCATAAATAATATTACTTTTTTAGGAATATAAAATTAAGGATAGATTGATAAAATAAATAAAATGCATTTCATTTATTTATTGATATAATATTCAAAATATATTATTACTTAATATATAAATTTAATTGTAATGAAAATAATCTTGTATAATTGAAAACTTACTTAATTAATACATATTGAATAGCATCTGAATTAACTGTAGCAGTTGTGGTTGTCTTATCTGTACTTAAATCAGTATTAACCTCTGATGCTGTAGATGTGCTTGGTTCAGTAACTTTTAAATTCATGACATTTGCTTCAGGTGTAGCAATAGGTATGTTAGTTGGATTTGCTTCTGTTGGTGCAGATTGAGCTTCAGTTTCTTTAACATCAGAATTAATAACATTTGGTGATGCTAGGTTTGAGTCACTAGCAGATGACTCATTTAAGTTTTGCTTTAATTCTTCTGAAGAAACTTGAGTATTAGATGATGGAGAAGTAACAGCACTGACATTTTCAGAATTGGTATGATTACTTGGTTGTTTAGCAGATTTAGCATTTTGTAAAGCAAGTGAATTTATAATGAGATGAATAGTTGGTGGGGTTGATAAATCACACATTTGCTATTATATTATAATAAATATATAACATACAAAATGACATTTATTACAAATTCAATGATATACTATATTAATATAATAAATAAATGTTTATAAATTACCCTTTTTAAAACATCAGAAAGAATTTCATTGTTTAGAATAATTCTTCCACCAAAAATTAAACGCTGATCTGAAGGTTTTGGATTGCTTGGAAATTCTTTACAAATCTTTCTTTTTAGATGTGCAACAGTACTTGATGGGTCAATATAAATATTTAAATCAGTTGTTGTGAATGGACAACGGATGGTAAGTGGAATTCTTACTGTTTTTGGTTGTGTTTCTGATTCTAATGGACTATTTATATCTTCATTTTCCTTTGGATTTTCAGAATCAATTTTTTTGTCAATGCCAGGATTTAATACTGTTGAGGCATTATCTATATCTACAGAATCAACAGTGTTCTGAACTAATTCTGGAGTATTATTTGTTTCATTCATGTTTATAATTATTAAGCTAATATATATTAATTTCTTTTATTTATTTTTTTATATTTTTATATATCTTGTCTACAATAAAAACAAATTATATATATATGTATAAACAAATTAGTATAAGCATTTTCATTAAAATTCAATATATAAAAAATGTTTTTATTTATAAAAAAAACATATAAAATAAATGTTAATGTTTTTTAATTCATAATAATAATTAACATTTTTAAATATATATTGTTTTGTCTTGTATTCATTTTCTTTTATACTTTTTACATATATATTATTAATATATGTTTACACCACCACAATTGAATGATATTTAATAAAATAATAATTGATGTTATATTTTTAAATATACAACAGAATAGTGAATAATGAATGGCATATTTACTTTTTAAAGAATATATTTTCCAAGATAGTTCTTTGTGTTTCTTTATTATTTATTATTATTGTTTATATTTATTTATTTATTTAATAAATATATCTTTACTTTTTTTTTTTTATAATTCTCTACTTTTCATAAATATTAATAATAACAAATTTTGATATTGGTTTAATTTTTAAATTTTAAAAAAAAAAAAAGATAAACGAAAAATTAAAAAAATGAAAAATAAATAAATAAATAAACGACACACAAAATATTTTTAATATTATTTTTTAAAATAAACTTTAAAATATTTTTTAAATTTCTTTAAAAAAATTAATTTATTTCTTTGTATGTTAATAAAATACCTAGTTTTTTCTATTATTTTGTTTTTTGTTTTTTGTTTTTTTTTTTACTTGTTAAGATTATGAAACTATTAAATAACTGATAACTAGCTTAAATCTATTATATTATTATGTTATTATTTAATACAGTGGATTAAATCGTCTAACGATGTGGAATATAGAAATGAAAAAAACTATTAATTACATTATTTACAATGTAAAATGTAGAATAATAGCTGTAAAAATTTTAATGGCAGCAGTCTTTTCATATTAAATTTTATGTACAACATTTATGGATATTTATGGATGGATCGATATATAAATAATTTATAGAATTATTATTAAGAATAAGTATATTTAAATGTTAGTAGTTCATTTTTAGCCATTAATGTATTTATTGTTTATATTTATAATATTATTTTATTTGTATAAAAGAGTATTATATTACTTTTATTAAAAAAAAAAAAAAGTTTATATTAATAAGATAATAAAATTTATTTTATAGTATTTTCAGTATCATAGTATCATCTATGTATATTTTAACATAATAGTGTTGTGTTTGTTATTGTTTATTTATGTGTCTGAAGTTATTAATAAAAGAATGACGTGAATAGAATAAAATATTAACAATCTTACTTGAAAAGCAATTCAAAACACATTTTTTTATTTAATAAAATAATCAACAAGTATATAATGAATATTATAACAATAGAATATAGTTTTCTTTTTTTTTTTTTTCTTTTTAGTAAAGAATTTTTTCTTAAACAATGTTTATATATATTTATATATTACATATATTATACTCTTCCTCACTTTTTTTTTTCTCAAAAATAGTTTGTATTAGTTTTTCTCTCAAAAATATGGTTAAGTTATTATGAAGGATACAAGATTTTAGGTAATGCTACACATAATGAAAGATTAGGTTATTTTCTTAAATTATATTTTATTAGCATTTTTTAGAATTAATTAATTTTTTTTTTAATATATAAAATAATTTTAACTCTTAATTATTTATGTTTAAAATTTTTATTTTATTAAAAAAAAAAACATAAAATAAATTAAAAGTATGGCCAAAGGTAATTGAAACATTATGTTATTAATTAAATAAATTTATATGTATTAGTATATATTTAAATGAATAATAAATAGATACTATTATCAATATAATTACAAACAATACTTTTGGAATATATTATTAAATTTAAAAGTATTGACAATAACAATTGATAATAATTAAAAAAGGAATAGTTGATCCATCAAAAAATATAGTATTAATAAATGAAATATAATACTTTTATTATTCAATATATTTAAATCAGTTTTAATATATATATTTTAATTTACAATCTTAATAAATATATGTTATATAATATAATTTTTTAAACAATAGTTCCACGTAATTTCAGACTTTTGGAAGAATTAGAAAAGGTAATAAATGATTTTATAAATATAATTTACTTGTAATTTAGTAATTCTTTATTAAACATTTTTTTTTTTTATTTAAATTTTATTACAATAAAAAGGGTGAAAAGGGTATCGGTGATGGTTCCTTAAGTTATGGTCTTGAAGATGGTGAAGATATGTTATTATCTAAATGGAATGGAACTATCATTGGTCCACCATTTGTAAGCTAATTTATTATTATAATAAAAATAAATACATATATATTTTAAAAAGGTTGGAATAGGAAAAATCTAATGTTTTAATTTTTTATTAATTCAACCTATTAACAAAAGTCTGTTCATGAAAACAGAATTTACTCTTTAAAAATTTTCTGTGATATGGATTACCCAGACAAGGCTCCAAGTGTTCAATTCATTTCAAAAATCAATATTCCATCTGTTAACCAACATAATGGAAAGGTATATATTTACTATTGATAATTACTTAATATTCAATTTTTAAAAGTTAATTAATAATTTCCACATTTGATATATTATATTAATATAATAAATATTAAAAGGTTGAAAAATTACATTGCTTAAGTAACTGGAAACGCCAATATACTATTGAACATGTTTTATCTGAACTTCGCAGGTAAATTATTGAAATTAAATAAATTTAGACAATATTATATGTATATGTATTTTGTGTTTCTTATGTAAATAATATTATATCATTATTATATAATTAAAATTAAAAGTGAAATGGCTAATCAAGGTAGAAAATTACCACAACCACCAGAA
Source organism: Piromyces finnis (assembly GCA_002104945.1). Taxonomy (NCBI): domain Eukaryota; kingdom Fungi; phylum Neocallimastigomycota; class Neocallimastigomycetes; order Neocallimastigales; family Neocallimastigaceae; genus Piromyces; species Piromyces finnis. The sequence goes on along the minus strand of MCFH01000009.1, from coordinate 862,565 downwards.
GGTTCTACTTTTTAAATAGATTAGAAGCTTATAAAAAAAATTGAATGTGCTTTATATACTTTTATATAGAGCTGATATTTTTTAAATTATTTTTCTTTTTTTTTTACAATTTAAATACAATATACTGAAAACTAAACCAAGCAACCAAAGCAACCAAAAAAAAAAAAAAAAAAAAAAAAAAAAGGAAAGAAAAAAAAAAAGCAATAATAAATTATTGTGAAAAAGAAAAATCAATATTAATAGGAAAATTTTATAAAACATTATTGTTAATATATTTTATATTATTAAATAATTCATAAAGATATTTAAAAATTATAAAATATTTAAATTCATAATATTAAAAAACAATAAATATATATATATATAAATAGTAGTTCAATCCATAGTGGAGTATAATCTTTAAAGACAACGCAAATCAGTGTATAATAATAATAATAATAATACCCTTTAAAATATAAAAAAATTTAATTATTTTATATAGAGTGCAGTAATTGTTACAATAATAATATTATGATTATTATTTAGATAATTATATATTTATTGATTATTAATTATATTATATAATGACTATTTTGATAATTATTCTTGTTATTATTTAAAAATTAGTGCTTGATGAAAAATAGTATTTTTTAATTTTTTTTTTTTTTGTTTATACTTATTTACAAATTATTATTATTTTTTAATGTTTGTTAAATATAATGTCTTTTAATACTTGTGTTAATAAACCATGGGTAACTTCAATAGCAATTTTTGAACTAGAAGAGATTAAAAAAAAAGAAGAAAAAAAATTTTTTTTAAATATATTAACTTTTTTAAATATAAAATATATTTTTATTATGTTTGGGAATTGTTACCTATCTTGAGAAATTTTTTGAAGTGAATCTGTTTGGGATGTTTCTTCTTGTTCAATTTGTCTTTCACGATTCATTATATATAATTCATCTTGTTCAATTTTATCTGCTAAATCCGATATTTGTAAAGCATTGTATGCACGATTCTATACATTATACATTATAGTTAATATCAATGAATGTGAAGAAAGATTAGATAATATATATATAAAAGAAAAATTAGAAAACTAATGAAAAAATGTTTAAATAAAATCAATAGAATAATTTATTAATTTATAATAATAAAAGACTAAATAATAATAATAAAAAAAAAAATAAAACAAACAAACAAACAAACAAACAAAAAAAAAAAATAGTTACTGTAAGTAATGATGAAGAAGATAGAGTATTAATCCAATATTTATTCCATAATGATGCTAATAAATTTGTATCAAGTTCTGATTTAAAGTAACTAATTTCTAATGAATAATATCTTTTTTTTTTTTTTTATTAGTATTATAGAAAAATAAAAATAGAATTAATAGGTATATTATAAAAAGGATATTATATAGATGATTAAATAAAAATAATTTACCTTTTACAATGAATACCAAAGTCTTCAATTTTATTTAATGGAATAGTTTGATATTCAGAAGGTTTATCATCTGGAATATAGTCCTAAAGACAAAATAAATATTTAGAAATATAAATATATAATTTTTACTTTGTCATTTATGAAATATGTTTTTATTTTATTTTATTTTTATTACTTCTGGGAATGTTCTAAAAGCACCAATTTCAACCTTTCCTGCTGACATTGTTCTATTTGGATCAATCTATTTTTTATTTGTTTTAGTCAATGATTAAGTATTAATAATTTATAGAATGAATTTGTTAAGATATACATATAACCCTTTTTTTTTTTTTTTAATTAAAATTATGATTATTATTTTCTTAATTCTATTCAATGAAATACATACTACAACAGCAACAAAAGGTTCTTGATATTTTTGATTTAACATTTGAGTACTAACATCAATACCAGAAAGCCAACAACCATAACCTGGATGGCTATGATACCACCCTATAACATTTTCCATACGGCCAACCTTTTTAATATATATGATATATATGTAAATTACTATCTATTATTTAGAGTAAATTATTCTATTTATATTCTTAATATTACCTGTTTACTTTTTTCATTATATTCAACCATATATTCATAACCTTCAGCTTGAGCATTAACACGAGTTTCTGTACCTTCAACAGGTAAGGCAAATGAATCCATAACAATCATTTCATTACCAACAATTTTACCTTGCATAAGTCCCATAATTTCAAGACCATCACCAGATCTTGCATGCATAACCTTTGTGATTTTCATCATTTATTTATTTATTATTATTATTATAATAAAATAATTTTTGTTACAAATCGCAAACGTGTATTTGTTATTTGATTATAAAAATAATATAATATAATAATTATTAATAATTATTAAAATTGAAATTTTGTGATTTTGAAATTTTGAAATTTGGAATTTTGTTATTGTTTATTCCTTGCTTTCTATATTTCTATATTTCTATATCTATTTATTATTATTATTATTATTATTATTATTATTATTTTATATTTCAAATACCATTTTGATTAAGGCAATGGCTGAAATTCGAATTTTCTTAAAGTAGTATACACTGAAATTTCATTTTTAAATAATATATAAGAAATTTGTTATTTTATAATTATAATATCGGTTTTTTTCGTTATCCATTTGTATAAGTAGTATAAAAGATATTTATTGTAGAAAACATTTCGTAAAAAAAAAAAAAATAATTATTAAATATAAATATATAATAGATTGAATATTGAATAAAACAAAAATAAAAAAATTAGTATATTAAAAATTATATATAGATCTTTAAGAATGAAATACGATATCCAAATTTTAATTGAACAATTAAACAAAATTTAAAATTACTTTGTAAAGATAATAATGAAAAACTTCTTTACAATATATCTTTTAAAGTATTTTTTATTTGATAGAAATTTCAAAATAAAAAATATAACATTATTTATTTATTATATTAAAATAGCATACTCTTCTTTCCAAGGTTTTTCATCATTTATTTTTTTTTGTTCTTCTTTATTATAACGATATATTGAATCTTGCATAGCATTGGTGGTTTTAATATTATTTTCCAATTCAAAACGTTTTAAAGCTTCTTGACTACTCATTTTTATGAAATTTAAATTTCTCTATAAAAAGAAACAAATAATTATAAATAGAAATTTTATTTTATTTATTTTTTTTTTATTATTATATTTAAAGTTTTTCTTTGTTTATTATTTATTTATCTTTTATTTATATTTAACACAAAATTACCAAAATACTTAATGGATTAAAGTAGAGTTTTTAAAAAAAATATTTTTTCTCTGTTTAAAAAGTGGAAGATTTCATTATTCCTATCTTATTTATTATATTGAAATATGATTTATTTTTTATTAAAATTTAATTTAAAAATGAATTAAATTAAAATTTTTAAAATAATTTGTGCAATGTAATTTTTTAGTAGGTAATACAATAATTATAGCTGTAGCATAGTATAATAAGAATAATAAATTATTATTCTTAGGACTGTTTAGATATACATTAAAGGTAGTTTTTGTTTTTTTGAAACTTTTATTGTATTATGTTAATTAATATTTGTTTGCATCGTATAAATAAAGTTTAAAAATAACAAGGAGAAAAAAAATTAAAATGAAATTTGAATATAATGTATTTTAGTAATGTTAAAGTAAGGCTACTATTATTCTAAAGTATAAATATTAGGTTTGACTTCCAATATGAGAACTAAAAACAAAAATCTTGATAAATTTCGCATGATAAAAAATCTATAGGCAACATTAATTGTGCTGGTCCTAATGTCTTATATTACTCTTTCTTTTGCATTGATACTTTTTGTATTGATATTTATTATTGTTGGCAAATTAAAATCATATAATAATATGATTTTGATTTTGGTAAGAAGTTCTGCAGTAACTGTCAAGAAAGGGACTTGACTTAGTTTGAAAATTTACAAAATCCTTTTCCATTCCCTTGAATTATTGCTATTAAAATATTTTTATACCTTCAAGAAAGAATTTAAATATAAATTATTATTTAATGAACTAGAATAATCGTTAGGTGTAATAATAATAATGTGGTGGCTCACTATTTTTTTTTTTTTTTTTTTTTTTTAATGGCATCAAATATTTTTAAACTTTATTATTAATTTAATTAAAATTATAATGCATATTATAAAAAAACAAACTTATAATTAAAAATAAAAATAAAAAAAATATGTTTAAATAAACACAAATGAATAAAAATTGGGTATATGTATTCTAGTAATTTTACTTAAAGTAAGAAAGCCACTATTATACTAAAGTTGACTTCCAATGGGATACCGAGCCAAAGATTAAAATTTTATCATGGGACAAAATTATGATCTCCATTGGTTGCGCTGGTCCTGGCCTGTCTTACTGTTTCTTCAGTATTGATACTCTTGGATGTTGCTTCAAACCTTTTGAACATTGACCATTGCTGGCCAATAACAAAAGGCATGATTTTGGTTAGAAGTTCTGCTGTTATCGTCAAGAATGTTGTTCCTTTGTAAGTGTTTGATTGAATCTGACACTTGCATAGTTCTTTCCATTCCCTTGAGTTGTAATTGATATTGTTAAAACTTCTTCCTCCAAGAAGGAATTTAAATATTTTATTACACACACAAGAATAGTCATACACATTAATATTCACTGGATTATTAGAACTATTACTATTATAAATTACTATCTAAATTAGAATTATTATCTTCACTATTGCTATTATTACTAATATTACTACTATTATTAAAATTACTATTACTATTACTATTACTATTACTATTACTATTACTATTACTATTACTATTACTATTACTATTACTATTACTATTACTATTACTATTACTATTACTATTACTATTACTATTACTATTACTATTACTATTACTATTAATATTATTGCTATCTCTACTTATATTAACATTTTCATTATTATTGATAGGACTGTTGGAATTACACTGACTGAAAAAACTTAATTGTTGGACTATGGAATTGTAATGTTTAATACGTATATCTCTAAATGATGGACAATCTAATAACCAATGCTTAATACTTTGATCTCCACTCATGCAACATGGACAGTAGTTAGGACAAACTGGATCAACAAATTTAGCAGCTTTGGTAACTCTAGCATCCAACTTGTATCTGTTTCTTGCTTTCAATAGCCAGTAGAAGCCATAGGCAAACTCTGGGTACTCATAACATAATTTGATAAAATCTTTAGTTTCAATAAATTTATTATCATCATAATATTGCGCTATGATTGAATTCCTTTTGAGATCTTTCCAATAAAAGTTTTTAACTGCTTTAACATCTCCATGCTTCTTTAGTTTTTTATCAAGTGTCCTACTTGATTTGCACCATATATATTTTCTAAATTTAGGAATGTAATTGACAAGGTATGAAATAATACAATATGTGTTTTTCATTTGTTAAAACATCTAACCTGAGCTAATGCGCATTTGGCTGACAGCGGAGGAATATTCAAATATTTTGAAATATAGTATAGAGATATAAACGATACAGCCTTATGAACTCCGGCAACCCATCGTATTCCTTTGTTAACATGCTTCTGAGCAATCCTAGACCTAACTTTGTTGGATCCAAGTAATGGTGCAAAGTGTGAAACTCTGCTGATCACTTGTGAGTTAGGTACTAGCTTTTTGAAAGGAGTAAGAATATTAGGATTTCTTAAGAATTTACTGATTGAGAAAAGTCCTTTCAAAACCTTGCTATTAAGAGCTTTAATTATTGGTTTAAGGGACAAATTCTTATCAAATGGAACACCAAAATAAGGTAGCAATCAGTAGTTGGAATGGGTTTTCCTGCTAAGTAAAATGTTGGATCTTTCTTGTTCTGATTTTCTAATGATTCAGGACGAATCACCATTGTTGAACATTTCCGGATACCAGATTCCATTTCATTATACAAAGCCCATTCATTAACTCTTTTTAGCATCTTTTTTAAGCATCTTCTTGATGGAGCATAAATAACTATATCATCTGCAAAAAGTCCACCACAACATCGAATGCCTCCTAAATTAACTTCGAGATCTTTGCACTCTTTAAAAATATCATTAATAAAGAAATTAAAAAGAATAGGTGAAAGTGAGCAACCTTGATGGACTTCTTTCTTCATATCAAAAGATTTTGAGAATTGTCCATCTAATTTGACATTGGCCTTAGATGTTAAATATAAATTTTTTTGAATCGTAAACTCTTACCTCTGATTCCTAAACAATTTAATTTATAGAGAATATAGAATATTACCGATTGAATCGTATGCTTTCTTGAGATCTAAAAAGGCTAAATATGTCTCTTTATTATCTAATTGATATCTACGACATATTTCTTGGATTGAAATGAAAATACTGATATTTTCTTCCTTTTTTTCGAAAACCAAATTGTTCGGATTTAATGAAATTATTCTTAAGACCATATTCTGAAATTCTAGTGGTGACAATTTTTGAAATCAACTTAATACCATTATTGATAAGTGATATACCTCGGTAGTTATCATAATCTGTCAAATCTCCCTTCTTAGGAATAGAAACAATACTGGATTCATTCCATGAGTTGGGAAAGTCTCCATCCCAAATACGGTTGAATAATTTAAGAATAAAATTTAACCCATTAGCATCATTATCTGAAGTGGTATTACCGGAAGAATTATTATCTGTAGCATTATTAGAATCATTACTTGATGGAATTAATGCTTTGTAAAATTCAATTAGAAGACCTGATGCTTTGTAATTTGGAGTAAGGAGGATAGCTGACTTGACTTCATCAATACTAATATCTTGGTTGATATCTCATTCATCAAGTATAAGGAGTGAAAAACGCTTATTCATTGGTTCTTCATACCAATGTTCCAAATCAAGACTTACACCACTTGGATCGTACGCAAGATTTTCGAAGTGATCATGTCATAACTCTAGTTGTTCTTCCGTAGCAACAACTAAATCTCCATTCTTATTTTTAATTGGTTGAGCAATAAAGAAAGTAACTTTTCCAATTTTAATCCTATTAGTAAATTCATCTGTATCATAAATTAAAGATGTAATTTTTTCATTCCACCGTCTTCCTGACTGCTTTTATCTGTATAGGGATTTATTAAGTTTCCAAAATCCTCTTCTATAATTTCTATCCTTCTGGGATGGTTATATAAATATATCTAATTGAAATATTTTCCATTTAAATTTTTCTAACCCATTGATTTTGTGTATCCCTTTATACTTTTTTATTTTGTTCTTGTTTTATAATTGTATTTTATGTTTTGTATATTTTTATAAATATTAACAATGTTATATAAATTATTTTTATTTTGCTTATTGGTTTCTTCATCATTTGTTTGGGAATGGTGTAAACTTTTGGGTAACTGTGTAGATAACCCTCATAAAGGTCATAATTATTATATAGGTAACACAGATAATGGTTGTAGTAATCTTTATGTATGTGGTCGTAGAGCTGATATACCAGTTTCTGATTATCGTGGTGGAAATGATCCTGTGTGTAGACAAAGTTATGAAACAGGATACCTTAATTGCTTTAATGAGAATGTTAAAGGCTGGTTTGAAGACGGTGTGGTTCGTAATGGTGGTGTTTTATTCCCAAGAAAATTTGGATATGAAAAACCATTTACTTGTAGCTGTAGTAAGTTAAATAAAGTTTATGTTAATAAAAAAGATTCTAATTGCTACCGTTTTGCTGTTGGTAATGTGGTTATAATAATCTTTCTTTTTTAAATCCATTTTACAGCTTCATTTTGATTTTTTGGAGATTAAAAATTTGTTGCGAAATATGAAATGAAGATTATATAACATTATTTACTGAAGTAATACTGAGCTCGTCTGCAGTTGAAAAAGCAGTTGAAGTAAACTCTTTGGAAAGTTCATCTGTAGAAACATTAGGATTGTTGAGTTTTGCTGAAAGTATTTAGAATTTATTATGACTGAGAATAGATTACTTTTCCTCAATACATTTTAATCTATTCCATTTCAGAATTTTCTTAGGAACATTAAAGTTATTAGAAAAATCATCCATAGGATGAATTTTTCCTGGTTAAAAGTCTGCCTAAGGTCAAATTTTGCCTGGCTAAAAAGTCTGGCTAAAATGGCCAAAAATCTAGGATTTATACTAAATCATCATAGGAATAATTTTACCATTAATAAGGAATGGCTTATAATCTAATACAGGATAAAAATCATTTCTAAATGATCCTGAGTATATAAGATCTTTCATCTTCGAATTGACAAGAGCACGATCAATGTCGGAAGATTGATCAACATAGATATTGTGATGACTAAGAGGCATATAAACATTTCCAATCGAGTATTTGAATCTATATATATAGAAATAATATACTTTCCAGAAAAGTTTTCAAGTGAGGCTTGACACGAATAATTGTGAATACCTAAATATAAATCTCTCTCATTTCAGGAGCTGATTCATCAGCTTTCTTGAAAAAGTGTCTATAGTTTCGTAAAGTAACACTATTCGATTCAGGACCATTTCCTGTTTCTTGAAAACATAAAAATAATGATTTAAAAATAGCTGTAAAATAAATACTATCTCTCTTTTCGTAATTCCACCCATTGGTGTTCCAACTAAGACAAAAAGAAAAGTTATCAGGTTTGTTGGATGAAGAAGAATCGTTGCTATTATTATTATAGTCATCATTATAAATGGATGATGCTTCAGAGGAATTAGTTGAACTATTATTAGATGGCTGTGTAACTGAAGAACTATCAACTATTGAACTGTTATCAGAGTTGATAGATAGAACTATTAGAATTAATTGTTGAATGTTGAGGTTGAAATTGTGTTTGTTGCAGATCTGGAATATTTTCATGTTAGAAATCTTGTTGAAGATCTTGTAGAAGATCTAATTGTTGATGAGATTGTTGAACCGACTGTTGAATTGATTATTAATGTTTATTAGAAACTAAAATTTTACTTTTGAGTGAGAAAAAAGTGTATTTGTGATCCCTTCTACTACGAGCTGAAAAGGAAATTGAGGCAACGGAAAGTTTCTTCTTTAAGATGTGTAAGATTTTATTAGAGTCTTTCATTAAACCATGAACCTTGACTAAGAAAAAAGTGATCATTGAAATTCTTAAAATATTTGATACTAATAACTGAATTAAAATTATCCTTCAGAATAACATCGAGTTTTTTCCATAGCATACTAACGGACCATGATCGAATACCACGAATAAAGAAGAAGCTAATATTATCTAAAGGGATATCATAAGAGCGATTAACACGTCTGATATAATTCTTATTTTTTATATAAGGGACTAACATGATAATTAATTCTAATTAAAAGTAAATTGAATATAAAATAAATACTAATAAAAATTATAAATATAATGTATATGGGGAAAAAAAATGTATCTCTCTTCTTAAAAAAGTACTGGATAGTACAAAAAATTGTTTCTATGTTTTGATTAAAGTTTCTTTTGAAATTCAAGTTGTAAATTTTTTTTGTAAATTCTAGTTTTGGTTTATTGTTTGTTGTTAGTAAACTCGATTCACCTTTTGATTGTTTTGATTGTGTAAATAACAACTTAAAATATTCTTTTACCATCATTACGCGTGTTTGATATTACTAAACCCTACATTGAATTGCTTTTTTCTTAACACTAAAAATAAAAATAAAATAATATCCATTTTATAAAATCAAACTATTATTATACAATGTTTAATCCCTCTATTTTTCTTTTCTTTTCTTTTCTTTTTTTTTTAATATATATATATACATATATATTACTTCTATTTTATTTATAAATGTTACAAACTATATATACAATAGGTATTAGAAAAAAATATTATAAAAAAAAATATAACTCTTTTATAAATTTTTAATCATATTATTTGTCCTAATACATAATATAATAAAAAAAAATAATTATATCAATAATAATATGGGTATCTAAAAAGAAAAAAAAAAATAAAATATAATCCTATAGGATTATTATTATGAAATAGAAGAAGAAAAAGAAAAATCATTACTAATAGCTCTATATCATTTCTATTTCATCATAATTTCATATTTTTTTTTTTTTTTATTTTTATATATATACAAAAAGTTATCTTTTTCTATTTATTTCTTAGTATTCTTTTTAGATTTCTTTGCGTCCATTTTCTTTTGAGCCTTTTTTGATATTGTCTTATTTATTCCAGAATATTTTTGTTTATCTCTCTTATTCATAGTAGATGTATCTCTATTACCTTTACCACCTTCCCAATGACTTGCCGCTTTTTTTGTTAAAGATTTACCACATGAACAATCTTTATCACTGAAAGGTTGTTCTTTAGAACAAAAACCGCAAATCATACGATTGGCCCATTTTGATTCATGATCGCTATGAGCATCATGACAAACGTCACAGGGGAAAATTTTTCCACAACATGGGAAACGGAACCAACGATATGATTTTTTATAATGTTCACATACCCCTTTATTTGGTAAAGGTTGTCCTTGAATAATACCTAAGGATTGTTCCTTTTCCTTCTTTTTCTTTAACTTGATACGTGAGGCGGCTGGTAATCCATCATCACATAATTTTTCAGTTTGAGCAAATTTTACATATTTAATTAAATCAATATTTAAGACCATATGGTTATAGCATTTCTTACAAAAGACATCATTATCTTGGGAACGCTTAACACCGTTTAAAGCAGGTTGATCTGTGTTACATTTTTCACATTGAATAACAAAATTACTTGGTAAAAAGTCAAATGGAACACAGCCTTCTAAATCGATATAACCAATAGCTAAAGAAAATTGACTTAAATATTCTGAACGGTAACGAACACCAATAGCTTGTCTACAAGTTTTACAGTGTTTCCAATAAACAGAATTAACAATGAATGGTTTTTCTTCTTCTTTATTCTCTTCATTGTTGGTATTTGTTGATTTTAATTTTAATTGACCCATAGGCTTAATATCACGGAAATCAATTATATTTCTACAACGATCACATTTTAAGGAAAGACTTAATCCAACACATTGAAGTAATGCGATACCATTAACCTTAATATTTGGTAAACGAATATGAATACCTTTTGGAACTTCTGAAGAGAGAGCAGTTGGTCTAACTGCATTTTCATTTTCATCTCCTTCTTCAATGTCAACATCGTCATCATTTTCTTCTTCATAACCATGTGTAAGATTAGCATTTTGATTTTCTGAATATAATGCGTCTATATCCTCATCATCCTCATCATCACTAATTTGATTATCAAAATCAATATCGTTTAGATCAACACTATGATCTTCACTATCACTATCACTGTCACTATCATCATTATCACCTGATTTATTTTCTTCTTTGTTTTCATTTTTGTTTTCTTGTTCTTTTTCTTTTGCTTCATCTTCTGGTTTCTTAATATTAGAAACAAAAGATATAACGACGGATGGTTCTTCTGGTTTATTAATTAATAAATCTTCTAAATTATGATCTAGCCAATTCATTAAATTAACTAATGGTAAACGTGGCTTAATATTAGCTTTACGATTGAATGTATTGATAATATTGTTAATAAGGTTTTGTGGAATGTCTTGATGAATAATATTTGCTATTTTACATGATCCAATTGGATAAGTCATTGGGACTACTAATTCTATTTTCATGAAATCTAATTCAAATGGGAAATCTGGATCAGTTGGAGCAAAATTAAAGGCAACTTTTGTGTAAGCTGGAATTTTTTCAATAATTTTAAATGATTCTCTGTAACGTCTTTCTAATTGTTCAATTTCAATATCTCTTTGTGTTTTATTTTCTGGTATTCTTGGTTGAGGTCTTGCAACAGGTCTTCTAGCACTATTAAAATTCTTTGGATAAGAGATCTTTACAGTAACATTGTTGTCTTCTTTTTGGACGGAATCATTTTTATCTTTTTCATTATTATTTTTCATATTATTATTTTTACTGTTATCCTTTTTATTTTCCTTATTATTATTATCCTTATTATTTTCCTTTTTATCATTATTCTTTTTATTCAATTTCCTATTATTTTCTGATGATGCAGAAGGTTCCAAGGCTTTTTCATGAAGGAATTGGCACTTTTCCCCTTTTTTACAGCCTTCTGGAGTATTAAAGAATTTACAGATTTTTTTATCATTATTTTCAGAGGTATCTTTTTTATCTTTTTTTCCTTTTCTACTATTTCTTTTGGATTTGTTATTATTATTATCGTTTGATTCTTCTTTATTATTTTCATCTTTATTTTCATCTTTATTTTTTTGGTTTCTATTTTTATTTTTTTCTTGCTTCTCTGAAGCTTTTTTTGAATTGTTCTTTTCTACCTTGATATGTAAAAAATCACAATTTTCACCTTTAACACATCCTTTTTTAGAGTTGAAAAATTTACAAATTTTTTCTTTATTTTCAGTTGCTACTACTGTTGCTATATATATAAACATTTAATAAATATAAAATTTGTTGTTAGTTTTATTCTTTTTTTTTTTTATTTTCTTTTTTTAAAATTACATAATAATTATTAATATTATTCATGGATGAACCATTTAAAATTGTAAATAATTTATAATTATTATTATAAATATCTATAATAAACCATTCTTCTTTAAACAATAATAACAATAATAATATAGAAAAATACCATTTTCTTGATTGCTTGTAGTATTTTCTTCTTCCGACTTCATTTTTTGTATTTTTTTAATATGTTATAAAAAAATAACTTTATGGTGATATTTAAAATTAATTTATTTATGATTTAAAATTAAATAATTACAAACTTAAAGTAATATTTTATATAGTAAAACTATTTAATTTAATCTTATTACTATTTATTTTTTTTTAAACCTTTTCAATATTGTTATATGAATAAATAAAAAAAGACAAAAAAAATGCTTCTTTATATATATTTTACTTTTGTTTTTGTTTAAAGGGATGAGTTATTGATAAAATTTTAATTTACAATACAATTATTAATATAATATGTTTATTACATTATTATTCAGAAATTATTGGTTGATTAATATTTATTCATAATGTAATGAAAATGTGGATAAGTAATTGAGGATGATGAATTAGTAATTAATTTATAATTATTAATACTTTTGATAACATATTTAGTACAGACAATTATCAAACGATCATCTATAATTATTTTTTTATTTATTGTTTAATTTCTGTAAAAGATATACTATTTCAATATTTAATAAAAAGTTTATAATGGAAGTAAAAACTAAGAAGCTTTTTATTTATTATTAACTTTAATAAATTTTTTAGACTTTCATTTATCCTCATCTGACCTCCTGAATTGTATATGGTATGTGAATGCACATTATTGTACGTTGCCATATCAGTACGACATCGGCACAATCACCCCTCTGGGCAGGGCTAATATAGAATGGCTTATTACTCTTAACACAAGACCGAGCTACCAACAACAGTGATCTCCTTAGACCTTTATTAGCGTAGGATGATTAACGATGAGAATAACTCTCAAAGATCATAGTTAGTATTCTGTGAATTTATTGATACCCCTTTCTACGAATACTCTAAAATTCAGAGGAAAAACCGCTTGTAACGGAGAAAACTACCTATCTGAATTAAATGCTTAGGGTAGAGTCTGGTGGTATGATTAAACTTACCTGAATTGACCTTTAACCTCTATTCTTTTGGCGCAAACCTGAAACAGGAAAATTACTAAAGAACTGTCAATGGCGGGGGTCGAACCAGAAGCCTTATGAATGCTAAGTAGGTCTTAACAACCAGGATAGAAACTGGAATGACAAACCCAAAATAAATAACACTAAGCTAATCGTTGATTATAATAATATATTAAAATAATCATCATTATTAAATAATAATATAAATATGAAATACATTACGTATACATACATAATTTTTGACATTGTATATAATTTATACTACAAAAATATGCCTCTCACAAAATAATAATGTATATAATTTGTAGTATTATTTTTAAAAGATTGTTAAATCTATTTTCACCATTTTTTTAATTAAAATTTTTTTTTAAAATTTAAAATTTTAATATTAATAATTTTAAAAAATAAAATAATTAAAATTTAAAAGGTATAACAAAAGAATGATAAATTGTAGAAACTTTCATATTTATATTATAAAAATAATAATTATATATTTCATTATTATCTTGTTTTTTTTTTTTTTTTCATCTATTTCATACTCTTCTTTACAATAGATATCCGATTTAATTAGAAGGAATATTTATTGTAACTATTTTAATTAAATAAATCATGATGATGAATTTTAATTATTAACTTTGTCAACATTTTTAAACTATAAGCTGTACATCTTTGTATTATTAACATAAATCTATTAAAAATGTATTAATGAATTAAAAATAATTATATATTAAATATTTTGTTATAAAATAATAAAATAACACGTGTAATGTGGCTTTAATTAATTTTTTAGATGATTAAATCCAAAAAAAAAAAGTATTATACCTCTTCTATAAAACGAAAGTATTTCATCAAAGGGATGGACAACAAGATCATTATTGAAATACTATTTTTTTTCATATAGATTATTTTTTTTGGTAGTCCATATAAAAAAGGTGTTTAACGGTCTGTAACAAAAATTATAGGAATATAGGTAATTTTTAATCCCAAAAATTCCGCTGTTTATTATCATTGTGATTCAAAAGGATTACAATATATTATAATAGCATTATAGCATTGTAGTATTATATAGTATTATAATAGTATTATATAGTATTATATAAATATTATATAATAGTAGTATTATATAGTATTATAATAGTATTATAATAGTATTATATAGTATTATATAAATATTATATAATAGTAGTATTATATAGTATTATAATAGTATTATATAGTATTATATAAATATTATATAATAGATAAAATTGTATATATCATATTATTATTAAATTATATTTATTTCTAATAATTTTTTTTTCTTCCCAAAATTGACCAAAGAAATTTTTTTATAATTCATATACTAAAAAGGAATTTAATTTAATTTAAATTATAAATAGACTTTTTATATGCTAAAATGTCATTTTTAATTATAATTATATATGCTATAGTATATTAATAATATATTAAAATATGAATAATTCTTAATAAAGGATGAATCAGAAAAATCATTTTTTTTTTATTTGTTAAAATTTAATAGTTAAATAAATAATAAACATGATTAAAATGAAATAAATTAAAAATCCAAGTTATTCATATATGAAGCATATAATAGGATATTATTTTAATATATTTTAATATATCAATAATTATATATAACTCAATTAAATTATTGGAATAATAAAATTATTTAATATATTACAGTAGTTTTTATTTTGTATTATTATATTGGTGTAATATTTATAGTAAATGATAATCATATTGTATTAAACTTTGAATCCATTAATTTAAAAAAATTATAGTCAATATATATTATTATCTATTGAAAATAATAATTAAACTCATTATTAAATATATTGTACCATATATTACTATATATTTTTATGTAAGACGAATAATCAAAAAGGTAAGAAAATCAAAATAATTAATATTAATAATAATAATAATAATAATAATAAGAATAATAAGAATAAAATTTTTAAATGATTAATAATTATTATCATTTTTGAATATATCAATTTATTTAAATAATTATAAACTTTATCAAAGTAGGGAGGCCTATTTAATTTCATTATTGAAAAACAAGAAAAATAATATTAAAAATTGAATAATCATCATTGTAAGTAGTAGTAAATAATAATAGTAATAATCGTATGCAATAAGTAGTAGTAAGGTAGTAGGTAATAGTAACCATCATCCTATTATAAAACACTAAAGACATACAAATTAAAAATTAATATAATTTATTTAATTATCAACATTTGCATATTAATATTATACTTTGAAATTTATTTACAAATTTTAATATATAATAAAATTTTTATAAATATATTTACCTTTTTTTTTAGTTGCTTTTATTTTTTTTTCTTTTAAATATAAAAACAAAAATAAAAGGAAAAAAGAAAAAATATAAAAGGATATTTTATCTTTGGTCAAAATAACAAACATATATTAAAAAAAAAAAAAAAAAGAAAATAAAAATAACTAAATAATATAAAGGTTAATAATACGAATTTAATTAATCGTCTATAAAAATATATATAAATATAATGAAAATAATCAATCAATATGGGATATACAAGAAGCACAAGAAATACATTATAGTTTTGAAAGTCAATTATATATTTCGAGTATTAATATTATAAATCAATATTATAAATAAAAACTTTATTAAAAAAAAAAAAAAACAGTGTGAATTATAATATTATTATAATTATAAGAATTAAAAATGAATATAAATTATTTTTTTTTTAAAAAATTGATTTAAACCACCTTAAAAGAAAAAAGAAGAGTAAAATATTAAAGCAAAAAATAACATGTTAAAATCCTTATTTTAAAATATAAAATGTCTTAAACAATAGACTTATTTTCATAGAAATCCTATTTTTAAAATATAAAATAATCTAAAAGATAAAAATAAACTAAATATTTTAAAATCATTTTTAATTAAAAGAAAATGAAAATATATATGTATAAATTTTATATTATTAATATTGAAAAGCAAAAACACATTAAATATATTTTACAAACATACTAAATATCATTTTTATTAATAAAAATCTAGGTATTTACATTGATACATCGATAAAAACATAACATTTCAATAAATAAATATCCAAATTAAAATAAATAAAATAATACAGAAAAAACAAAGAAACAAACAAAAAGAATATATCTATATCTAAAAAAAATACATTTACATATTCATAATTATTACATATCATATAATATTCAAAATGAACAATAAAATTTTATATTTATTTGTTATATGCTTCATTTGCTTTAATTCAGCAAATGCTTTATTAAAGACAAAAATTTCTCCAAAGGGAAAAGTTATGTTAATCCGTCATGCTGAAAAGCCAGCTTCAGGAAATGTAAGTTTTTAATATATAAATTAATGTTATATTTCTTTTTAAATAAGAAAATGAAATTGGAATATTTTAATTTTTTAATTTACTATATAATAAATCAATGCTTTATTTTTTTTAAAATTATTTCAAGTATATGATGAGTTAAAATACATTGAAATAATACTTTTTTTTTTTTTTTGTAATTATTTCTTGAATATAAATATAATTTAAATATGATAAAATATTAAAATATTTTTCATAATTCAAAATTTATTATATATAGGATTTATCTGCAATGGGATGGCGTAGAGCTGAATGTATTAGAGATTTATTTACAACTAATACCACTTTAACTCCAAAAAAAATTTATGCTCAAAAAGCTTCAAAGAAAAATGATGAAACAATTCCAGATTCACGTCGTCAAATTGAAACTGTTGCTCCACTCGCTAGAAAATTATCTCTTACTATTGACAATAGATTTACTTCATTTGAAATTGATGAATTATGTCAAGATATCAGTGGATTAGAAGAAAGTGATTTCCCAGTATTAATTTCATGGAATCATGAAGATATTAAGAATTTCTTGATTAACTTAGGTATGAAATATCAAATTGCTCCAACTTACCCAAGCAAACGTTATGATCTTATATTTAATATTGAAACCGATATTAATGGTGAAGTAGTTTTTTCATCACAATCCCAAAATTGTGAAGGTTTAGGTGATTACCGTTTTATTAATGGTGCTAACAGTATTGCCAAGCACTGGGTTAGTAGAGCCTTAGTTATAGCTTCAGCAATTCTTGCTATTTTCTTATTTTAAGTAAAGTAAAATAAATCAAGGGATCTGTTTTGATAACAGAAATTTAAGTAAATTTATAAATAAAATTTATTTTGGTTCTTTTTTTTTTTCAATTATTTTTCATTTATTTATATAATTATAAAAAATTATTAACGAAGTAGAAAAAGAAAGAAAAATAAATTTATTTATTATTTAATCACTTTTTTTATATCATCATTTATATTTTTTTTTCTAAAAAAAAACTATTTATCTCTTTCTTTTTTTTTTTTTTAATATCTATATTTTTTAAATTTGTTCCTAAATGTATTTATTTACAAATAAAAGAAATGTTTGTTATTTTTTTTAAATATTCAAATGAAAAATAAAGAAGGTAAATAAAAAAAAAAAATAATGAAATAAAAAAAAAGGTAAAAAGGGTAGCATTATAGCATTTTTAAATAAGAAGTGAGCTATAGAGGTACTTTTTTAAGAATATTCAATAAAAAGTAATTGTATAAAAAAATTGTAAAAAAGATAGTTAAATCTAGTCACGTGAATTAAACAAGTAATTTGAACTATTTTTTGTCAAAAATATTAAATTATACATAAAAAAAAAAAAAAAAGAGAGAAATAATTTAAAAGTAATAGAATTAAAAAAAAAAAAGAATATATTTTCTCTTTTCTTTTAATAATGAATTAAATAATAAATTTGAAAAAACAGGAAAAGAGACTTAACTTTAAATAAATACCATTTTAAAACTGTAAATACTCTATTCATTTAATTTTCAAAATTAACTTTGAAATTTACATTGCCATTTTTTTTTTTAAAAAAAAAGATTAATCATGTTATTATCTATTCAAAGTCGAGTTATTTCAAAAACAGTTAAAGGTAATAGAAGATTTGGTTTGATTCAAATATAATTATTTCATTTAATTTATATTTTTATAATATAATTAAAATACAGTTCATAATAATAAATTTATTTTTATATATTTTTATTTATATGTTCACCTTTATATATCTATAATATATGATATATTTTTGAAAAATAATTATAAAATTCATTTATTTATTAATTGATATATTAAAGCTGTTAAACCTGTTAATTCATTGTCATGTATATTAAATAGCAATAACATTAATTCAAAATTTGTCGTTTTAAATACTTCATTGAATTCAAAATATATATTAAACCAACCATTAAGGTAGAATTAAAAAATATCATTTATGGTTAAGCACCACAGCAATATATATATTTCGAAACTTTTTTTTTTTTTAAACATTTCATATCATTTAATAAAATAATTAATTATGCATCATCTTTTTTTTTTTTTTTTTTTCAATTAAAAAAGAAATTATGCAACAAAAATCGATGATAATAAAAAACAAACTCAAGATACACAAAAGGTTAAAAAAGAAGGTATTTTTCATAAAAAGCCAAAAGAAACCTTTAAATTTACCGATCCAAGAGTAGAACAAATGCGTATTGATTTAGAAAAGAGAAAGGTTTGGAGAGATCCATATGAAGAAGCTAAAAAACTAGGACGTCCTATAGCACCAAAATCCACCATGTCTTCAAAGCAACATATATATTCTCTTATCCATCGTACTATTGGAGTTGCATTATGTACAGGTATTTAACAATAACATCAATAATTTTTTATTTTTTATATAAATAAATTTATTTTGTATTAATGATAAATATAAATTTTTATTGTATATTATATTTTTATTATATATTTAATAATAACAACAATAAATATAAATTTTTACACCAAAAAATAAAAAAAGGATTCACTGTTATTTCGTTAACATATCCATTTTTAAATTATCAATGGTCATCTGTTTTACAATTCCTTAGTACATTATCACCAACAACTTCATTAATTGGGAAAATTGTTATAGGAACACCTTTATCATATTATACCTTAACTTTATTGAAGAAATTGGTAAAGTTTTAAGAAAATTTAACTATTATCACAATACTATTATTAAATTAGATTATTTTAAGTTATAATATATATATTAATACTAATATACATTATTGATTAATATGTTTTTTAATATACATATAGATTTGGGAATCTACTAAAGGTTTTAATAAAAACTTTATTCGTAAAACTGATAGACTTACTTTTTATGCTTCAATAGTGTTAGCTTGTGCTTTAGCCGGTTTCTTATAAATGAATTAAAATATCATAGTTATTATCTTTTTGTTTTATTTATATATATAATATATATTTTTAATTTAATTAAAACGATAAATCCATTTTTTTTTTCCCTTTAAAGCAATAATTCAAACATAGACAATGATAGGATAGATTTAATTTGTAATTAAATGAATTATAATACATTAGAATAAACTCAATAATTATTTAATTATTAATAATACATAAAAAAAAATAAAAAATAAAAACAAAAAATAAAACCAAAAAAAAAAAAAAAAAAAAAAAAATGCTAATAAAATTAAAATAATGAATAAATAAATAATAAAAAAGTATAATATTAAAGCTAAATAGTCCCTTGATTTGGAAATTAAAAGACAAAATTTTTTTTCTTAAAAAAAAAAAGTTTATATTTTAAAAATGTACCAAAATCAAATAAATTATATTTTGTAAATAAATATAAAGAATTCAAAGAATAATATAGGAAATTCTTCAAGAAGCAATCTCTCACCTCTCCTTGTATTATTAAATATATATATATATATATTTTTACCACAATTAACTATTTTGAAAGTAAATGAAATATTTATATTTTATGATAAATATATACTAATTATTTTAATTCCAATAACTATTTAAATTCCAATAAATACTACATAATAAAAATAAAAAAACATAAGAAAACTAAGTAATTCTAAACGATCCCATAGTCTCAATTGATTTAAAATATTAAATTTAAATAAACACAAAAATTTGATTATTATATAGTATATAAAATGTTTAAGAATAAGAAAAAATATATATAAATTTTCTTAATTATTTTTTTTTTATTGTAAATTGTGATATTGAAAAAATAAAATTTTTTTATATCAATTTTTTATCAATTTTTATTAGGATTAAGAGTAAAGCTATATATTATGCTAATTGAAGTAGTAAGGTGTTAATCTTTGAAAGCTGTTTTTTTTTTTTTTTACTCTTAATTTTTAATAGATTAATAAATTAATATATTTTCAAATAAAATATTTGTTGTTAAATTATCTTTCCTTTACATATTTTTTCAAAATTGAAAAAGTGAATTTTTTTTTTTTTTTTTGAATTATATTACGTTAATTAAAATGAATAATTTATGAAAATCGATAGTAAAAATGTTATCTTTGAAAACCTTTTTTTTTTTTTATATTTTCTAATTTTAATAAATTATTGAATCATGGTTTAAATAAGTCTGAATCATTAAATTATAAAATTCTTAATAAAAAATTTGTTATTATCTATTTTTTTTTTATCTTTACATATTATTCATTAGTTTTTCAAAATTGAATAGTGTATCTTTTTGAATTCTACTTATTACTGTTTTATTTAAAATAGTTTTCTTATAACAGTGATATGATGAATCTTGATAGTTGTAGTTTTTTTGATAAAATTCATGAACATTATCATTTGCATTTTCAATACTAAAGAGATAGAGATGATCACATAGCGTTAACATCCAATTAATAATTTCCACATCAATTTTTAATTTATCATCATAACTCTTTAAACAAAGGGTATTCAAATTTACATTCTCAGTTGCAATACATACAATAATATCTGTTGTTAATTGCTATTTAATATATTAATATATTATTATTAATACTTTTTTTTTTCTCCTCTTAAATAAAATATTATGTTTATGATGTAATATAACAAATTTATTTTTTATTGAAATTATACACAATTTTTTTCATAAATACTTACATGACTTGCCATATTTAATTCTAAATGAAGTAAGTTTTTACCAGAGCCAATAAGTAATTTCATTACACAAAATTCTGGAAGATATGAAATATTATCTAACTTGATGGTAGAAAGATGACTTAATTTTGAAACAATAATTGTAAATAATTTTACTGAAATAGATTGACAATTTTCTAGACATAATGATTTCATGTGATAATTATATTGATTATTATCTTGATCCAATTTAGAAGTGGTATTTGTAGTTGTTTTTGAGGTATTTATTATACTATTATTTGTCAAGTTGAAAGAATGCTTATGATCTGTAGCTTTTTCAGAAAATGAATTATTTGAACTACAACTAGTATCTAAGGTTGAAGAATTACTTTTATTTATAATAGAAGAAGAGGAAGATGTGCTAGATAATGAGGAATGGAGTAAAAGCGAGTCTTTACTATCACTACTATTACTTCCATTTTCATGTTCTATTCTTTTCTTTAAATTTTCATAGTAAACATAATAAAGTTTTCTCCAAATTCTGTTATTACTTCTATTACAGAAACTTTCATAATCTGTAAATTGATTGCCATTAAGAATACTTTTTTGATTTTCTGAAGCAAGTGATGTAAAATATTCTGGATATTTTGATACTATTTCCTTTTTGTATCTATTAATTCTCCAGAAAGGTTCTGCACATCTAGAAACAGATGAAGTTGGCTCATGATGTTGTTTTGATATATAGGAACGAATTGTTAATTTTCTTAGGGGAACTTTTGATATAATATCTGATAAACTTTCTTCAATATTAACACTATTATTATCATATATAATTAATTTATCTAACATATGACGATTGTTACTATTTTCATCTACAGATAAATCTGTATCACTTATTATAGTTCCTATTTTAAATTTAGAATAATTAAGAATATATAATTTTTAATTTAAAATTTATTTTTTTCAATGAGAATATATATATATATTTATATATAAACCGTTAATTTTTTATTATTCTATTTCAACGGAAAACAAGGTATTATATATAACAATAATGATGATTTAAAATAATAAATATATAATTTATATTATAGTCTTACCATTATCATCATCTGAATTTTCTTCTTCACTTTCATTATCCGAATCCATTTCAGCATCATCATTTTCATTTTCATTAATTACATTATTGGATAGGGATAGACTTGATTCTGCTGAACGATTATCATAAACATTGGTTAGACATTCAATCATTAAACGTTGTATATCTACAAATGGATTTTCTTCACCTGTTTCTAATATTAAAATATCTAAAGTTTTAAATATTTTTATAAACTGAGTAAAAATATCTTTAAACTTTATTAATGAATTATTTGAAATCTTATCGTCAAGAATATCTAATGAAATATGCAACTTTTTTATTTGGTCTTTTTTTAATTCGGCAAACTTGTATAAAAAATTTCTATACTTTTTGAAATATTTTATATGGCCAAAAATGTCGATGTGAATTGACTCTAAACGTTTCATTCCTTGTATTAATGTATACAATTGGAAATTACGTTTTTCTTCAGCAGCATCAATCCATGTATGATAATGCTTAACCCATTCTAATTGAGAAGCGGTTGGAACTTTTAGTAAGGTATACTCGTAACTAAAATCTTTATATAAAACTTTTATACCATATTGATACCATGCTTTACATACTAATATTATATTATAAATATCTTTCTTTTTTGTAATATGTTTTATAATCTCGTTTGGTAATTGATATTTTATAATTTCATTATTTTCCATTTTTATTGAATTAAATATGAAAAGCAAATCCTACTTAATATTAGAAATAGAAGTAAAAATATGATTTTATAGATACTATCATAAAAATAAAATTATAAAAACCATTTAAAAGTATACTTTAGTAAATATAAAAGTAATATTATATTTGAATATCAATGATAGATTATATATATTATATATTTGAAGAGAGATAGAGAAATATTTTACATACATAGGATATTGTCTATAGTTCGTTTTTGAGTGTAATAATTGATAGTTCATAGTAATTGTAATCGTTTATAAAATAAATATAGACTATTCCATATATATATAACAGTAATATATATAGAATTATCTATATTTAATGAATATTATGATTCCAGTATTTAAATCTTGTTGTTTTGCTCTGTTTAAATTGAAATGTTCACTTTAAAAAAAGAAAAAGAAAAATAAAATAATGATTATTTTTTTTATTTCAAGGTTACTCAAAAAATTATAATTAAAATATAAAGCATTATTTTTTTTAAACTATTTTAATATAATATTAATTTTATTATATATTAAAATTTTCATCAAATTCATAACAATTTTAATTAAATTTTAATATAATCATATATTAAATATCAATTTTATTTGCTGCATATATATAGAATAATAAAATGTCGAATATTAAATATTTACTAAAAAATTATTTTTTTTTTAATAGTTTTAGTATAAAAATCGACATATGATATGAATAGAACGGTGTAAAAAAAAAAGAATAGATTATAGCAAAATGATAATTTGATGAAATAAAAGATTATAGAAACAAATGATTACTTATATTAAATAATACTTATCATTTACATTTTTAATTTTTAATAATAATAATTAATAATAATAATAATAATTAATTAATTAATCGTAATACTACAAATTTTATAATTAACATCATCATCATTATTATTTAGTTTTTTTTAATATTTAAAATTAATCTATTACAAAACATAGTTTTCTTTAAAAAGAAAAAAAATAGTTTTTAGTCATATGAAAATTATAGCTGTATAGATGAAGTCATTTTATTCCTTATTTTTTTTTTATTTGTAATGTTGTAATAATAGGCTTAAACAAGAATTAATATTATGTTAATATACTTATTTCATATCAAGTGGGAATAAAGAAAGAAAAAAAAAACAAATATATTTTAAAGTTTTAATGCTTTCTATAATTATTTGGAGATCGTTATTTAAAATGTGAAGTGTCTATCCATAAAATATTTTATTAATTATTCCATTTAAAATAATTAGTTTTATTATAATTAAAAAATTCGATATGTAAAAGTATATTTAATTTAATTGTATTTTATTATGTTTTTTTTTTTTTTTTTTTTTTTTTTTAAAAAAATTTATACTAAAAGGATGTCAATAAATTTATATAAATTTGAATAATTATAATAATAATAAACATAATAATAATAATAGACATAATAAACATAGTAAACATAATAATAAATACAATGATTATTATTCATAACAATATCTAATATACATTAAATTTTAAAAAATATCTAATATACATTAAATTTTAAAAAATTAAAGTTTCAACTAATACTAAGAATTATTAATATTTTATATTCTTATTTTAATTATTCAGCTTTTTTAATATATAATTATAATAGTAAAGATGTTTTGTTTTATATTATAATCATTAATGTTAGTATAAATGCTAATGTAAAATTAATAGAAATGAATTTAATATGTTAAAAAACTTTAATAGTTTACTTTTTAAAATACAGAACATAGAAAAATGGTATAAAAAAAAAAGAAAAATGATAATTTAATGAAATAAAAGGTTTAAATAATAATAACATTTTTTTTTATTTATACTATGTATTAATATAATATTCATTAAATATTATATTTTTATTATATTATTATAAAAATATTAAAGGATTAATATTTTAGTATAACTAGAATAAAATTATTCTGCTAAAGATATAGTAAAAAAAATATTATTTGCTTGAACTAACTTTATATGTAAAAACGAAAATTAAAACCAAATATTTAATAATTTTTAAAAAATTAATTTAATTATACCAAAAAGTGTTAAGATTCTTTATAAAGGCATAATACTTTTATAATTAAAGTTTAAATTTAGAATATTAATACATATAAGATTTAAACAATGATAATACAATTAAAATTATTCTTTTATTCTGATTGCGTATTTTTAAAAATAATCCCATTTAAAGCATTAGGAATTATGGTTATTTAATAATTTTAGATATATTCTTCATAATAATAAATAATAATAAATTATATATATATATTTTTTTTTCAAAACTTTAAAATTTGTTTTCTATAGGTATAAAATATATTTATAGAGTTAGATTTAAAAGTAAAATTAATATAATTTAATTATAAATTATAATCTAAATAAGAAACTAACCAATGCATAATCTTTTATTATTAACTTTTGAATAATTATTAAATACCAAATAAAATAAGAGGTTATATATATTTTTTAAATACCAATTCTTAATTATCTTTGTATTTTTTTATAAAATATATTATACTAAACAAAATTAATGCATATAGAAGAAATTGAATAATAAAAGAAAATACAATTTTTTAATAACTAATAAAGTTTAATAATAAATCTTTTTAAGTTTGAGGTATATGAAATCACTTTTATATATTATAATTAATAATAAAAGAAACTCTAAATATTTAATTACACTAATTAAAATACATTTTTATTTTAATTTGAAAATAAAAAAAAAAAATGAATTATTCTTGAGTTTTTTAATAGTATCGGCATATTGCTTGATAATCAATTTATAAATGAATAAATGAATAAATAAATTAATAAATCAATTATAATAATAATATTAAAAAGCTTTTTATAATTAAAAAAAAAAAAACTTTCTAGTTTACTATCATTTTTTCTAGATAAAATATAACAAAATAGGATGAAAATGATATATATATGGGTTAAAATCTGAACTTATTAAATTATACATAATACCCTCATTTATAAAAAAACGGTTTAATAATATTTACCAAAATTATAAAAAAAATATATAAATAATAAATCATATACATATTATTTGGGTCTATTAATTATTGCTTCGAAAATAGAAAATCATTATGTATGTATTCTAAAGAAATAATCTTTATTCTTTCACAATTTTTCTTCTTTTTTTCTTTTTCAAGAACTTCTTTTTTTCTACACACTTTTTGCATTTTAATTCAAACTATTAATATCAAAAATATTTCTAAAAACAGTACAACAGGAAAATAATATTATTTTATTGATTTCAGTATTTTAATAAACTGACTTTTAAAATGTATTATAATAATATCAACTAAAAATTAAGATAACAACGATAATAGGCAATAGCATTAATAAAATAAAATACTAACACTATTTATAATTAATATTTTCATTTTTTTCGGCATATATATCTTGATATTTTTTTTGATTAAATCAATATAATTTTTTATAAATTTAAAATAATAATTATATTCTTTAAATATCGTTATAAAAGTGTAATTATAAATATAATTAAAGAGTATTAATCAATTCAGTAATATTTATATTCTTTTATTTTAAATTTATTATAATACTTTTATTAAATATATCTTGCTAAAATTTATTTGTATTATTGAAAGTTTATTATTTTCTATAACTATTTAATTAATGATTATTATAATATAGTATTATGATTTCATAACCATTAAATATATATATATATATTCATATATAATTTTATTAAATATAATTATTTTTTTTAATATTTATATATTGTATAATATTTCATTGTATTATAGACTTTTATTTAATAATTGTTTTATAGAAAAAGAAATTATTGTTTTATAGAAGTGATAAAAGTAAAATAGATAAAATTACTGAAATTCAATAATTACTATAATAAATTAAAAAAAGACATGGAGGAACCACAACAAAATGTTAATTTAAATTATTCAAATTCATTACAAACAACTCCTATTTCAGCTATAAGAGATTATGATTATATTTCAAATAAATCTCAATCTCAGCAAAAAAACTTTTCAAATTCAAAAGGTGTAACAATTTTAAAATCGGTTTATCGTTCATTAATCCCAACTAATAGAAAAAATAAAAAAATACTTAAAAGCGTGAGTTAAAATTTTTTCATAATATACATACATTAATAAAAATATAATTTAATATGTCATTTATAATATTCATATTTTATGATAATCTAAATTAAAAAAAATGCTATATAATGATGTATAATGATATATTATATCTATCTATATATGTTTAAATTTAAATACTATTTCGTATAATTATAACAATAGGAATGTGTATCAAGAGATGGCTTAGAAAAAATGAATGATATTTATGATAGAATGTCAGTTCTTTCTGTTGGAAATGGTCAGACAAATACAGTGTATTTAAGTCGTTTATTTTATCAGAATTGTGGTATGATAAACTCTTTAAAATTTTTCAATAAATATATTTATTTTTATTGAAATAAGAATTAATTTCAATTTATATATATAAATATATATATATGATTAAATTATTTTTGTAAATTCAAAAGCTCCATTTGTTGTATTTAGGGTTATTGCAGATGTATATTCATATGAATCTATCATTGAACAAATTGAGTTAAAAGAAAGAATATTCTGGGGTGTTACAGATCCAGCAACTCTTCAAATCCCCGGAGCAGATACAAGAAAGGCAATTATTTTGAAATAATTATATATAAAATTTTAAATTTATAGTGAAATTTTATAATGAATAATGTAAATGTAATATTATTATAATAATTAGGAGCAATATAATCCTATTCAATGGATTAAGAGATTAATAAGAAAATGTCAAAATGTTATTTTAAATAAAGAATCTCAAGATTCTCCTTGGTGGTATTTGCATAGATTATGCTTATTAATTGGATTTTTAGTCGAATTAAGATTGGTAAAAATACTTTTAATAAAAAATAAAAATTTTTGAATTCAGTATTAATATTATCAAAATTTTTGTTGAACTATTCTTGATTATATTTTAACCATTATTAAAAATATACTACCAAGCCTGAACCTGTTTTAATAGAATTAAGAGATAAACTATGGATTATTTCTAGTTTAGATCAAGCAAGAACAGATGAAAAAGTTTGGAATAGAATTGCAGAAACATTATGTAGAATAGTATATAAAATTGAATTAAAAGATAAATTTAAGAATAGAATAATGGAAGCCAATATTGGATCAATTTGTAATTCAAATATTTATAATGGATCTAATCAACAAATTGCTTTCTGTGAACCTCTTAAAAGTAATATTAACGAAAATTTAGAGGATTGCTATAGAAGTGATAGCACTTTAACTTCAAATAATAATATTTATAGTAATGTCACAGGAAATTTTGCAAATCAATATAATTCTGTTGGTATTTTTACAGTTACTACAAATATGAATAATAATTCAGTTTTTAATAATTTAAATTCCCTTCCAGCATCCATTAACAGTTTAGTAAATGATTTTTCTAAGGGATTAAAAATATCTCATGTTCAATCTAATTTAGTTAGTTCCTCAACTACGGTTAATTCTAATTCAACTGCATTTCCTGGAGAAGTAATAAATGATAGTGATAGTATGAAAAATAGTATGTCATTAGAGTCTGAAATTTCATTATCTGTTATAAATGCCGAGGATGGATTACCAATGCTTTTAGCCTTACAGTTCGAATATATATTTTCAAAGTATATATTATATTCTTAATTTATTATAATATAATGTGTATATAAAGTATTACATTTTAATAATATGCTAAATTTTATATGATAATTTTTTTTAAAACAAAGACCAGTTTCAGCTATTTTGCCTTCAGAAATGTTTTTATCATTTAGAAATTGTATCGAAAGTTTTTCTAAGCCAATATCAGAGGACATTATAAATGAAGTTCAACTTTCAACAGAATATTTATGTAGTGCAGATATTCCTGAAAGTGGTATATATATAAACAACAGTTTTTGGCATTTTTTATTTAAAAAAAATTAAACATATATATATATAATACAATATTAAAAACTTTAAACATTTTTATTTATTATCTAAAAAAATATTTTTATGTAGAATATACAAGATCTAGTAGATGGTTTAGAATATCACCAAGAGTACAGGAACTAAGAAATATTGATAGTGAAGGTTTTTTAAAATACAAAGAAAACCAGTATAAAATATATTTAGAACGTCGGTCAGAAGATAACAATACAAATATACCATTTTATGTTGATTGTATTGTAGTTGCTAGTCATATAAAATCATTAATAAAAACCATTCCAGGTGGTTTAATTCCATATTCAATACAACTAGCTTTAATGAATATTATTGATAGAATTACTGATCAAAATGAAAAAAATAATAGTAATATAATAAAATAATTTTATAATTTATGTTTTTAATTATTAATTAAAATCATTTATGCATTATGTATATGTGGTTATAATTAACTTCATTATTGACTTATATAAATATATATTTTTGAAAAGAAAAAGGATTATTTGCCGCGAATTTTTACGAACAAGAAAAGTCAGAGATTGAAACTATACGATTATTATTAAGATTATCTCCAGGAAGGTTAAAATTACTTCAAATGATTATTAAAGTTGCTCATAGAATATTATCTGATTGTGTTATTGATCCAATGACTGCTGCTTCATTAGCTAGAGTATTACCTGTTGAAGATTTATCTAACTTAGGAGAAGTATCTACTAAAAAGCAACAAGTTATTTTTGGTTTAGAAGGCGTCCCGTCAAATTCACCAAACACATTAAATGCTAATAATAATAAAAGTGAACAATCATCACTAACAAGCATGTTAGATATTATAGAAAAATGGCAAGCTGCTTGGTCATATTTAGTTGAAAATCCAGAGGAGTTTATCTTTAAAGTATATAATTTAAAAATTATATTAAATCATGTATTACAAATACAACCATTAATAATTTATATATTTATATAATTCATATATAGGATGATCAAAGTTTTGATATTCAAACCGAATGTTTCAAAAGATCTTTAATGAGAATCTTTTCATAATTTTCAGAAAAAAAATTAACAAAAATTTTATATAATATTATCTATCTATCTACCTATTTTATACTTTTTTGTTTTATTATCAATTTTTTTTTTTAACTAAGTAAATCCATATGATAGTAATATCATAATAATGAAATGGAAAAAAATTTTTTTTCATTTTTTTTTCTATTTTTTATTTTCTTTTTATTTATTTATTATTATTATTATTAGTGTTTTATATATAAGTTTTTATAAATAAATATATTTATTAGGAAACTTTAACAATTCTTTCACCTATTTTACTATTTTATGTAAAAAAAAAAATAAAAAAAAATAAATGATAATAATATATAGACATATTATAAAAACATAAGAAAAAGAATTGGAATAAATAAATAAATAAATAAAAAGGGCTTTTATAACATAATACATAATTATTTTTATTGTATTATTAACTATATAATAATACAATGTAACACTAAATATATTAAAGAATATGTGTAATTTATATGTGAATTTATTAATACTTTCTTATTTTGTGGTTAATTAAATAGTATAATTTAATATTTTGGAATCAATAGAATTGCTAACATAATTGTTGATATATTTAAAATTTAAAATAAAATTAAAACAAAACAAAAAAAAAAAAAACAAACAAAAAAAAAATATTTTTAAATATATACATTAAATGCATGTATGTATTTATATAAATATATATATTTTTTTTTATTGTCTATATATAAAAAATTGGTTGGTATTAGTAAATCTACCATTCGAAATCTCCTGTAGCTTTTTGGAAAAGATAATCTTTTCCGTTTACGTTAATAATACCATCTTTTAGTGAACACTTCCACTTATTCTTAATTCTTGTTACCTTATAAAATATTATAATAAAAAAAAATTAAAATTACTATATTATTAAATATTACAGTCATTTTCATCTATACTGTTTGGTGTTATTTTTATTTATTATTATTAGAAAAAAAAATAAAAAACTAATATTTACTTTTTCATATTGACATAATATTAAATGTTCTGGATCGTTTTCATCGTTATCATCATCGTCATCATCGTCATCATCTAAATCTGAATTAATGTTATCATCATACTATTAAATATAATATATAATATTTAGAATTTTTAAAAAGATAATTAAGCTTAATTTTATATATATTATATAGCTACATTAAGATCTTCATCCTCCTCATCATCTTCACCATCTACTTGTGAAATTTCCTTTCCTTTTTCTTTTTCTTTTTCATTATTACATTCCAAAATTTTCTTTTCAATAATTTTATCTATTTCTTCAGTAGTTAATTCATCATTTGTACCATCAGTTTGTGGTATATTTGATGATTGAGAATTTATCTATTATTTATCAATGTAATTATTTTATTATTAAAACCTTTTATAATTAATATTATATAAATATATATCTATATTTGAATTGCTTAATTTTTACTTGATTTGGAATTGGTTCAACTTTTGTTGTTTGAACTGTTGGATATGCAGGTGGGACAGAATATTGAGAATCATTGAAATGCTTTTTGTATTTTAAAAAATATATTTCATTTAATTATAGATGAATTTAGCAATTATTGTGTTTTTATTTTTTTAAAGGAAAAAAAAAAAAAAAAAAATTAATAGATTATTACAGCAAATTGGTAATTATTTTGATTAATTATATCTTGAGTTGCTGCAGCTGGGTATTGATCATATGTTGGTTGAGCATAATAATCTTCATTTACAGAAAATTTTTGAAAATTAGCAACTTTAGAATTTATTACTTTAGTTTCCCAATTCTGATTATATATTTTATTAATATATTAACATTATATTGAATTGTTTAAAAATGTATAAATTTGTATATATATGATATTTATTGTAAGTTATATCTTACTCTTTGAAATTCCTGCAATATACTTTCTTCAACACCCATACTAGAAAAATCTTTTTTGACATTTTCTACAACATTGTCTATAATCCATTTATAAACATGAGTCTATTTTTAAATTGTTATGAAGTATAATTTTTATTTTTATTTTTATTTTTATGATTAATTAGGTGTATTTTATTGATTCATTTATTATTACTATAGAGATTAAAATTTACCACAATAGTATTTGACATTTTTATCTTTCTAAAATAATTTTATTAAAATATATTAATAATCAATATTTTATAATTAGTATTATTAATTTAAAATTAATTTATTATTTTTAAAATTCCATTTTATAAGATTTTATTAAAATATTTATATAATACAATTTGTTGCTGTTCTTCAATTCTTATTTAATTATTATATTTATTATTAATAATTTAAATCATATAATTTCATAATTTCTATAATTTTAATTTCAAATGTTGTTATTAAAGATTATTTACATTAATATTTAAAAACTTTGAATTTGAATATTTGTTTTTTTCTATATTACGCTGTACTATGGAAATATTTTATTTATTATTTTTTTTTTTTTTAAAGTAAGAAGAAATACATTATAAATTTATATATAAAAGTTAAAAAAAAAAAAAGGATAAATTAAAAAATAAAAAGATAATAAAAAAAAGAAAGGAATAAATAAATAAATAAATAAATAAATAAATAAATAAATAAAAATGATAGTATTATTTTTCTTTAAAGTCCCAACATTAATAAATATAATTCTAAAACATTAATAATATTTCATTGAATAATGGATAATATACCAAAAAAAAAAAAAAATATTTATATCAAAATTAGAAAAGAAAAAGAAAAAAAGAACAAATTTGTTTATTCGTAATTTATATATATTTTTTTATTATTATCATTCATAATTTTTCTATTTAATATTATATTTCCATTATTTGTTTTATTCCATTTTTCAACTTTATATAATAAATTTTCTTCTTTTTTTATTAATTCATATATATATAAAATAAAAAAGATATTATACATTTATATATTTTTTTTTAATTATTGATATATTGTTTTAGTAAGAATAAATGTTATTTATATGTTTTTTTTATATTTTTATAAATTTAAAAATAATTAAAAATTTATATATTTTTTTTTTAAATCTAATATTGAAAAAATAATTTTTATTAAGTTAAAAAGATATAAAAATAAAAATTATTTAATAATAAACAATAAATAATATATTTAATGAAGATTAATTATTAAAATAATATATTATTTACAAATAGCATATTTTCAATATAGCTTAATATTTTTTTTGAAAAAAAGAAAAGTCAGCCTCTTTTTATATTAGATATTATCTTTCAAAAGTTTTATATCCAATCATTTTAAAATACTACACGTGTTTAAAATATACTTAAACATATATTTATTCATTATTTACATAGTTTTAAAATTATATAGTTATATTTAACTCTTTATTTGTAATTATAATTATAATAGAATCTTTTATATTACTATTTTATATTCTACTTATTACTGATGTAAAATTGTAATAAGTTCATTTCTAAATTTACTTAATATTATTTTTAAATCTTTTCTTGTAAGGTTTTCTCTAAATATAATTTCTTCAACGTGATATTTTCCAGTAAAGTATGGTAAAAGTCTATTAAATTTAATTAATTTTATATTTTAATTAATATTTTATACTATGGTGAAAAAAAAAAAAATAAAATAAAAATTGAATAATTCAAATACCTTAAAAATAATGCTGATTCAGCTGGAGATTGGGTTGAAGCAAGCATTTTTATCCATTCATTCTCAATATCTGAGGTTTCTGATGGATTTAGTATGATACTACTGTTATCGCTTGAAGAAAATTCCTCATTTTCTGTGGAAGATTGTGAATATATTGTTCGTTTTTTAATTTCTTGTGAAATTGATAAATATATATACATATGTAATTGGGTAACAAGGTTATGACGCAAGAAATATGTTATTATTTCTAGATAAAGAGTACGCTGATCTTTTGAAGGTATAACAGAAGAAAATGGTCTTGGTATAGAAAGTTCTGAAAATATTGATAATAAATCTGTACCTGGAAAATGATTTTCAAAATCTTTACATAGTTCTGGAAGACTTTTCATTTTTTATTTTTTATAATGGTTATAACAATTAATAAATATTTGAAATTAATAATCTTTATTATTTATTACAAAATTAATATATGTTATGTATTAATAAATTACATACATGTCTAGATTAGCATTTGGTGATATTACATATACGTTTCTAATACTTATGACATCAATAATTCTTGCTTTTCTCCAATATACCAAATGTGCAGCTAATTTATAGATATGTGATAAAGAACAATCTAAAATACTTTGTAATTCTTCAAAACTTTAAAAATATTGATATTTTAATTAATTTAATATATATGTTTTTTTTTAAAAAAAAAATACATATTATATAATTGATACAATAACACAATAATGAAAATACCATTGCATTGGTGTTACGACTTGTATTAATTCAACCAATGTTGGTGAAGGATCCTTTGGGAAAGATTTAAAAATTTCTTCGGGATCTTCTAAAAGCAATAATGCATGATACGGTCTAAGAGTTGGAAAAGATGCATCATTGTTTAATATCTGCTCCTCTGAAAGTATTATTTCATCATTATCTTCAAACGATGGTAATGAAGGAGGAATTTGTAGAGATAAATCTACTGAATTATTTATTACTATATGGGCAATTTTATTTGATATTAATGCATCATAGACAGTGGCAAGATCATGAGCTAGAGAGCTCTGATGTAAAATACAATCCATTAATTGACTGGAATCTATTATAATAAAATAATATGGTAAAATTATTTATTATTTTTAATAAACAAAAAAGAAAATGTAATATATATAATAATATATATATTATTATTTTAACTTAATCATTAACAAACCCTCATATGATTCATCTTTTAAACTTAAAATTAAATCAATTTGCTGCATAACGTATGAGCGATATCTTTGTTCATGTTGTAATCCATGACTTAACTTTAAAATTACATTTTTATATAATTTTTCTATTTCATTATCAAATGATTTTTCATCAGATGGCTTTATAATGAAAACAACATGAAACATTGTTAAATTAGTTGCATCTTTTTTAGAAAACATTTTTTTATTTGTTTCTTCTTCATCTGAACCTGCACTATCTGTGTCTATTGAATTATAATGTGAACTTGTCGGTGATGATGACACTAAATAATAAAAATAAATAAACAATATTCAAAATATATATTAATAAATCAATAAAAGAAAGAAATATAAATAATACAAGTATTTACTTAAATGCGCATATCTGGTATTATTTATCTTATCAGATTTTGTAATAATGTTATATTGGTTGATATTGTTGTTTGAACTATTGCTATTGCTACTAATATTGTTCATATTCTTTTCAAATTTCTTTTTTAAATAACGATTTAAAATACTATTTTTTTGATGGGTACTATCTGAATTAATAAGTGTAGGATGACCAACAAATGTTAAATTATTTATAGTAAGTTGAAATTTTTGATCACACAATGCAGATTTTGGTGATAAAATATCAGCAAGAAATTGTGTATCATATCCTAAAAACTTTTCCTGTTGATTATGATGATTATTAGTTGAATTAGTGTTATTTCTTCCTTCATTTATGATTGATGTATGAGTAGAATGACTACTATTTGTTTTTTTTAATCTATTAGGAGGTTGTATATTATTATTATGAAGATTATTATTATGATTTCTATAATTACTAATTTCATTCGTATTGTTAAGCTTATTATTAGTGGTAAATTGCATATTTTTATTTGGAATACTTGTTTCTTTCATTTTATTAATTAAATTTGGTTTTAAATTTAATTCTCTATTTAAATCTTTTTTATTCATGATAATATTATTATCAGTTTTATAAGAATTCCTAATTTTATCTTTACTTGATTTCATTTTCAAATTCATTTCACTCACTCTTTTATAACTACCACTTATTTGTTGAGAGGGAAAAAGTTGATTAGATTGTGATAAATTATGTTGTTGAGAACCATAGTTTTCTGAAAATGTGCTTGTATATGAATCAGATTGTACTTGAAAATTATTATCAGAATAATTTATTGAGTTAATTAAATTTATTGGTGGTACTTTTGGGGAAGGTAATGTTGCAGCAGATTTATATGATGGATTTGTGGGATATCCAAAAACATATTGATGACCTCGACTAGAGTAACATACTAAAACAATTCCTAATAATTGCATTTGAATGATATAATATAAAATTATAAAATTTATTATTTTTTATTAATTTTATTTTTATTCGAAAGTATTTTTTATTGTTTTCATTTGATTTTTATATTTTTTTTATATCTTTAAAGTGTATATAACACTTTGATTTTTAATTATTCTATAATATTTATAACTTAAAACTTTAAATATTATAATTTATTAAATATTTTAATATAATATTTGGTAAATAATACTACGCAAGATTAAAATATTTAAATAAAATTATTTCCTTTTTTTTTATTATATAAATTTTAAGAGTGATGTATTATTTTTATTAGGTAATTATTATAACTATATCTTTTCTTTTCTTTTTTTTTTTTTTTTTTTTTTTTTTTTTTTTTTTTTTATTTAAAATAGAAAATATGTATAAAAGTTTTTATTTATTTTTTTATTTATTTATTTATTTATCTTTAGTTATTTTTATATATGGAAAATGAAGAATTTTATTATTTTATAATTTTCTCTTTCAATGTTTAAAATATAGGGAAAATATATATAATAATAAAATTAAAAAATAATATTGATTAATTCTCATATAGAAAATATCTATAAATCCTATTTTATAAACACTTTCTGTTATATTAAAATGAAAATAATAATTAAAATAATAATTATAATTTTTCTATATTTGATAGAATTATTTTATTATTTTTTTTTAGAAAGAAAATTATATAATATTTAATTAAAATCAGAAAAATTAATTTTTAATTGTGGTTCTTGATTAGAAAGTTTGACATCTTCGTCATCTGAAAAGTCTGAAAAGTCACTACTAAAATCATCATAGTTATCATTCCTTTCTTTTTGATTATTAGCATTAGTATTCATATTAACTCGGAAAGCAATTTCAATTTTTTCTTTTTCTTTATCTGGTAATGAAGCAAATATACTCTTAAAATGTACAGGAACAGCTGTTGCTAATTTTATTAAAGTTTGAACAGCAAATGTATGCATTTTTCCTTTATTTATATTTTTGAAATTAATTAAACTCTTTCTATCCATTTGTTGTAAATCACAAACATATTTAGCCAATGAACATATTGTAACTGTAAGTATAACAATTTTTTCTTTTTCTTCTTTAATTATAGAATAATTAGAAATAAGATTAAGGAAAATTTGTTCTATTAATGATTTATGAGTTTCATCTCTTGAAATATTTAAAAATTTTTCTTGATTAAATTCTTGTAAAATATTTACAAGATATGGTACACAATACTTTATACAATATTTTCCAATAGCTTTCATAGCTGGTTTATCTTCTCTGTTACATAAATTTTCAAATGAGGATATACATTTTAAAAGTTGCTGTGAATACACTGGTTGATTAATATCTAATGAATCTACCAAAAATTTAAACATAATCTTAATAAGTTGTTTTTGTATTTGATTATATTGACTATCTTCATCAGTAACTATCGTGGAAGTTAGAATAAGTGTTTCAATCAAAATATAGTTCAAGTTTTGATCTGAATTGTTATCATTTGATTTCTTATTATATTCTAATTTTTCCATAAAGTTTTTAGAAAAGGCTTGAATAGATTGATAAAGTTTATGAACATCTTCTTTATCTTGTTGTTCTATTTCCAAAGTATCTATTTGGGATTTAAAACCTATCATGATAGAGGAAATAATTGATGGTCTAATTTGACTAACTATACTATAAATATAAAGTTGCAATGGAATCATTTGAATACGGACTGCCATATCTTGAATAGACGAAAATACTAATGCAATTGTTTCCATTGATATAGATAAAATTAAATCAATCTTTTGTTCATCAATTGTAGTTGTTGTATTATTTAGCGATGCCATAGAGCCATCCTTTTTGTTAATGTCTAATGGATTTATATATACATTTAAATAATCTAGTACAATGTAAAATATAAGTTTTAGAGTAGAATAGAATTTTTCTGAAATATTATAATTAATATCATCAATAACTAATTCTTTTGCATCACTATCAAGACTAGTAAAGAAATTTGGATAGTTTTTGGCTATTAAATTTAATATGGCAACGATTAGATATTGAATGTTTACATTTCTTTGACGTGAAATTCTTTCAAATATAACTAAAAGTTCGAAAAATATATCATCATACAAGAATTTAGTTCCAGCATATATTGGTTTAAAGAATTTTAATATACTATCTAAACAAATGACAATAATTTCGTTTTTATCATAATATTTTTCATCACTAAATAATTCTTTATTGATAATTTGATTATTATCTGAATAAAATGATTTTTCATTTGTAATCATACAAATACAAAGTCCGAAAAGAATATAAAAGGATTTTGGTGGATATTCTGGAGGTACAGACTCAGGTCTAATAATAAGATTAATTTCCTTTTCTGTAGAACTGATTAAACTAGCTACTGCTTGAATAAGTGGAATCCAAGAATGTTCATAGAATGGTAAATTGATATTACGAATAAATTCTAAATAAATAGATGATATTCCTGAAAGTGAATCATTAAATCTAGTCATAGATGAAGGTGAATGCATTTCTGATTCTTGCTTAAGACGACTAAATTCACAAAGTGATGAAATCCAGAAAGATAATAATAATTTTAAATTAGGTTTTACAACAGAAATTAAAAAGGTATGTTTGTATGATGCTAAATGAAGTTCCGCCCATGAACTTAATATAGAAAGTCTTACTAAAAGTAAAGCATGAGTACTATATTTATGATCATTATAATTATTATTTATACTTTTGTCATTTGATTTTTGATTAACGTTTGAGTCGTCAGCATTAATATGAGAAGAAGTATATTTTATAAGACATTGATTCATATTCTTTAAAACACGAGATAAAGTACTTAAATCCTTATTTATACCACTTCCAATATATTTGGAGCAAACACGACAAGCAACACTAGTAACTTCTATTGGTGAATCTTTTGTAAATGCCGGAGTTAAAGCAGCAGATATTTGTGCTTGATATTGTTCGATTAAGGCGTGGCCTTCATAATCAGGATCTTCCGAATCAGAAAATTTTTGAAGTATATCTTGTAAAACATTCAAACCACCTAATCTTAAGTCAATAACAGCTGCTGTTGCAGTACCAAAAGACATTTGGATTAAATCATTTAATTTGAATACTAAGAAGTCAGTATTTACATTTCCTGCTTGTTCACGGATTTGACGGGCAATTTTTAAATCATAATGTGCCTTTATACCAGTTTTATATATAACATTAAGAAGTTCCCTTAAACAATTCAAAGCAAAAAGATGAGTTCTCCATCTTGGAAGTAAAACTACTTCTATATTTTTACCTTTAGAAGAGAATTGAACAACTTTAGAAGGTTTCTTATCCGATTCATCTACATTTGCAAAATATTCCTCATCATCCTCATCTTGCTCATCCACAGCCGTAGAAGTATCATTAGATAAACCACCGACTGTACCACTTTTTGAAAGAATAATTTTACATAAAACTAACCATTTAGATGGGTGTTTTGGACCAACATGGCGTAGAAGATTAAGTAAAATATCTTTAATTTCATCTTTTACCATTTTATCAGGTTCAATATCTAATAAACCAAAGAGTTGCTCTTCTAATTTGTTTGCATTTCTTAAAACTAATTCTGGTTCACGTTGTACTAATTGATAAAGACAAGTAACACAAGCTTTACGTAATATTTGAACCTGTGATTTGTTATCATTAGAGAGTTGATATTGAAGGAATGGAATTAGAGTTTCTACATTTAAATTTTTTGGTGAAAAAAGAATGAAATGTTGAATACAACGAATAGCTTCAACAACAACAAATGGATCTGAATCATTCTTAAATTCTTCATATAAGTTGA
The DNA here is from genome assembly GCA_002104945.1 of Piromyces finnis. NCBI lineage: Eukaryota > Fungi > Neocallimastigomycota > Neocallimastigomycetes > Neocallimastigales > Neocallimastigaceae > Piromyces > Piromyces finnis. The sequence continues at coordinate 822,116 of MCFH01000009.1, read as the reverse complement.
AACAAAGGTCACGAAGAGTAGAGGAAAGAATTAATTCTGGACCAATAACACCAATTAACGCATAAAGAATTTTACCCAAAGCTGGATAAACACCGGCATTACCAGCGTGTATAGTATTATAATTTTCAAATGAAGCAACTGGTTCATGACTTTCTGACATAATTAATTTAGATATAATTGAAAGGGTGGAATTAACATATGTACTATACATTAAACCAGAGCCCTCAATTGTTAACCAAACAGAATATAAGGCCCACATGTGAACTATTGGATGAGGATCACTTGCAAGTGAATGTAAAATACCTACAATCGTTTTTAATTGAGATCCACCAGCCATACCACCAATATGACTTTGAATGCAACCTAATGCAAGTGAGCATCCTGACCTAGTTTCAGGATCCCTCAAGTTAATAACTTTATCAATTAATTCTTGAATTAATGGATTAGTAAATGTTGCAGTATTCATTACTTGTGCAAGACGACCAACTGTTTCACTTGAAATAGCTCTAATAACATATGATGAATGAGATAATGACCTTAAGATTAAATCTTGAATTTGAGAAGCAACCTTATTACTTTTTAAAGAACCTTGATTTTTTAAAATATATTTAAGTGCACCTAGAATAGCAATAATTAAATTTGTTTGAACAGCCTCTTTTTTTCCAGGCCATATTTTAGTTTCTAAATATTTTGTAACTTTTATAAAATATTCATTACAAGTTTCTTGGTGATTGGAACCCTGAATTGGAAATAGTTTTGAATATAACTCGATAGCTGAATCTAACATTCCAATATTTAATGGAGGTGATACTGGGCATTGTTGTATTATATCGCTGTAATCTTTAGTATATTCTTTTTCAAATAAAATATGTGGATCATTTTCACATGATAAAAAGTATTTTTGATCAATCTATAAATCATTGATAAAATTTAATTAATATAATTTTTTTTTATTCAAAATGAAAAGCAATTTCTTTAGTTATAATATACTTACTAATTCCTCAATTCTTTGTACATCATAATCAGAAGTAATAATACTGCTAACACCACGATCTTTTAAACCTAAATTGCTAGCAACTTCCTCATGAATACCCTTTATAAGAGAAGTCGTACAACTACTTGCTAAAATAGAAGAATTAATTGCATGAGAATTAACATTACCAGTGAATGGATTAGTATTTTTTTCATAATCTGGTGCAATAAGTTCTAAAGTGGCCTTTAAAAGAATAGTTTGTGCCATTTCATAAACAGATGGATCAGAAAATTTACAGTAGCATTGATATAACCTTTTTTTCATTAAATATTCTTTTTCAATTACACTTTTTAATGGTACTGTATATGATGAAAATGATACAGTAAGTGTAGTGTTGGCAGTTGAATTAATCAAAGACTGGGTATTTATTGTATTATTTAAAATGTTAGAATAATATTTTGGTAATGACGATATAAAGGCTAAAACATTATTTAAGCAAATAACAATTCTTTTTGAAACATCAATATTAATTAAACCATCATCATTATATTCAAGAAAAGAATGAAGTGCTGAAAGAGCATATGATCTAGAATCAATTTGATGAATTAATTCTTTCTCTGAATATTGAATAGAATTATCTTTCATAGATATCTTTGGTAATGAATTTTTCCACAAATTCAATAATTGAGTAAGATGAACTTTAACAAATTTTGAACCTAAAGACATTAATGCATCAATGATAGTCCATGCAACTTGAATTTTAGCATCCATGACTTTAAGTGGTATACTTGATGATTGATTACCGTAAATTGATTTCAAAATATGATTAGAATAATTAAATAATTGTGCTGCTGTAGCAATAGAAACATTTAAAGAACGTTGCGGAATTAATGTTATTAATGTAGCCAATGGATAACAAAATGATATATAATTATTTATTGAATTTTCATTATTCTCGTCAAGATTAGTTTCAGTATTATTTAATTGATTAACAAAGTAACTAATTTCTTGATAAATATAAGTCGAATTTTGTTTACAGAAGCATTTTATACACCATGCTGTGGTAATGTTTACTGATCTATTTGGATAAGAAACAGCAGCATTTAATGCTTTAATAACTTCTGGTACATATACTAATGCCGGTCCTAAATCTAATAATAAGGCTGATAATTCATCTAAAACACATTTCATTTCCAAATCCGTTTGTTCAGTAAAAGCTTTATTAGCAAGAATTTTTTTAATATGTTCATTTATAATAATTTTAACAGCATTATTTTGAGCCCCTTCACTAAGAATTTTTCCTATAACATTTCTTAAAAGATATTTACAGTATTCACTGACAATTAATGAGCTATTTTGATCACTTTTGGTATTTTTTAATAAACTTAATGTATGACTTAGAATAAGTGCATAATTATCTTCTATCCATTGAATTCCCATCTTTTGATAAAATGATGCATAACATTCAATGATACCTGTAAGAATTTCTCGTGATGAGTATTTATTAAAGGAATTAAATAAAATTGACAATGCTTCATCAATTGGTGGGTAAGAAGGTGGAGAGGATTGAGATGAAGATTTCTTTTTTGGAATTGGACTTTGAAGAAAAGTAACTAATAAATAAGCAACAGTACTTGATAATGACTGTCTTACTTTAAAATTTGATTTATCCATATTTTTAATCATTAATACTATTAACGATTCATAATCACTCTGATATGCTGGTTTTGGATATATAGTATAATCATACAAAGCTTGTAAACACTTTTATTTTATTTAGAATAATTAAAATAAATTTATATTATTAATAAAACCAAAATTAAAATATTACTAAAATACATTTTAATTTAATTTATAATAACAATTATTAGAAATTTACATATCCTGAGTCTGCTCTAATAATTAAACTTTTATCATTAAAACCATGTTTACATAGTTTAAAAATATCTTTTGCAGTTGATTCAACTAAAGCACGTCCAGCCCCTTTAAGACCTCTACATAATGAATCAAAAATTTCATGACGAATATGGACCTATTATAATAAATATTAAATCATTTAATTATTTTCTTCTACACTTTATAATAATATATAATATGCTTACATCTGTAGATTGCTTCATTAATTTAACTAAACTTATAACTGTTTCTGAGAATAATGACATTACATTTTTTCCATTAGCCTCGGTAATTGCACCTAAACAATGAATTACAGCTCTATATTTGAAAATGAAAAAAAAAAAAAAAAAGTTATTTTGGTATTTCAATTTAAGGTAATTGCCTTTATAATTATTTAATTAATATCATGTGTAATTATATAAAATATTTATGTAAATTGAATTATTATTTTTACATAAATACTTTACAATTTATTTGAATTATCGACAACTGTTTTTAATAACTGTTGAATTGCAACTATTGTATCGAAAATTTTTCTTTGACTTCCATAAGAAAATATTAAATTAAAACATCTAGCAATAAGCTTACGAGTAGGTCTTGATGGTTTTGGTGTTGTTGATGATAAAAATTTCAATAAGACCTTTTCAAGTTTGTCTTGTTCATTTAAAATAGCATTCTTATTTATTGTTCATATATAATATATAATATATTAAAATATTTATTTATTTATTCATTTATTTATTCATTCATTCATTCATTTATTTATTTATTTATTTATTTATATAGATTAATGTAGATATGTAGATATGTTTATAAAAAAGATAAATAAAAAAAAATAAAATTATTAATTAAAATATTAAATTTAACAAAAAAAAAAGGCCTTTATTCAATAAAAAACAATATATTTTTTATTAATTATTTATTTATCATATTTCTCGAAAACTAATTGTCTCTTTATTAAAAAATGCTTTATTATATATATAAATTTATAATTACTTTATCTCCTTTTTTTAATTCTTTTTCTAAATTGGATAACCATTGAAAAACATATAATTCTTGTTTTTCAACCGAATCTAATTTTTGTAACTTTTGTTCATCAAATTTATAATTTTCCGGGGAAGAAATGATTTGTGTTGTTGTTTGTATTGAAGTTTTTGGTTTGGAATTGAAAGATGCGAAATCTGCTTGAAATGAAGAAGCCATATTTTACTAATAAAATTAAAGCTGTGTAATTATTATTTTCATATAAATTATTAAAACTAAAAGACAAATTATTTCTAAATAAAAGAATATATATTTAATTGTTTTTATATATTGATTATTTGATGTTTGTTTATTTGAATTAGAATTCAATTGATTTTAAATTCATTGAGAGCTAATAAAATATCAAAATTAATGGTCTATTCATAATAAATTATAATAATAGAAGAATAAGAAGAAGAAAAAAAACAAAAGAAAAAGAATATAATAATTAAAATATTAAATATATAATATATGTATTTTAATAAAACTCTATATAAATATATATATATATTTTTATTAATGGTGGTATGTAACCTTATTTATTATATTTTTTATGTTAAATATAAAAAAAAATTTAATCAATTCCATATATAATAAGAAAGCTTTAATTTTATGATCAATATTTTTTGACCTTTAGCCTAAATTAAAATATTATCTAAAATAAAAATTATTTTCTAAAATCAAGTAAATAAACCAGAAAGTATAAATATATTATCTATAAAAGACATAATAAAGACATAATATTATTATAATAAAAACACCAATTATTTTTATTTTTATTAATTTATATTTTTATTAATTTATTACTTTTTTTTATATAGTAAAATATATTATTAAACAGGAATTTAAATAAAAAAAACTTTTTAAATTATATGGATAATAAAATGAATATCATATAAATTAAAAATGGAATCAAAACAAATAAAGCTTTAATTATTTAATTCTTTATATTATTTATTTTTAATTCCTCTATATCAATGATTAATTATATTTCGCATTTACATAATCTTTAAATTATTGCTTGTCATTCGTTATAATTACTATTACTTTAATATAATAATTATTTAAAAAAAACCAAAGAAGTTTACTTTTTTTATTTTAGATAAAATTTAAATGACTCTCATAGTATTTAATAGATTTTTTGTATTGTCTCTTGTTTCTAATAGATTCTTTTTTTTTTTTTTTTTTTTTGAAAATTTAAATAGCGTTTCTACCTTGGAAACCGAATTGAATTAAATCAGATTGTTCAACTTCTTCAAATGAAGTTGATAAAATTAAATGCTTAACATTTTTTATGAAAGCATTTAACAATATTAAAGTATTTTGGTAATATTGTTTAGAAGCATTTTCATCCTTAAGAATAGACTTTATATAATCGTAGATTTCAGCATTATTGTAAACAGATTGTATGTCAAACTTATCGTTCTTATACATTTCCTTAACAACAAGTAATAATTTATCCTTTAATTCCTTAACTTCGTTATTCTTGATACGTCTTTCAATTGGAATTAATTTATTAGCCTTACGGATAATACCTTCAATTGGTAAATGAAGATTATTTTGAGTACTTGAAAATATCATATATAACTCGATTGGAATGATTAATTCTTCTTCTAATTCAAGAACAAGAGTTCTTTCAATCATAGCTTCAAATAAAGCATTATTTTGAATACTGTTACCATTCTTATAATTTTCCATGAGATCGAAGTATGTGGCTCTTAAAGTATTTTTGACATCATTAAGGTCAAATTCTAAATCTTTAACTTGGATACTATCAATATAGAATAAAGTATGAAGAAGATACATAAACATTCTACTGTAGAATGGTTCCTTACTAAACTTAGTATTCTTTTCCATGGCACTAATCCAAAATTGAACATAACTATCTGGATTGTTTGGAACATCATTTGCAGTATGAGTAAAGTTTCTGTAGTATCTTGGTCTTACATAACCATCATTGTATATAATATCATTATATTTGAATTGAATTTTATAGTTAAATTCAGAACCGAGGAATTCTCTCCACCAAGCATAGGATTTAAGTGCTTTATTTTCTGGGACTTCATTAACAATATTACATACTTCAGAATAGACATCTTCTAAAGACATTTCACTGTTATATAATCCTAATAATTTAACAACTTGTTCTCCATTTCTTCCTGGAACTATCTTAGTATTACTGTAAATTGATGATAAAATTTTTACAACATTAACTCTTTCAGTTTGTCCCCAATGCTTTCTTAAACCAACATATTCATTAACAAAGAAAATATTAGCATCGCTAATACTACTACATTCATGATAAGTAGTATCATGAATTTCTGCGCTAAATATATTAGCAATAACACCAATGAAAGCATAACCTGATTCTGTTCTTTCAACACCACTAAATATAGCAATACCATCACCATCACAAGGAGTAACATTATAATAATCTTCGTTAATAATTGGAACATTCATACATTCATTAGCAGCATTAATTAAATTGGTTCTTAAATTAAATTGTTCTTCAATTGGTAAAAGTTCAAGATTTTGAAGATCTAAAGTTTCAACCTTAATATTTACCTTGGACTTTGGTATATTCTTAATTTCACCTTGAACATAAGAAGCATATTGTTGAATATATTTATTTGGACAACTTTCATATTTCTTTAATTCTTCAATGCAACCTAAAGATTCAACAACACCAGATAAATTCTTGTATAACTTTATGCATGCTATAATTCTAAAAGCACTGATGATATTGTTAATGAATTGGTCATTAAACCATTTAGAACTCTTATTGTCTTGAGCACCCTTTTTAATCATTTCATAGATGATTTCCATTAAATTAGTAGTATTTAAAATCTTTTCACATGATTCTTCACTACTAATAATAATATTACCAATACTTCTTAAAAGAGTAGCAGCTGCTTTATTTTCTAACAAGTCAGTAGCTTGTTCTGCAGCTTTAGTACCAACAATTTTGTCAAGTAATAATTTGCAAATTTCATAATCAAAATTCTCAACATTATTATCAATCATACTAGAAGTAATAACTTCTAATATTTCGTATGGAATATAAGCCTTAGTTTCAGCAATATAACTCTTAATAAGCTTTGAATATGGACTAGAAAGTAAAATGGTTCCATATTTATTATCTTTAGCAAGAGAAATGATAACTTCCTTCATTGCATTATCTAATGGTTTGTCTAAATTATTATTTAAATATTGAATATAATGATTTGCCTTGGAATGCATTAAACTCCATTTCAAGATATCAGCTTCGGTATCTCTAATAGTAAGATCGAAATTATATTCTTTAGAGCTCTTGACTCTTGAACAGTCTAAAGCTAAGTCTTTATTAAATTCATTTACTAATAAAATAGTCTGGTAAAATAATTCACTAATAATAACATGACGTTGTGGCATTTTTATTCCTTGTTCTAAAATTAAATCAATATATTCACTTTCAATTAAAATATAAGTCTTAATTTTTTCAGCAAGATCAGCATCTTCACTATTGACATATTCATTTGAATTATATATTAAATCATAAAGATTTAAAGTACCATCCTTTAACATCTTTCCGAATTTAATAATTATATCAATGAATTTTTTAATAGTCTTAGAATCTGTGATTAAAATATTTAAGATTTCAACAGCACAGTTTCTAACTTCAACGATTTCAGAAGGAGAATATATTATCTTGGTTTGTAAATTCTTAATTAATCTTTGCTTTCTTGGTAAACTAGCTTCAGCAATGAACTTAAGTATTTCTTCTTCATTCTTAGCAATTATTGGATTTAATTTGTCGTAAATATTAGAGAAAACAATTGATAATTCTTCAACAGTTTCTTGATATTTTTTGTTTTGTGTCTTGAATTCCATTTTTGATATACTATACTATTATTATGAAGTTTAAATTAAAAATAAAAAATAATTTGATAGTTATTTTTTAAATATTATTTACAATTTTATATTAAAATAGTAATGTTTTTGTTGTTCTAAATTAAGTTTTTGATAATTCTTTTTACTAAAAATTAAATTGTAATTTAAAGCAATTTAGCGTAAATACTGCAATAAAGAATAAAAAAAAAAAATTTTTTTAATTATTTATATAATATTAAAAAAATTTTTTTTAATTCTTCTTATATGGATAATATTTCAAATACAATAATAAATTGATTATAATACATCAAATATTATTATATATTATAATATATTTCGAAATTCAATTATAATTTATGGAATTTACACCTATTTTAAAGGAATAAATGATGATTGTAAATACGCCTCATTTTTGAAAGGGTTATTATCCTTATTAATAAATATTATATAAAATATATATAATCATTTTAATATAATAGAAGTGATTAAATATAAGCCTTATTTAATAATCTTGAAATAAATCTTTACAATAATTTTTATTCCATTTATTTCTCTACTCTTTCTATTAAGCATTATATATATTTATATATATTTATGTATATATTTATATATATTACAATATATGTTTTATTTAAATTCTAAGTGTTTTCTCTATATATAGTATTAAATATTATATATTAATAATATATATAATTTTAATTTAATATACAATTATTATATTATTAATTTTTTAATAAATCGTTTTTATTCCCATTTTGAATGTATTAGAAAAAGCTGATAGAATTGAATAATATATTAGATTCATATCATTTAAATTACAATAATATATAAGATGAAATTGATGGATAAATAATAATAAAAATCGGTAAAAGTGATAGTGTTACAACAACAACAACAACCTATTATATAGGGAAAAAAAAAAAAAAACTTTAATAAATGAAATAATTATTTTTCATATTAAAATTGACCTATAATTTTTTAAGTTAGCTTATTAATAAGTCGTCAAGTTAACACTTTATTTTTTTTTTTGTATATAGGATTTAATATATAACTATATATATTGTTGTTTTAACTCTGTGTAATTTAATGAAATAGCCCTTATAGGTTTGACTTTCAAATTTTTTTGCTTTCTCTTCCTAGCTAGTATTTCTGCTTTTTTTTTTTTTTTTAACCTAGTTTTTCTTTTTTCTTTTCTTAAAACTAGTAAAATAAAAGAAATATATATTGCATATATTCAAATTCATTAATATTATTAAGTTAAATAATATAAATAAAAGAAATGAGAATATTACGAAGAAAAAGTTTGAATCATAAATGAAAAATAGTTATTAAAAAAAAAAAAGTTCATAGAAAATAAAGTTAAAAAGTATATCTTTTTTTTATTTATATTATTAACGAAAATATATATTTGCAATATTGATAAATTATTTTAATATGATTAATAAAGAAAAATTGGAATATAAAAAGATTTTAGTTAATACAAGTTTATAAAAAGGCGTTATAGTAATTTCTTTTTATATATATAATTAGTATTGTAAATTATAGATATTATTTTGGTAAAAAAGAAATATTGAATTATCATAGTTACTACAATATTAAATGGAATAAATAAATAAATATATAAAAATACTAAAGAAATTTTTATTGAATTAAAATAGAAAAAATGAGATTTTGCCTATTAGAATTACTAAAAAAAAATTATATTTTTCGTAATAATGAAAGTTAGTAAAAATTGATAAATCATAATAGACTTAAAAAAAGACTTAAATTTTTTTGATTAATATCATATCTAAATTATTTATTCACCATAAATTTATAAATTCTTGGTTGGAGTAATTTATTCTTATGTATAAATATATTATTTTCCTTTTATTTTTTTTCTTTTTTTTTTTTTTTTTTTTGTATACATATATATATATTCAAGTTAAATCTAAATACAAATTTTATATAATTAATAATCAATGATATTTTTATAGTTTTATTTTTAATTTTATTTTATTATATATCTTTTATAACTTTTATTACTTCATTTATTTATATATTATATTTATTTTTCTACTTTATAATCAAAAAAAAAAAAAAAAAACTAAAAAATTAATAAACAATTATCTTATTTTTATTTATGATTATTTACTGAAATCAAATTATATTATGTGGATTTCATTTTTATGAAATATTAAATTTATTTATTTGATTTTATTATAATACAATATTATAAATTGTATTTAATAATAATTAATATTAAAAGTAGTATAATGACTATAACAATTAATTTACAACTAACTATAATATATTAATGATAAAGATATATAAGAAATATATATAAATAATTAATATTCTATTATTTAAAAAATAATGAAAATTTTATCATAACTTTTTAAATACTTTACTTAGTTCATGATATTGTCCAGCTTGATCTATTCTTCTTCTTGTTCTATCCAATCTTCTCTGAGTATCTTCCATATCATTTTCAGTAGTTTCTATTAAATTAATTTGAGCTTAATATATATCGATTAAAAAATTATTATTATTATTATTATTATTATTATTATTATTATTATTATTATTATTATTATTATTATTATTATCATTATCATTATTATTATTATTATTATTATTATCATTATTATTATTATCATTATTATTATTATTATTATTATTATTATTATTATTATTATTATTATTAATTATTCATGTATATACCATCAATTTCTGAATTTATTGCAATTCCTATCTCTTTGTGTCTTTCAATAACATCTGCTAATATATCTAAATTTTTATCTTGTTCTATTATTATATGGTAATTATGGATAATAATGATGTTATCGGTGTTAAAATTAAAATAATGATACATTTAATAAAGAAAATAATGGTTAGAACGATATTAAATAAATATAAAATAATTAATACCATCTAATAATATCTCTTGCAATTGTAATAATTCTTCTTCTTCTTCATCAAAAGAAGTGCTAATAGCAGTTTCTTTTATAAAATTATATTTTTCATTTGATTTTAATAATTCACTTAATAATGAAATACATTAATTATAAGTTTATAATGTTTAAAGTTTACTAAATTTTATATTTCTTATTTGCATATATTAACATAAAAAATAGTTACTCCATTGAATCATGCTCTTTGATAGCATCTGTTTTGGCAATATTTTCAATTCTCTCATATTCTTTAGATAGTAAAATAAACTCATCTTCTCTTTTTTTAATATTTTCCGAACTGTATGTATTTATATATATTCAAAAAAAAAAAAAAATTAATATTTAAATTTTTAAATTTTAAATAATAATACTTTATACCTATCGCCCTTAATTTCTGAATTATTTAATTCTTCTTCATATCTTGTTAACAATTCTTTAACATCTTCCCTATTTCGTATTATTATTGTTATTGTTAGTGTTAATATTATTATTGTTGTTGTTATATTAAATTTATCTTTCTAAAGATTTATTCTATTTTTTTTTTAAATACATTTTCCATTTTAATTCTTGCGTTAAATTTTCTTTTTCCGGAGTATGTACATTCTCATTATCATTTTCATTTATTTTATAAATAATATTTAGAAGTTCCTTTTCTAAATCTTTTATTTTTTTGGTTTCCTCATTCCTTAAAATATATACGAAATTTATAATAATCATTTAATATAAAATTCATATTTTAATAATTAATAATTGTAATAATTATATAATAACACCGATATAGGTGTTTTTTTTCAAATAATAATATATATAAATGAAATTATAATTATGATATTAATAAATATTTTAATTTATAAATTCATGATAGATTTGTAATTAATAAAAAATTATGGAATTTTAATGATAAAAGGAAAAATATAAGTACAATAATATGTAAAATACTGAGTATTTTTAATGTTTGTCTTTGAGTATATATTTTAAAATATATTTATTGTTTACTATAAATATTGGATTTTATCTACGAATTTTAGTTTATTTACCATTTATATGATGGAATTAGTTTTTCGGTGTTACAATCCATAAAATATTATTTTTTGTATGGATAGAAAAAAGTATGAAAAGGTTTTAATAAAGTAAAATAAAGACAAAGTAAATATTATATTTTATATATATTCTTCATTTGAAATATATTTATTGCATAATTCATAACTATTCTTAAAATTTCCTTTTATTTTTTATTCCATAGAATCCTTTTCCACAAAGTTATTTTGTTTTATTCTTTAAAAACATATTCCGTTTTTGTTACAAGTAAATTAATATACAAGCCACAAAAATTGTTTTTAGTAATTTCATTATATTAAATGTATATCAAGCCATAACAATATAATTTATAATTTTTCTAAAGAATTAAGAAAATGAATATTATTAATATAAATAAAAAATTAGCATTTCTCTTAAAATTAGTATTAGGATATAATGACTAATATGAGACTTATTCTACAGTAGTTTAAAAAAAAATAATAATTTTATATTTTCTTTTATTAAAAATAGGAAACATATATACATATTAATTACAGATTTTTATTATTAATAAACAACTTATAATTAATATATTCTTATTATTATGTAAAAATATATACAATAATAAAAAATGGCTTAAAAAAACTATTAAGATTAATCTTAAGCAATATTAATGTTATAGTATTTATGATGTCTTTGATTTTTTTTAATTATTATACAGAATTACAACTTTATAGGCTTCATAACTTTATATTTATTCTTCATCAAAATATTTATAAACCAATTTTAATATTTTAAAATTGAAAATTCAAATCAAACCAATCATTTTAAATCTTTAAAAATTTTAATAGCTTTTTCACAAAAAAAAAAAATATTAGTATAATTTTTTTATTTTAATTTTTAATAAAATAATTGAATTTTTTGAGAATATGTAAGAATATATTTTATTTTTACAATATAAAATAGATATACTAAATTTAAAAAGAATATATTATTACCATTTGTTATATAGAATATAAAATAAGTATATTAAAATATTTATATCTTTTCATTTCTTTAAATTTTAAAGTATTTGAAGGTCACTATGCCTCCAAAGAAGAGAAATAATAATAAGAAAAATAACAATAATAACAATAATAATAAACCACAATTGGTATGTAAATAAATTGAGGAGTATTCATTAAAGAAAAAAAAAAGTATATTAATTATTTTTAATAATCTTAATGTTTAAAATGTCATTTTAATTTATTATAAAACAATGAATATTTTAACATATATATATTTAATAATAATTATTTTAAAAAAAAATAAAAGATTATTAAGCCAACAAAAATATGGTTTAATGTTGAATTGGAACCATTAGATGAAAAAAATGGCTCGAAGAATTATGATTTAGCACATTCACAATACTTAAAAGCACAAACATTATTTGAGGAAGAAATTAATACATACACAGAAAGTAATATCAAATTTTTTTTTAAAAAAAAAAAAAAAAAAGAGAGAAATGTATAAAATATCACAAAAATATTAATAATATAAAAACTTATTTAAAAAAAAATTAATAATATATATTAGAGATTAATTCAAGAAGTGGTGGTGAACATGAATTCTTCAAGACAGTATTACAATCTGGTACTTTAACAGATAAAGTATCAGCAATGTCATTAATGATACAAGAATCTCCAATTCATAATTTTAAATTATTAAAACAAAATTTGTTCCAAAATATGGTTAAAAAGAAGAATCGTAGAGAATCAATTATGGCTGTTAATACAATGAAAGATTTATTAATGAACAATGTAATGCCTGATAGAAAATTAAGGTTATTATAATATCATTTTTCTCTTACTTAAAATAAATTATTTATAAAAATAATAATAAATTTAGTTAAATTCTACAAAAAATATTACCAATAATAATATATAATAATATTATTTTATAATATAATCAAAAAATAATTAGATATTTCAAAGATCAAAATGTTACTAATTCAGGTGTTACTTCAAAACATTTAATTTTATGGTACTATGAAGACTCATTAAAGAAATTATATTTCGAATTCATTCAAGCTTTAGAAGTAATTATGTTATTATTAAATTTAAAAGTAGTAAATAAATTTTAAATTAAATAATATATTTTTCTAATATGTAATATTTAAAAGGAAATGTCTCATGATAATTTAGATTTCGTTAAAAATAAAGCTATTTCAACTATTTATGAATTATTAGTAGCTAAACCAGAACAAGAAAAAAATTTACTTACTTTACTCGTTAATAAATTGGTATTTATAATATATAATATATAATTATCAAAATTTTAATAAAAATTTTCTAAAAGTTTGGTTTAATATATAAATTTAATTTTCATATATTAAATAATATACATTAATATAGGGTGATACTAATCGTAAACTTGCATCAAAAGCATCTTATCTTTTATCACAATTATTATTGAAGCATCCAAATATGAAACTTATAGTAATTAAAGAAATCGAACACTTATTATTTAGAACTAATATTTCAGATAGAGCTCAATATTATTCTGTTATTTTCTTAAATCAAATTATTTTAACAAGAAATAAAAGTGGTGAAGAAGCTGCTAATAAATTAATTGAAATATATTTTGTTCTTTTCGAGAAACTTTGTGGAAAAAATATACATAAAACTCAAAAGAAATCAAAAAAGAAGTCTGATAAGAATAATAATGGTAATATTACAGAAATTGATTCAGTAAACGTTAAAATGATGGCTGCTTTATTAACTGGTGTTAATCGTACTTTCCCATTTGCTAAGGTTGAAGATGAAGTGTAAGAAACCGTATACTTTTAAAAATAAAAATATTAATTTTTTTATAATATTTTCAAAAATAAAATATCAAATTCGAAAATAATTAATTAAATATTATTTAATATGTATATTATTTAGTTTCGACAAGCAAATCAATACTTTATTTACTATTTCTCATATTGGTACTTTTAATATCAGTATTCAAGCTTTAATGTTAATCTTCCAAGTTTCATTATCTCGTCAAGTAAATAACCATTATTTAATATTTTTAAAAATATAAATTATTCACACTTACTTATTTGTTTATTTATTTATTATCATTAATATTTAAAAGGTTATTTCCGATAGATATTATCGTTCATTATATATGACTTTATTTGATCATCGTTTATTTTCATCATCCAAGCATGCTATGTACTTAAATTTATTATACAAATCATTAAAAGAAGATAATTCTTTAATTCGTATAAAATCATTCATAAAAAGAATACTTCAAGTTTGTACTTTCCACAAAGTTCCATTTATTTGTGGTTCATTATATTTAGTAAGTGAAATTATTAAACAAAAACCTGGATTATTAGTTATAATTACTCAACCGGAAGAAAATGATAGTGATGAAGAAGAATTTAAAGATGTTGTTGAAGAAGAAGAAAATGATAATGATGATGATGATAATAAGGAAACTTCTGAAAAGGAAATTCAAAATGATGATAGTAAAGCCTTAAATAAATATGATGGGAAAAAACGTGATCCACTTTACACAAACGTTGATAATTCTTGTCTTTGGGAATTGGTAATTAATTAAGTTTTAAATATAGATATATGAAAAATGTTTAAAATCACTTTATTAATATTTTATATGAAATTTATTGTAAATATGAATTAAAGACTCAATTTACTAGTCATTATCATCCAACTGTTGCTTTATACTGTCAAACCTTATTATCAGGAAATTTCATTGAATTCCCAAAATCTATTAATTATGATCCATTACAAAATCATACATTAAGTCGTTTCCTTGATAGATTTATTTACAAGAATCCAAAGAAGGTTAGTAATACATACAAAGGTGGAAGTATTATGCAACCAAAGAAAATAATTAGTAATGGTTTAGTAAGTAGTATGAAGAAGCAAAACGTAATTCTTGAACAAGAAGACGATGAGAATTTAGGTAAAAAGAAGAGAATTATGATGGATGATTATGCTGTTAATACTCAAAACTTCTTAAAGAGAGAAGAAAAAGATATTCCTGTTGATGAAGTAAGTTTGATTTAAAATTAACTTTTAAATAAAAAAATTCAATATATATAATAAAATATTAATTGTTTTAAATTTGATTTCATTTTATTACAGTTATTCTTTTACAAATACTTTAAAGAACAAAATGCTAATAGTAAGAAGAAAAAGACCAAAACTGTTGATCTTGATACTGAATTTGATGATGATAATGCTATTGAAGATGATGAAGAACAAGAAGAATTAGAAGAAGATGAAATCTTTAAAGCTATGCAAAATAGTAGTGGTTTCCCAGAAGTAGAAGATGAGGATGATGATGTTGAATTTGATGAAAAAGATTTCGCTTCTGATAACGATGCTGAAGATGAAGAACTAGATGAAGACGAAATGGAAAAACTCAATGAGTTAGATGATATTGCTGAAAGTGAAGTTGATGAAGCTAATAATGAAATGGATGAAGATGATATTAAAATAGAAGGTGATGAAGAAGATGGTGAGGACGATGATGAAGAAGAAACTAAGGAAGAAATTAATAAAGATATTTTAGATTTGAAGGAAATGTTTGATATTAATGATATTGAAATTAAGAAACCAAAGAAGGCTAAAAAATCAAATAATGAAAATAAATCAAAAAAGACTGATATTGAAGTTGATGCTAGCGATAGTAAAGAATGGGAAGATTTAGATGAAGAAGTTGACTGGGAAAATATTGATATGGGTGATGAAGAAGGACAAGAATTAATAAATATTGCTTTTGGTGACGATAACGTTGATGAATTAGCTGAAGATGAGGAATTTGAAGGAATTGAAAGTGAAATGAAAAAGTCAAAGAATAAAAAGGACAATAAGAAAAATAAGAAATCTAAAAGTTTAAATAGATTAGAAGCTAAAGCTAAATCACTTGGTTATGAAGGAGAATACTTTAAAATGGGAGGTGGTAGTTTTGCAAATGCTGATGATTGGGAAAAATTATTAGAAAACAACCCATTACAAAATGAAGAAGAAGAAGAAGAAGAAGATACTACCGAAAATATTGCAGAAATTATGAAATCATTTAATAATAAGCCTTTCAATTCTCAAAAGAAAGGAAATAACAATAATAATAATAAAAGAAAAGCTAAGAATCAAAATAAGAAAAATAAAAGAGTTAAGAAGTAAAAGACTCTTTAACAATTTCATTTTATTTTATTTAATTTTTTTAGAAATTTAATTTATTAATATACATATACATATAATTAGAATAAGAATAAGAATAATAATTAGTAATATAAATTTTAAAAACATATTTAAAGACATTTGAATTATTACTTTTAATTTTGCATATAAACACTAAATAAACAATATAAAAATAAAGATTTTTTTATTATATAATGTTTATTCTTTATATATTTTATAATTTTTTATAAATAAAAAACGATAATAAAAAAAAAAAAAAAAAAAAAAAAAAAAAAAAAAAACAAAGAATTTATGATTTTCCATATTCTATAAATGTTTAAAAATAGGAAAGGTTTAAGAATATTTAGAATGATGTTTTTTTTTTCTTTGATCTTTAGAAAATGGTTAATATTGATTTGTTTGGTTTATTTTTGTAGATTTTATATGTAAAAATCATTTATCATTAATATATTAATAATAATTATTTACAATGTATAAAAATAAAAAATGAATAAAGAAGAAAAAAAATACAGAATATTTATAATATTTATATATATATATATAAAGGGGGAAAAAAGTTTTAAATATAAAATTAAATAAAAATAAACTGGATAAATAATAAAAGATATAATTGAAATTGTTGCTGTTATTATTGTTGCTTTGTTTGTTAATTTTTTATATTGTTTTTCACTTTTATATATTTTCTTTACATATAATAGTCAGGTTTCTTTAGGTTAATACCATAACTTTGAAGAGCAGTTGATAAATCATCCATAATAAGAACAGTTCTCTTATCCTAATATAATATTATTAAAAACAAAAATATTAATTTAAAAATAATAATAATTAGAAAGAAAGATGTTATATATTATTAATCATATTAGTATACCTTTCCTCCCTTTGCTTTAAGTGCAGAGTTTTGTTGTCGAATTTTACTGTGCTGAAAAGCATCTGTAGCTATATCAGCAATAAATTTTTGAGCAGCTAATGATAATAATCTTTTTCTAAAGGCAAACATTACCATAATATATTATTAATATATAATATAATATGTCTAAAATATAATGGCTTATTTATACGTACAATTTAACATTATCTGATTCAAAACCTGCGCGAGCCAAATAATAATCGGTAACAACATCAGGAATCTATATCACAATTAATAATTATAATTAAAAATAATTAAAAAATCATAAATAAATTATTTTTATAAAATATTTAATTCAAAACGGAGAAAATATACAATTACTTTTCACGTTTATGAATTGTTTAAAATGAATTTTTTTATTGTAATAAATTAAATTTAAAACAATAAGTAATTAATTTAAAAAATTCATAAACCATCTCCATCAATACTAATAATCTAGAAAAAAAAAAAAAAAAAAAAAAAGTAAATTTTTATATATAATTTTAATCAACAATATTATATATGTATATGTTAATTAATCTTATATATATAATTTAATTAGTCTTTTTTTTTTTTTTTTTTTTTAATTATTATTATTAAATGATTCAAATGAAATCATCCATAATTTAAATTAATTTGAAATCCATTTTTGAATATTTTCCAATTAAATTTTAAATCCAATAAATTCTTAATTTTCTCCTTATTAATCTAATAGCAATAACTAATATTTAATATAAAACAAAAAAAAAATAAAATAAGAATTTCTTACAATTGGTGTATAGTCATCTAATTGAAGTAAAAATTCTGTCCAAGATCTTTCCTTTTTAATCATTAATTTATCTTTTCTAGTTTTTTTTATGTTTTGAATATAATTTTCATCATTTATAGAATCTTTCTTTTCTTCTTGATTTTCCGAAGATTCTGCTTCATCTCTTGTACGTTTTAATGAAGGATTTGAAATATTTTCTGCTGAAGTTGATGCTTGTGCTGTAGATGTTGTAGAAGTAGAACCAACTTCAGAAGTTGAATTTAAAATTGGAGTTTCCGTTTTAACTATAGTTTCCTTAATCGCATTTACATTTTCATTTCCACTATTTATAGTATTTAATCCTTCAATTTTAAAAGTTGTATCCTTTATATCCATAATTGTATAAGAATAAGAAAAGTTATATTTTATATAATATTGTGGAAATTATATTTTTGTTTATTTTTAAAACAAAAAAAAAATGTAGAAATGTTTAATTAATAATAAACTTTAAATTTTGATCACTATCCTAATTATTAATATATAATTAATAGACATAATATAATATAAATATATAGAAAATATTATAAT
This sequence comes from Piromyces finnis, assembly GCA_002104945.1. Taxonomy (NCBI): domain Eukaryota; kingdom Fungi; phylum Neocallimastigomycota; class Neocallimastigomycetes; order Neocallimastigales; family Neocallimastigaceae; genus Piromyces; species Piromyces finnis. The sequence continues at coordinate 802,984 of MCFH01000009.1, read as the reverse complement.
AATTAATAAATTATAATTATATATATATTTTTTTTTATTATTTACCATTTTGTGTTACATATCAAAATATTTAAAATATATTTTTAATACTAATTTTTAAAAAAGTAAAAAAAAAAAAAAAAAGTAGTTAAAACCTAATATTTTATATATTTTAACATATAAAATTTCATTTAATAAAAAATAATAAAAATCAAAAAAGAAAATTATTTTGTTTATTATATTCAATTAATAAAGTTTCAAAAAAAAAAAAAAAAAAAAAAAAAAAAAACTTCATTTTGTTTTCCATTTTATTAATGAGAAAATATTGTTTAAGTTCTAAAAGTCAGAATTATAAGATATTTTCATTAAAATTAATTTCATTATTTTTATTAGAATTTTATAATTTAATTTATTAAAAATGGATTTTCTTATTTGCATTCAAAAAACATACGATATATTAAATGATATTAATAAAACTAGAAAAAATAAATCTAGAAGTAATAAG